>VYXF01005268.1:200892-236311 GCA_013397295.1 Polioptila caerulea | reverse complement strand
AAAACCCAAAAAAAAAAAAAAAAAAAAAAAAAAAAAAAAAAAAAAAAAAAAAAGAAAAAAAAAACAAGAAACAGCTTTAGAACAGAAAAAAAGAGTGATGAAAGGTCTGGAACAGGTCTGGAACAAGTTCTGCATCCTATGTAGGGCAGGACTTTTCAACCTGCAGACAGTTTAGGAGAGTATTACTGAGATCTATAAATCATAGATGTCCTAAAGAAAATGGATGGGAATCAACTTTTTTGTTTCTTTTCCAGTACAGAACCAAACTGCCTAAGAGAAATGAACCTAAAGGAAACTAGCAAGTGGCAGATTGGAAAAAAAAAAAATAAAATGAAAAGAGCAGCTTTCACACAGGATGGAGAATCTTCCCAGGCTGCTATTTACAAGGACAGCTGTCTGTTTCTGGAAGTCCCTGAGTCATCTAAATGGATCTATGATTCTATAAACTGCTGGAGGCAAGGACAGTATTTTTGGGAAGTATTAGTATTTGCTGCATAATGCCACCTCCCAGATAGTCACTGTTGGCCACTGTCAAAGAGTGGAATAACTGTATCACAGTTCTGACACAATATGCCTATTTTTATATGGTTATTATCAGGTCTGACCTCTTGCATGCTGTGGTTAAGTGTAGATCACAAAGAGGTCATTTTTTCCTTTGGAGACAATGCATTAGAGTGATTTAAAAATAGATGAAGTATCCAAGCAGCATACTTGAAAAGACCAAAGTTTTTTGTAAAAGCTTCAGAAATTATCAACCTGTATGTACTTTTTAAGGGTGCTAAATAATTTTACTTTCTTTGAAGTATTTTCTTTTATTTCAAAAAAGAAAAATATCTGCTGCTTAAGAAAGCAGAACTACTGAAAATAATGGGATTCTCATATAAATTAAAGACGTTTCTCTATATTTCTGCAAATTTAGTAAGATTTGGTGCATTAAATTACTGTGTCACTTGTGCTTTTGCAGCTGTTGGTAAGGATTCAATTCAGTCAACTGCATTTAAGTACTTAGCACTATGTGAAAGTGGCTCATGATATCTGAGACATCCTCTGGAGTCTGGCAGATACAACACAAAGTAACTCAGCCATTTCTGTAGGAATTTGAAATCAGACAAGTTAATGACTGTGGCACAGCAAATGAAGCCAATGATTAACTGCAACATAACTATCTCTTTTGTTTCTATCATCCCTTGTAATGTGACTTAGACCAAAATATCAGTGAAAAAAAAATTTCTCTTTTTATTTAAATTAAGAACATGCAAATGAATAATGAATTACATTCTCCATTTTGTTAGGATACCACATTGGTCATATGTCCAAATACAAAAACAAAGAAGTTTGGGCTTAATGTCCATTGCTAACCAACTTTGTCACCTCTTTTTTGTTCTTTTTCTAAATAACATCTTTTTATCTTTCTGTAATGTGATAGAATGTGCAGAATCCATTTGTTGGGCAAAGTAGCTACAGTTCTGTGTCAGGCTTTTTAATGGAGCATACTGGCACAAAAGTTAATTTTCTATTTATTAGTAGAGATATATTCCAGTAGAACCACAACTTCAAAGAATCAAACAATAATGAGAACTTGTCTTTAATTAAGCATTTCACTGAATGGAATTCTTGGAAGAATTTTAGGGAGCTGTAGGTAAATTTAGTGAGATTGAGCATCAGAACTCTACTCCACACAGGTGGCAGCAACAAGATGCAACAATGAGAACAATGACAGTATAAATATAGAACATAGTAATTATTTTTCTGATATGAAGCAAATTTGATTGTGTTCCCCCCCTTTCCTCCATCTTTTTTGCCTACTTCCACCAGTAAGGCATATCTTGGGGTCATGTTAACATGATAACAATATAAAACTATTACAGGCCCAGTCATGGAGTTTGCTCATTTTCCCAGACAAGGATGAACTTTCTGAAAACAATGTTTCAGAGAGAAAATCTTAAGAGGAACCAGTTGCTGGGTATCTAACCCTACTGCCTCACACACACGGCATGCTTTAACTGATCCAGTGGTGACAGGATAGAAATCCATCATTGTTGCATTATCAATCCAAGGGAAATTCACTTCCTTTTTCCAAAAATTGTGACTGGTCATGGAATAGGGCTGCTAGCCATTCCAAAAGGCACACCAGTTTTGCTGCCAACACTTCTGCAGTTGTAGGGCATCAGTATCTTGCCAATGAGGAATCTGCAAAAGTGACTTTCTCTAACCCTGTTCTCACACCAGCCCCACTGAGACTCACTTAAGGACTGGTCTGGAGGAGCTGTCTGGGTAGGAATGGGAAAAATCCTTGGTTCTTATGTTTTAGGTCACTCCTCTTTGCAACAGTTGGATGTCAAAATTCACAAACCATTTCCCTTTGCTGTCAAGGACTGTGCAAGGACAAAATAATAGCATACATAGTGGGGCATTTAAATGTGACTTGGTGAGTGTACTTTGGAGCAGGCTGAGGTTAGATAAAGTACTGTATTATCCTCCAATAACTTCCATTTGCATTAGAGTACAGGGATAGTAATGCACTCACTGTCCTATTTTCTTAATCCTCTTGCTTGGGGAGCTGTGGCGTGGGTGGAAATCAAGATTAAAAGATAGGAGCCTAGATAACTGTGCATAGCTAAGCCCTGAAAATATTAATTTTTGTCTTTGAACTGCACTAGTCATGGTGGGGAGTAAATTAATGCAGGATTAGAAACACTATTTTATACAAGATGTGATACAGGACCAAACTGAAGAGCTTCATTCCGTGCTAATTAAACCACACAGTTCATATTGTTAAAAAATACTGATTTAAGGAGGAGAGCTGCAAATTAGGAAGTGTTTTGGTCTGGTTATATTTAATTTTAATTAACTAGAAGCAAACTAATTTAGCAAGTGTTTCACAACATAGAACTTTTAAAAGGAGAGTTGAAGGTTATGCATGATCTGTGGATTATATTTTACATACAACTGCATTAAAAAGACCCTGAAATACATACTTTATCCTTTAAAAAAAAAGAAACTTAAAACTTTTTTCTGTGACCTTTTTATAAAAAAAATGTTTTTACTTAACAGAAAATCAATATTTAAATATTTCTTAACGCCACACTACGTATTTCAACAAATATAATTGACCATTTAATTTTGTTGTAGATTGAATTCTACAAAAAACACTCATACAGTGAAATACAGTTTACCTATCATCAGCATTCCAGAGGGATTATCCTGTCTAAGATATGTCTCTAACATTACTCAGCCTTTAGAAGTAAGAATCTCACCTCAGTGATGAAAGGGGAAGCCTAAGAGATTAATTTCAGTATCAGCAAAAAAAGAAATTTTAAAAAAATCATGTGAATTCCACCTTTTAGATTGCTACAAGCTTTGTTCAGGTAGATAACTTTCTACATTATATTTGCTTGCTAAAAAAACAAAGTAAGAGTCATTCACATCATGTTAGATTATCTGTAGAATTCAGTGGGTTTTAAGTCTCCTTGGGACTGACAATGTAGATGTTTCTGTTGTGAAAATCTAATCTCCTGCTTCCACATCATACTGGAATATCAGCAACTCCCAAGTGTTCAAGATATGCTCTGAACAATAGAAAACGTAAAACTGGAGGTAAGGCATTACACAAGTAGTTGAGAATAATGCCTTAGTGTCTTCAATATCTAGGTGAGAAAAGATGAAGACAAACATTTTATTCCAATTTGTATTTTATATTTATTTACAGCAAATTTCCTGCTAATTTGATTTATCTCTAAGTGTATCTGTTACTCTCCTTTCCTTCAACAATTGTACTTAAAATCATTAATTATTCCCCATTACTTGTGCTTCTCAAATTGATTTTTCTGTTGTGGAGAAAAGGAATTTTCCTGTACTAAGATTTTGTTTACTTAAGATTTTGAAGAGGTCTGTAGAAATAGACTGGCCCATTTGGACCTGGAAGGATCAATCTCTGTGGATTTCAACTCCATGATAAAGAACTAACTCTGGGAAGAAAAAGGTGTATAAGATATGTCTGAGAGAGAGAGAGCAGAAGAAAGGCAGTGTGTTAGTCTGGTCAATCTCCCAGGGAGCTGTCAGACAGGAAAGGTTGTGGACTTCATGAGATACCCAGCGAGAAGTTCAGTGGGAAGAAGGGAAGAAGGGGAATATGAAGTGCTGAGTAACCTGAGAGTGCTTATGGGGAAACTGCTTATGAACCATGAATTTTTTCTAGACTCTTATTTCTGTTTGTAAATAGAATGTTTTCAAGTTTGAGCAGTGGGAAGAAATGATATTTTGACTCTTGGAAGTCACTATATTATGTTACTTCATGAAGTGCTTGTCCTTTGTAATGCCATAAACTTGATTAACATGACAGTTTGCAGATACTCATAACTGTTTTCTGAGCACAGAGACCCCTGAACATTTCTGTAGGGAATTTAATGTTTTCATTACCATTCTTTGAGCAGCCATGTGATTGAGATTAGGAAACAGATCCTGCAGAAAATATAGCAAATTCTTCATCTGAAGACAAAGCTTGCTTACCACTGAACTTTCCAGATAATTTTGTTTTTTAATGAATCACTTTTAGTTAAACACAGCACTACATGCATTTCTTTTCAAAATGAGTGCTAAATTAAACTTTTTTTTCTTTCTTTGTTTTAATACATAGGGCCAGTTACACAGACAATTATTATCTTTCACTAGGTCATGTCAAGGCTTTTTCAGAAAAAAACTCTTAGACAGAAAGTTTGAGGTATGACTAAAGGTTTGATCAAGCCCTGATAGTTACCTCAGGAGGTGAAGCCTTCAAACCTTTCTCACAGCCTTTTGAAGCAGGATCTCTTGATCAAGTCAGTCAGTGCAGCCTGGGAGCTGGAAAAGCTGTGTCTCTTGACAATAGACCAGAAGTGGGAAGGTGAAAACAGAGTAGAAGGTTTGGAAGATGAAAAGACCTCCAGGGACACTGCAATAGAAAAAGGAGCAGTTTAGCCTCATCTCAGTTCAAGCTGTAACTATGCCTCTTAATAGGAACAATAGCGTTGTGTTGAGGAACATCAGGAATATATGAGGAACTGGCATTTCCTTGTGCTTCTGAATTTCTGTTTCCCAGATGTTTAAGAATAATCTTCTAAGGCTTCCATGATCTCCTCCAGGAAATATTCCTATCTTGTTTTTCATATCTTGAATCAAAAAGTGTCATAGTGAGAGCCTTTAGAATTGGTGATGGATAGGAAGCATAGGATTTGTCTATATTTGTGTTTATTAGGGAAGGTGGAGAGCCCATTATTTACTGAAATATTGTAGATCAGCTTTTATAAATTCATGCATGTGTGTATGCTCTGATTTCAACACAATGATTTTTTTTTTTTATTTGAACATAGCAATAAATGAATTTTGAAAATGGTCTATACTCAGTCAAAATAAGAACAGATTAGCACAAAGGAGGATGAATTTGTCGTTATGAGTGAATGTTAGTCTTGCAAAAAATTGATTTTTTTGTGTAAACAAGCTGTGAGTTTCTCAAGGGAGTTCTGTCTGGATACTCCAGCCCCAGCCCTTGGAATGTCAGGATTATCTCTGGAGCAGTGTAGATATTTCTGCAGTCACGCCTTGTCCATAATTCCAGAGTAGTTTACTTTCAAGATGAGTGGTTCCATACAATCTGGCTGAAGGCTGTGGTAACTCCTTCATGCATGGGAATTGCTGAAAGGCAACTGATTGGTGATGATCAAAATGGCACCAGGTCCCCTCCAGTGACTTATCAGTGTAGATGGCTGCCTGCCAGTGCCCTGGCACTCCTTAATACCCTGGTATAGGCACTGCTTGGGAGAACTGGGGTCCTAATACCACTAATAAACACTGGATGCTCAGTGGTTTCTCAGGTGTCCTGTTCTCAGAGCTCTGAACTGGACAGTGACTAAGGGTAGTCCCTTAGAGTAACCAGTACCTGAGGAAACTGCTCCTGTGTGAAATTTTCACAAGGAGTATGCTCTAATGTATGTTTATTGGCTGCCCAAGTTAGGACAAAGCTCACAAGACTCCCTATATCATCCATCCAGAAGAAAGCACCTCATCAGGTTGATTTGGGGCATGCAAATGAAGCCATATTCTGTATTGCCATCTAGAGGAGCCATCTCTTAAAGGGGAAAAAATTTGTCTCCTGATCAGGAATTCTTCTTACTCACCAAATTGCATGAAAGTGACGGTCTTCTGCTGGTAACTCTGCAATCATAACATCACAATTGAGTCTGTCACCTTCTCTCAAAGCAAAAAGAAGATGCTTTTGGTGCTTAAATGGGTCTGTGAGTCACTCAGAAGGAGATTCGTATATTCCCTCAAAGAACTTATTTGTAAGAGAATCTCTCTTACCAGGATGGTGACAATTACTCTGGAGCCTCTGAAGTGCACAGACGCCAAGGTCTCCACTGTGGTACTGCTATGATTTGGGGCATCTGCCTGCAGACAGTTTGTGATCTGCAATTCATGCAATGAACCATCTGCATTCCTGTTTGTTCCTCTGCCTTGTACTCTTTTTTGTGGAAAAGCAGAAGAGTACTTCCAGGACTGTCTTAAAATTCTCTCTTTTAAAAGGCTGTTACTTAGTGAAAGTGAGGTCTAGTCTAGAAAAAGCCAGATGTCTCACTAACCTATAGTATTTCCATAACTAATAAATAAAAATAAAAATCAAAATAATAAACGAAATAAATATTAAAAGTGAGACTCATACTTGGATTCTCCATTGCTCAATGTAGTTTGCTCTTACTTGCTGTAGGCAAAATGTGTTTACAAGAAGTGTCAGACAGAATATGGGATTTAAATTTAGGTGTCAAATCAAACTTTGGCATATAACACGATTGTCCATATAGCAGAGAAGTACATATGAATTATGCAGGCACATGCCACTGTTGGGTAAGAGCTATGGTTGTGAATGGTGGCTGTTAAAGAGCAATATGATGTCTGTCTTGGAGAAACATGGCCATGGATATGCAGCCCAGATTGATAAAATAATTCAACTCTACTAGCAATTCCCTCAGCCTCAACTTCCTCATGTTTTCCAGCAACATTAGACAATGTAGAAAAGATTATAATCCCATTATTCAGCCTCCCTTTTGAACTGTCAAACATATTTGAGACTCTTATTCACCTGCCTTTCAGAGAGCTGTTGTATAATTAAGTGGCCTTTCTTCCTCCAAATCTTCAGAGAATTTCCTGAAGAAATCCAGGTGGGAGGCTGCCTAACACCTGGAGCCTTTGGAAAACCACCAGAAAGCATTGACTCCAAAGTGTTGCTTCCATTGACTTCCACTGGGAGCAGGGGGAATTGCAGGTGAGGAGATGACCCCACACAGTCAGAAAGGAAAAGGTGTCAGTGTTGAAGTGCCAGTAACACTGGAAGAGGACACGGGACATGGATTCAGACATGGACCTGTGTGAGACCTGGAGAAGCTGAGCAGCATCAGAAGCAGGAGAACAAAGCCAGAAAGAAGAAAAGACAACTTTAAAAAGAGTGAAAAAGGAGTTTGAGGAGGTGTTTCTTCACTGTGAATCTCTCTTATCAGAACTGACAGGCAAAGACACATCAACAATAGCAACTTTGATTGCAAAATCAAAATGATTTTGACAGCAACATCAGAATTATATCAAATGCAACAAGTAAACTGTTCATTCAATTTAGCTACCCAAGTAGGTAGATTACATCAAATAACTAAAACCTCATGGCAACAGTGAAAAGCACAGTAACTTTGAAATGACAAATGGATAATGCAAGGGACCAGGCCAAAGCAGAGGGAGATTTGCCAATAACAAGGTTACCAATCATTTATTATGTTAACACTTGAAATAAGGAGCAAATAAGATGATAGAAAACAGGTAATTAATGTGTAGAGAGAGAGCAGTTTTCTTGATCCATTAATGTAGTTATGTACTGTTATTTCAAATAAAATATGTGCTAAAAGCAATCTAAATTACAGAACAGTTTAAAAGAAAAAAGATATCAGAAGCAGTGAATACTTGTATTGTTCAAAGAACAAAACCAGCTTCAAAAGGAAGGCAGTAAGCCTTCAAAAAGATGAAAAAGACAGACAGTGATTTAAAACACGCACAAGAATGAGAGGGAAGGAAATAAAAAGGGATCTTTACGACTGGAAGTTTCTTCCAGATCCAGACATAATTCTTGAAAAGGGGAAAGAAGCTCCTGAGAGAAATATAGGTATATATATGAGATATAACAAATTGAAGTTGAAAGAAAATTCAATGGCCAATTTAAATCCCTCAGGGAAAAAAGATGAGAAAAAAAGGAGAAAAAGGTACATTATTAATTATAATGGTTTCGGATCACACCCATAAAATCTTTCAAAAGAGTTCAAATACTTAAGAAGCTCCAGTGAAAAACTTTTATATTATCTGAAAATGAAAGCACATTTCAGGAATCTCATATCTTTGAGTCTCAGATGTGCTGGTTTTGGCTGGAGTGAAATTAATCTTCTTCATAGTAGTTAGTATGGGGCTGTGCTGGAAAGAGTGTTGATAAAACAGAGACGTTCCAGTTATTGCTGAGCAAGGCTTACATCCAAAGGCTTTTCTGCTCCTCACCCCAGCCCACCAGCAAGGAGACTGGAGGTGTGCAAGGAGTTGGGAGGGGACACAGCCAGGATAGCTCACCCAAACTGACCCAAGGGATATTCCATACTGGCATCATGCTCAGCATGACATAGGTGGGGGAAGTTTGGTACTAGGGGCAACTGCTGAGGAACTGGCTGGGCATTGGTTGGTCAGTCATGACCATGTTTTTATTTGCATCACTTATTTTTCGTGTGATTTATGTCTTTGTCACTTTCCTTTTCATTACAGTTTCTTATTAAAAATATTGTATTAATATTAAGAAAAATTATTTCAGTTCATCAACTGCTCTTCTCTCAACCTCTCAAGTTTTCTCACTTTTGGATTTCCATTTCTCTTCCCCTCATCCTGCTGCAGGGGACAAGAGAGTGAGAGACAGTGTGGTGCTTAATTGCCAGCTAGGGCTAAACCATGATATCTGATCAGAATAAATCTTGAGATTTTTCATCCTAACCCTCTGCATAACAGGCTTTCAAACCTTTCCCATCATCCATTCCCACTCCTTTACCATTCTTGTTCTTCCTTCACTGAGAAGGTAACTAATTGAGTGTTTGAGCAGTTTAATTTCTCCATTCCCACAGAAGCCATGTTAGAACAAGGATTTTAGGAAAATGGAGCAACATTTGCAAAGAGTTTCTTTTTAAATATAAGTTGATTGTTGTAGTTGAATTTTTACCCAGGAGTCTCTATTGTGTTCTGTCATTAAACTCTGAGACCAAATCGCTTCCCAATTCTAGGTCTTGGGTTTCAATTTTAAGCTTCTGAACATAGCCTAACTGTTGCATGTATTTTCCCTGCCTTATCAATATTTAGAACCACCCTGAGAGGATCCTGGGTAGGATACTACATTACCCAGCAGCTCTTTGAAAGGCAGGTGGATATGAAAAAATGTCTCGAAGTTGTTTATGTAGGTAAAAAAAAAATAGCATTATTAATACCCTGACCAGAAAGAATTGTGATGTCATTATCTTCCTGTTTCATCATCTTTCATCAAAAAGAATTGGGAAATAAATAAAAATTGAGATATTAAGCAGTAAAGGAATTTAATCCTCCTCTGGAACATTTCAACGAGCCAGAACTGGATTAAAGCATAGATTTTGGACCAGAACTACAAACTTGAGGCATAAATACCTTAGGCTTGTGACAATAAGGAAAGTTCTCACCCTCTCTGTTTTAGAGAAAAGCTTGAGAATAGAGGCTGGTTATAAACCAATCAGTGAAGTCTGCCCAATTTTACAGTCTATTTGTCCAAGAAAAGACAAAAAGCTGCAAAAGGAGAAACACCTTTGCCCCAGAGGCATTTCCACCATTGTGAGTTAGACCACCACCATCCAGAGAAAGGTGGTTTGGGACAGAATAAACCACTGCTCCACCGGAATGGGAATCTTGGGGAAGCCCAGGAGCAGATTTCCAGCAATTAGCCCTGTTATGAGCAGCCATGCCTGCTCTAGTGTCCCTTCATTTACCTTTTCCAGATGTGAAAAAGAAAAGCCTCCTCTGTGGGCACAGGAAGCTTTGTTTGACCAGAATCCTGGTGTTGGAATGTCGCGCTGCAGTTTCCCCGCCCAGCTCTTGCGGTGTTTCTTTTCTCCACCCGGTCGCGCAGCGCGTCACGAGTGGGCGGCTCCAGGAGA
Source organism: Polioptila caerulea (assembly GCA_013397295.1). Taxonomy (NCBI): domain Eukaryota; kingdom Metazoa; phylum Chordata; class Aves; order Passeriformes; family Certhiidae; genus Polioptila; species Polioptila caerulea. The sequence continues at coordinate 226,091 of VYXF01005268.1, read as the reverse complement.
GGCTGTGCCAGCTCAGTCCCGAATGCAGCCAAGGCTGGCGGCGTCAGGGTCATGCCGTGCCTTTCACGGGGTTCAGGCAAGTGTCAAGGACGTGTGGCAAGGATGGAGGGAAGGAGAGGCACCCTGAGATAATTCCAGAAAGCCAAGAGCTTAGAAGGACGCAGCTCTACTGAAGGGACTCTGGGGTACTTCTCAAACTCACTTCCTGTGAGGGGGTCTTTTATCCTGGCTCAACGGGAGGGTGGGGAGACACAGGACACCAACCTATTACAGGATGGGACCTGGGCGGGGCAAAGGGAGGTAATGGGGCAGGATTGGACCTGGGAAAGGATTGACAGGGAAGGGTCTGGAATAGGGAAAGGGAATGGCCATATAGGGGAGACAAAGGGGGTAGGGCTTAGGATAGAACCAACTCAGGGAAACAGGGGACACCGGAACAGACCATACATAACACAAAGGTATAAAATTATAACAGATAAGCACAGTACATGTGTACATGGGGGGTAGGGGTAGGAAAGGCTAAATTACATGGTAAAATATGGAATTCGCACTGCAACATTGGAACTGCTCGAATCAAGGGCTGCCCATTCTTCCCCGGGCATGTGAGACAGCTTCTCCTTCCTCTGAGCAGGGCACGTGCAGGGATGTGCTTGGAGCGCATCCCAGGGAGTGTTTGAGATGTCTCTGGGGCACCATCAGGACCTCAGGAGGCAGCTGGGGTCTGCACTGCAGCCTTACACAGCACATGTGAGAAACAGTGCCCTCAGCCACATTCCAAAGAGTAATGCACATCGACCACAGTGCTTCTGGACACTCATTGCAACTCTGTCCTTAGGGAACAGTTCTCTAAAAAGTGCCATATAAGAGACACAGAACCATGTAAGGAAGAAGGAATGGAAAGACTACCAGATCTGGTTTCTTTTTACCTTTATTAAATCCAAAATATGATGCTAGCATGATGGAAAATCAAAATCCAGGAGTTAAAAAATTGTAAAGTTCTCTCAAAAAAGAGCAAAATAAAAAATAATTTCCTCCAACATAATGAAAATATTAATGATAGCATCCTATAAAATTTTTATTCTTAACCACACTGAAATCAATCCTTTAAAAGTCAAATATTTTTTTGATTGTAATGATAAAACTATAAGAATGTTACTAAGCTACATAGAGGTATAATAAGGACCAGAAATATTATAATAGAGTCAGTCTGTGGTATGCTTAAATTCAAGTAATTAGGAAATTTCCAAATCATTTACCAATCCACAAGATATCATATCAATGTAAAATATTGAGTCTATGAGAATGGAAGTTATAAATATATCAACAAATTTCAGAGTGTTTAATTGAACAAAGAAAAGGTTTTAGTACAAATGTTTGGAGAGCCAAAACCATCTTTTCTAAGCCCACAAGGGCATACAAGAGTAGGAATAGAGATCATATTTCAAATGACGAGTGAAAATGGGCAGGCATTTACCTGGCCTCAGAGAGGAAACCTGAAATGAGAACACATATCAGTAGCAGAAAAACACAGGAGCACGAGAATGTACAAAAGGATTTGGGAAATAGTGCAGGAAAACCCCTGTGTACTTCACTCTCAAATATTATTTTGCTATTTTTTTAATATTAAAGCCTGACTAAAAAGTATATTATTAGAAGAAAGTAAGCAGTACTTTTAAGGAAATAATTTTACCTTAATATCAATTACATTTATGTAATTAAAAATAACAAAACCAGCTGTCCTTCTTTGTGCAGCTGACACCAGGACGAGAGGCAAACCCAGGCATCAGAAACTGCTCAGTGTTAGAGACATAAGTTAGGAATCCAGTACAAAGAATACCTCAGCTCTGATCAGAGAAAAGAGCCATATGGCAACCCAAAAAGGTTACATCAATATACAGTGTGACCAATTATAAAATTACTTTGGTAATGCAAAATCAGAGCAAAATAGCAAAGAAAAGATGAGGGCTAAAATTTCTGCTGATTCTGTTAACGGAAGCTTATGGATGCATCAGCTTATCAGCACTAAATCTGAGACAGGCTGTTCAGGAAGAAATAGAAAATTACAGAAAATGGGAAAATGCTGAGCTCAAACAGTGCACTGTGAAATTTTTCAACAGAGTTTTTAATGGATTACCAGAAAAGTTTTACCTGCCTTGCAGGGCTCCTGTATGCTGCTCTTCACTTAATGCAATACCTGTTTACAACAAAGGTCCAATGTAAACTAATGGAAGCATAAAATCCCTTTTAACACCATTAATATTTCACAAGCTGGATAAATGGAAGTGCATCTACTGCAGGGTGAGGAAGCTGTATATTTGTCTAGACAGAATTAAATGAGACCAGTCCCAAAGTCTCAGACTGAAGAAGAGTCAAAGCAAGACTGGGATGTTTGGAACCAGAGACAGACACTGGCAAGAACTGGTCATTGGAAGTTGTTTCATAAGGGGAGCAATTGCCCCACCATATCTTGGATAGCACTGGTGTACATACATATATATATTTTTATATATATATATATATGAGCAGATGATATGGAATCAGATTTTGTTAAAGACCATTTGTATTTCCTGCCCAGAGTTGAAGATGACAATGCTGGTGCCTGGAACTGGAAACAGCAGAGGCAGCATGTGGCACATGAGCTTCACCATCTTGTCCACTCTGAATCAGCAGGTAGAAAAGGGTAGAAAAGCTAAAATTCCATCAGACCGGATTGTTGTGTCAGACCCTGTAGAATGATATTTGGGATCCTCACTGCCACCCAAGAGCTGAATCCTTACTCTGGACAAGGACTAGGCATTGAAGCAGGTAAAAGAAAGGATAAAAACATATTCACACTTTCCTATCATTTTGTTTAGGTGGCATACACTGTCTGAGTGGTTTAGATGATGTATGAACAAAGAGGAAATGTGGCTGTTGTTACTTTCACACAATCTAATGTGCAGCACAGACCTGGAAAGCAGCGATGCCAACTGTAACCACTTCTGTGAAATGGGCAAGTGGCTCTGCATGGGGATTGAGTGGGGCTTGGAGATATGCAAAGGTTGTCCTCAGAGCCATGAGGAGGACAAAGAGAGATTTTACTTCCATACAAACTCTAGTTTCTCCAGTAGCTTTAATGATTCCCTCCAAGTTTCATAAAAGCTGTAAAAAGCAGAGAAATCAGAAGGAAGATGTAATATCCAGGCGCTGTGCACCCACAGATCACAAAACAAAGCATAAGGAATTATTGTGACTAATAACTTCTTTCACTGCTTCAGTGTTGCAAACTCTTACTCTGGTTTCTGCAAAGTAAGGAATTTGTCTGGCAGGGTCAGAAGAGCCATCACAGGCAGAGCAGTGGGATTTCCCCCAAGGCCTGCTATCCCAGCCCTTCCTTTTTTAGAGAGTAAACTGTGGTTTACTGGCAGTCAGACTGTACAATTTACTCAGTAGTGAGAATCCACTCACAGCACGTCACACCTCCCTGCAGCCAGACAAATATCAATATTGAATTAGCAGTTGAAATAAATATGACTGTGTAAAAGAAAACTGTAAGCATCAGAAAAAATCCATGGCAGATTATACCTGCCTGTAAAAACACTATCACAAAAGATATTACTGAACAGCTTTGTGCAATTTCTGATGTTAAGATGCTGTCATATCTTGCTGCACATAATTCCATCAGTAGCAGACGTGACAGTGGAAGAAGTACAGAACTAAGAAATGATACACAGTAAAAAGTTGAAGAACTTTCAGATGTACATTGTGGAGGATCTCAAGAAATATTTTCTCAGAAGAAAATGCAACTCTCTAGAGAATTTTGCAACAAAGCTGTGAATGGGCATTTAATTCACTTGAGTCCTCACTACTGTAAACACCACTCGAAGACAAATGTGGGAATGGTCAAATATGCCTCTTAACAAAATGCAGTTACAAGACAAGTGCAAGCCCATGAGGGGCTGAAGATAGGTATGAGAAGGCACTCAAAAAGTTAAATTTGCAAGAGGACTAAAGCAAGTTTCCTCAGCATCAGAAGGCTCTCCTTGACACCCACACCAAACTGCCCCCTCTAGAGAGAAGAGATTTTGGGCAGTGTTGAGATGTGAAAAGACAGCCTTTGTGGGAACATCCTCAGCTTCCAAGAAAGTTAAAAATGAGATGATAAAAATAAGAAGTGTCACTAGTAGATGATAAAGTACACAAATCTCACAAACATTATTATCTGAAGTGCACATGAGGAGCAATGCAATGGGATACAAGGTTTCCACAATTGAAAGACAAATTGTGCTTGTAGAGAAGGATGTAGAGAAGTACTCAGAGCATTAGAATTATTTTGAGAGCAAAGGCTGAATGTTGCACTGTCTTGGCAGTGGTTTTCACTCCCTCTCAGGCTGAATACCAAGCAGATGGAATTTAAAATATTTCAATTAGTGGCAGCTACCAGTAAAATTGCTAAATATTTGGGAAAAAAACCCACCAGTGATTTCACAATGATTGTGCTCTAAAAGCTGATGGATTCTTGCATTATTTGAGGTACATAGGCTCTTTTTAAATTCGTGTCTTTTAATCTGAGATTATGAAGAATATATACCATGAAGTGATTGTTATTCCAGGTTCCTGGTGAAGTCATTGATATTTTTGACACCAGACTTCCTTGACTGGGGCCATGTCAAACAACTCTGGGACTGATAGAGAGGCAATCAGGAGTGACAGGATAAATGACAGCTCTGACAAGTGATTGTGGAATAACGAGTAACCTTGTACTTGGCTGTGGGAAAACCTTACTGATAATTCTGAATACCCCTTAGCAGCACGTGCTTCTCCACAGCATATTGTTATTTTGTCAAAATGGTTAGCAGAAAGTGGAGGTTTTTCAGTGCATGACTGAATTGTTCCATGTTCTACCATGGCCAAAGAATAGAGCTGAGAGACAATGGTCACCGTGCAGAGCACAAACACCAGTTTGCTCTCTCCCTTCTGTCCATGTAATGCTTAACTCTTTCTCAAAATGTTACTGACTTTTCTTCTTAAGTCAGAATCAAAAAAAAATCCTTCTTTTATGTTCTCTGTGAATGATCTCAGGCAGAAAAATTGCACATCAACAAGCAATAAAAAGGAAAACATCTCTTATCAGGAAGAAGCACAGATGTAAAGAAAGATAAGTAAAAATTCTAACAAAAGCCAGAAGGATTATTCTAAGATTCTTCTCTTTTTCCCTGTTTTTAGATCAAACCCAAGCTTATGTAAGACTGTGGGAGCGTTTGTTTGTGTGGAGGTGTATTTAACTTCATGCTAAGCTGTTTCCAAAGAAATCACCTAAATTTGATATCTGGGATCATTGATTTGATGGCCTTCATATCCACTTGCTTTTCTCTTGAAAAGTCTTTCCACAGGGATGTTTTCATTGGCATCACTGAACTTTGATTTGGAGTATTAAATCACATTTTGCTCTCCAATGTATCTACTGACATTTTATTCTTTCTAATGAGATAAAGCCTCTATTATTTTCAAGAAGGCATTTTCTGCCTGAAGGTGTTTGTTGCACAAGAGAAGGAAGGGGAAGAAATGAAGATGCTCTTATGGACATAAGCATCTGATTTGTTACAAAAATGTAACTAAAAGTAAGTGCCAAGAACTTTCTTTTGTACATTCTCCAGAGCACTAACTAAAGTTCCAGCCAACACAGGGCGTCAGTGTCTCATACCAAAGGGCAATAGAGGTCTGGCTTGAGGTTTACTTTAAGTATGAGGTTGAAAGTCTGAGATAATGTTGTAGAAACAGAGTTCAAAAGGAGATGCTGTGATGAGAGCTAGCTGGACAGAGAAGGAGTGGCAGAAAGTGGCAGGAAAATGGGGTAGATGTGGGGTGGGGAGGTGTCAGCAGTGAAGTGATTTGGATGTTTCCCTCTCAACACCAGCAAGAAGGTCTGCATCAATATGTTCTGGTCAGGAGCTGTCACAAACCACCAAACCATATGTAACAGTAACAAAAATACTAAACCACTAATTCTTTAAGGTCTATAATAGGATTTTAACTGATATGCTGATGCTGACAACAAAGTCCATCTTTAGCTGACATGGATACTGTGGATTGACCCACTGCAGTCAGACTAGAAAGTTCTGATGAAGATTTCATGAAGCAATCTATGACATCTGACATTCAAATCCATGCAGAAACCCTTCTGTTTAGATTGGCCACATCATTTTGAAAACCAGGTGCCTAATTTACTGCCTAGGCTCTCCTGGCCTCTCTTTTCCACAGAAATCTAAACCTTGAAACCACTGGAGATGTTCTTCTCACTGTCTTGCTAAACACCAGAATACTCTTCTGGTTGTCAATACTCACTGGAAGAAACTCTCCAAGGACATCAAATTTCCATTTCTCAAAATACCTCATGCAGTTTCAATGTGCACTCTTTGTATGGACAAAGGAGTTAGAGAACTCCCAGACCCCAAGCACCACAGCTGAAGATATCAAGCACCATCTTGTAGCTAATTACAGTCACTCCAAAAATCATACTTAATTCAAGCCAGAGGAAAATGAAATAGAAAATATTTACTAAACCAAACCAGACATATCTGCAAAGCTGTAGAAAAGTTAAAAGAAAAAAATAAATCCACCTGCCTAAAGACAACCTCCAATCCTTTCTCTCACCTTGCATATACCACAGCTGATACACTGAGAGGCTTTCTTCCTCTTTACTGCTGAAAATTTCAGCTCTCTCCAACAGCTGAACCTTAAGTTCACCTGCACAGAAGTCCAAACATTTAGGGCATGCCTGTTTTATAGCTGGGATCCATCTACTGGGATCATTTGCACTCCCTATGTCCATCGTCTCTGATCCAAAAAGAAAGAGGACTTCCCATTCTTCTTACAGACTTGCTTGAAAAAGCTGATATCTGTGTGTCTGGCACAGTTTTGCCAGTGTTGTTAGAGGGTTTAAACCTTGTTCTTGTCTAAACTTCTAAAAATTCTGCAATATGCAGTAAAGCATGGTGCCCTTTTGTAGTGAGTGGGCAAATTTCACACCTCAGACTGATGTCTTTTCAGAGTCAGATTTAGTATTTCACACACAGCATCCAGACCAATGGATTTTATGGAGACAGACACACTAACTAGATGCAGATCATTACTGATACTTGCCTCAGACCAGATATTAAGGTCACCAAGGACTTTGGGTGTCTCAGATTTTGGCCATCTTGAAATATAGCATGACAGCCTGCCAGAGCAAAGGAAAGATGGCAAGAGAGAGCACTGATGATTGTTGCAGAGGGCGTCAGAAGTCTTTGCTGAACTGGTGCTCCTCATAAAGCTGAGCTTGGAACTGTAATATACTGAGGCTGTAGATGGAAAGAACTAAATTATTCCTAAGAGCAGCTGGGACTGAACAGGTTTAACTACAGGACGGTGGTTAGAGCCCAGCCCGCTGCCTTATCACCCTGATCACATTTGCCTTCTCTGCAGCATCTATTCAGAATGACGTTTACCCAGGCTGCATGCACTAATAATATATTATTTAACAAACACTTTAAGGGGTGTGATGGTGTCAGGAACATTTTGGATAACAACTCTTATCCTCCCACTCTTCTGTCACTTCATTTGTTTCCCCGCAAGGGTATTTCTCAGCTCCAAATTTGATCCCTGATATCTATGAGATCAAAGAAAAAGTATGAAAACAGGATATAGTTCTTTTTTCCATTTCTTTTATTTTAGGGTCAACAAAATTGTTCAAATTAGGAAAAGAAATCTTCTTCAAACCCAAACAGCTTTACTTTCCCTTTGAAGTCAGAATAATTTTAGTGACATCTCAGAGAAATTATGTTAACTTCTTTTTAATAGCTTCATAGGAAATCAGCACAAGGTTTCAGTCCTGTGAGCCTCTGCACTGTGCATTGTCACCATAACACCAGCAGAATCAACCTTTCTCAATAAAACACCTTTACCAGCCTCCTCTTTCAGTGTGTGGCCAACTGTGCCCAGAAATAACCCAACTCTCATGCTTGACTAGTGAAGAAGATGAAGTTTGATGCTTAGCACATGCATGACTAAAGCTGGAAAATTATTCTCTAAAATGTGGAACTGTATTTTGAAAGCAACTACATCCTCAGCACCTGTAAATATTTTTAATAATGTTTCTTATCCACCTATGGTATCACCCTCCATCCTTACTTTTGCCAGGCAGCATTCCTGAAAGGAGACATGACAATCACTGACAGCTTAAATATCTAATGCAGATTTCTAGTGAAGAACAGGAAAAAACCACAAGTCTCTTGTTGGGAAGTTAAAAATTAGACTTTTTAGAAAGGAATGGCTTGAAACCTCCAGAAAACACTGGATAGACAAGATAGACAAGGTAGATAAGAATAAGAAAGGTGGGAAATTAGGATGAATTATGACTACACTATATGTTTTTAGAAGCAAAGAGGATTGCTTAAAGCAGAAAGATTTGGTAAAAAGCCAACAGGATAGAAGAAGGAACTCAAGGGAAAGATAGGGATCACGGGTCACAAAATCTTGCTGCTTCTGCATTGGAAAGTAGAGGTTTTTTGAGGAGAAAGGTAGTGGGTCCTTAGATAAGTCACCTTTTTCACACTACATTTCATTCAGGATAAAATGCATCTTTGATAGCTTATTTACTGCTACACTTGAGACCTTGAAGTTCTTTCAAGTCTTCAAAGACCTTAAAATGGTGGAAGAGTGATATGAATAGCACACAGGTGTAAAAATTTCCCTATCTTTTATCTCCTGAGAAGACTGGTTGAAAAAGAATATTAAATTCCTTCACTTTTGCTTTAAACCCAGTTATGGCCCTTCTCTTTTCATTAGTTTCTTGGGTCCTGAGTTTCTGTATGTGCTTCCTTTTTTTTTTTCTTTTTTTTTTTTTTTCTGTTGAGGATAACATCTTAGTGCTATTATTGTCATTTACTTTGCCACTTTTCTGAGCTTTCCTTGTCTTTCCTCATTTCGGAATTACACCAGACCTGGCATCTGTCTTATTTGGACAAGATCTGTCTTACACTGTGTTATTTACACAAGATTCCCATATGCTTTTTAAGAAGGCTTCTTTAGCCTTGGAAAAGATGCTCATTTTTCTGCCTAATGATGTGGTCTTGCATCCTGGATTCATCTGGGACTGACTTTATTTTCTTCTTCGTAGCTGTTGCAGTGCTGTGTTTCAGATTCAGTGTGAGAGCAATGTTGATAACACGCTGATGTTTTGGTTGGTGCTGAGCAGTGCTTACCCTGAGCCAAGGACTCCTCACTGTCCTGGGCTCTGCCAGTGAAGGAGGTGCCCCAGAAGCCAGGAGGGAACATGGCCAGCAGAGGTGACCCGAACTGGCCAAAGGGATGTTCCACACCCTGGAATGTCATGCTCAGAGTATAAACTGGAGGGAGCTGGCTGGAAAGGGCTGATCACTGCTCAGGGATGGACTGGGCATTGGTCAGTGGGTGGTCAGCAATTAATTGTACTGTGCTTCACTTGTCTTTCTTCGGTTTTATTTCTCTCTTTCCCCATTTCATTCTTAGTCTTACTTCTATTTTATTCCAACTATTAAACTGTTCTTATCTTTCATCTTTTTTTCTGATTCTCCTCCCCACCCCACAAGTGGTGGAGGGTGGTGGAGAAATGAGAGAGTGCCTGAGTTGTACTCAGCTGCTCCCTGATGTTAAACCTCAACAGCTGCCTCTTCCCTCTTGGTATTCATTGTCCCTGGAATTGCTCCTGACATACTTTCTACGTCAAATTTGTGGAGTGTAGGGTGTTCCTTTTGTATTACATTCTCCAGCATACTGTTAACCTTTTCTGTCAGCGTTTAGAGTTTGCCCTTTCACAGTTCATTGTCACAATATTTTCCTTCTGGGAGTTACTGTTAGCCATAATATCAAATCTAATTTTGTCCTGATGCCCAATGGAATGCATGTAACCTTTGCAGATCAGTATAATAAATATGATTTTACCAGGATTCAGAGCAGGAGATTAAACTCTATTTTACAGCCATTGCCATTACTAACAAATGCTCCTTCCAGTCTGACTCCTTCTTGATTGAGGTGATGACTTGGAGGGCTTTGGTTCTACCTAGGAGGTGATTTCTAAATTCATGTAATACTATGGCTTCTAATACTGCTCAATTTTGCTGTTTTGAACAAAGCAGCTCAAACCAAACAAGTACAAGAACATTGTTGAATCCCTTATAGACAGAAATAGAGATCAAGAGTATTATTTAATATCATGCACTAATACAGATGGAGATAAACACAGATTCAGAGATTTATCTATCCAATAAATCACATAAACATAGGAAATAGACACAACTTCTCTGCACCTCTGCATTTACACCTGAAAGAAGGCAGAGAGGTAAGAGATATCTGTACATAGATGGAGTGACATAGATGTATAACTGACATACCTATTTAAGCCCGACATAAAGGCTATAGAATAAGGACTAAACAGGTTTTTAGAGTGCATTTTTTCTTTTCCTGAGACACAGCAGCATGAAACGGCTTTGTAGCCTTTTGTAAATTTTGTTGGTTTATATTTGCCTGTAAAAGCCTTGATGCTGAAAATTTTGGGAAATAAAGTCATTAAATTCAGCTTTGTCTCCAGTGGTAGGGGCAGGCAGAACTGACAGGAAAATATGAACACTGAGATATTTACAGGAGTTGAAATTTGGAGCTCATATGAGAAATATGTGCAGGAGTAGTAAAGAGGAGGGATTTTTAACTGTTACCATTACTCTGAATGGGTGCAGTGGAAAAACTAAAAACAAACCAGGAGAAATGACATTAATATTCATCACCTGCTACTGCTTTGTCTTTTTAATTTATAAAGCTTTTGAGAAGAGGAAAGGTTTTATGTATGAACTGGCAGTGGTGTCATGAACAGAAAAATATGCTGTGTTTTTTTCAATGGGCTTAATGTTCAAATAAAATGAGAGATGACAGTAGATAAACCATGATGTTGGAAAAGAGTCAAGGACAATAAATATGGGTGCTTAGTATGGATGCTGTATCAAGAACTGGCAACTGCCTTCACTTTTCCTTCCTCTTCACTTCTTAAATTTTCTGTGAAACTTTTTAAACTGGATTTTTTTTACTTAGCTGACCATGCAACATATTGAAGCAGTAAAAACCGGGCTTTTAGTTGCTATTACCTTTGTTAGAGCCCATGAATCCCTTCTAGTTATTAGTAAAATCCCTTCCAGTTACTTTTTTCTTATTCTGGAAAGAGCTGTGATACTTCACCCGTTTGTACAATTGTGTAGCTACCCTTGGTGGGGTAATATAAATTCAGACACACCAGTTTTGTCCTGCACATGAAAGTGTTGTTACAAGAGCTGTGACAATTACCTATCTCTTGCCTTGTCTCTGAGATCCTTTGGTCACTTGAATGGACACTTGTTTTATGCTGACAGTCACCAGTGCCTCCTAGGCAAGGCTGTCCTTGGGAGTCCTTGTCAATCAGCTTATCACTGAACCTGTCTTAGCTTCTACATTTAACTTGTTCCCTCTGGAAATCCTGAAATCCATCAACCAGGTGCATTCTCTCAGAGAAGCTCAGTGACCTCCTGGAGAGTGAAACTCAGCAGAAGTCTTGGAAAAACTGGATATGCTTGGATTGTGTTACAGCAGCCACAGCCACCGAGCTCTGAATGTCCGCTGAATTATGTAGACTGCCTGAAATATCTGTGTCACAGGAGGCAGAAGAGACTGTCACTTTGCTGCATTCTGCATCCACTTACAAGTATTTTACTTCATTGTAATACTAAGAACAGGAAAGGTTATTCAGAGATGCCAGGAGATACGAATTCAATTACAGTTTATTGCAAAATCCTCATATATAAAGTAGATTTAGAAGGTATAGGTACATATTTTGTCCAAGTAATAATGACAAATATAATTGCCCTTTTGCAATAGGAATGACATGAGGAAGAAATGGGTAAATTGTTTTCTGTAGCTTTTATATTCAGAATCAGAAACTCAGGAGCATGAGTGATAAACAAAGCACAATTGAGCTCACGCAGAACAAATTTTTAATGAGAAAATATACTTCAACTCCTACACATTTGTAGCAATTTTTTTAACAGTTTGAAAAGTCAGTGAATAAAAGAGTAGTCATTTAGGGAAAAAAAAATGTTATATTCAAAAATATGTTTTAACTTGCAACAGTAACCAGCTGAAACTGTAGGCAAAAGAGACCATGAAGTCTCTGTTTTCTTATTATTATTATATTGAGTGGCTTTACTTTTTTTTAATAATACTAAAGAAATTTGTATCCTGGACTCAAATTAAACGCTGATATTCGAGCACATATATGATTGGTCATTATAATAAGAATTTAGTCAGCAGCAAAGTTCTCTGTAACCTTTCCAAGGCTATGTTTTTTAACACAATAAACCATCCAGGTCATGTGCAGCGGTATTGGCTGGAGAAAGAACATTTTGTTACCTGCTCTTTTGGTTTGTGTTGTTGCAGCATCACAGTGCCACTAAATATTTTGTTCCTGTTTCATTGCAGAACTTCACAGCCCAGAAATTGTCTTCATTACCTCGAGGGTCATGCTTGTCACAGCCTTTGAACTGTTGTCTTTGTTCTTCCAACCAGTACACCCAGTATGCCTGTAAGTACATGTGGGAAGAGAATATTTTTTCAAATGCCACCTCTCTGAGGATGCCATGGACCCATGCCCAAGAAGTCTACCTGGGAGATGCCTGCAGACTCACCTGCTCAGTACAGACAGCATATAGGTGAAGTATGCAAACTCAGCTAGAGACACTAACCTAGGCTAGGAACCTAGATCCCATTGGAGTACAGCCCTTACATACCCTGGACACGGAGATCAGCCTTACAAGCTGTGTGAAGATGTAGTTCTCTCCCTTCTCTTCCCAATACATTATATTTCTCATAGAATCATTAAATCACAGAATCATTAAGGCTGGAAAGGATGTCCCAGATCACTGAGCCCAACCATTAACCCGACATTCCAGGCCCACCACTGCTGCTTTTATGTGCCTGCCAGTGAACAGAAAACTGCAACAGGGTCTTTTCTAAAAAGGTAAGAGGAGTGATATACCTTGTAAAGTGCAGATAGACATGGCTGGAGCCATAGAAATAGAAATATCTGCACACAGAAATTCATGTTCAGAGAGTTGTACCAGGTAGCAGGTGTGGTTTTGGCAAGTTGGAGCTGCAGCACTGTAGGCTTCCTCTCCTCCACACTGAAACAGCTCTTGGAGCTCTGTTGAGGTACCTCTAGCCCCAGTAATTTATGGGGAAATTTCACAACAGTGTGTAACCAAGTACCTCTAGGGCTGTCACTGCTAATAAAAAGATGACAGGCTTCAAACTAATGCTGCAAGGCCTCTGTGCTGGGGCTTGTCAGGCTTGCTGTCTGATTGTGTCTAGACTGTGCCTTGAGCTTTGGTTTAGATTACAGCAGTTGCCTGGGGAGGACTCCACCAAACTAGTCTTTTTTCTTTGCTTTGTACAAGTGTGTGGTGTAAAGCCTATCGCTAAAATAATTTGGATATATTATCTTTAAGTGACAGCTTGGGTTAACAAATATTTAATCTCTTTAAAATGAATAATCTATGACTCAAGAATAATGACGTGGTGTAGAGTGCAAGTATGAAGAGATATCATAGGCTTTGAAAGTATAAGGAATGGATTATACCAGAGGCTCTATGGTTATAAAAAGCTCAGCAATGTTCTGTTCCAGACTGTTAAATGAATGTGACTTCCAGAGCTGGGTAAGAAAAGCTTTAAGCATAACAAAATTAAAAAGGATCAAATATCCAATAAAATTTAAATATTCAATATAAAATCAGACTAAATGTAGAACTGTAGTAGACCAATAAAGAAAGATAGGGTGCAAAGTATATTCAAAGTATAAAAATTGCCTGAATTGAACCCAAGGAAGAGAATAAAGAAACTCTTGGCATCTGCATTGCAGTCCTCTGAATTTTCGGTGCTGAAGATTTGCTGCAACCTACCCTCCTGCCCTACTTCCTTTTTTCTCAAGTAAAACTTCTACCATTGACTTTAAGACCCAGGAGAACAAAAAAAGTTGAGTAATACTTCACAGGACAGAAGTATTAGGAAAATGTATATAATAATGTTAATTTATTAAGATATTCCTGTATTAAATACATAACTTGGTCTGTGACTATGTGCATCACTGTAACAGTAGCATTTCCTCTACTTTTATTAGATTTTTTTAGACTTTAATTAAGCCAACAATGAAATCTCAACTTTGCATATAAATATGTTTTGTTTTTTTTTCCTAAAACAAAGTTTCTGGTACAACAGCTAAAGTTTACACAGTGAAAACTTCAGTAAATCATTGTTCTGGTTTTGGCTGGCTTATATTTAATTTTCTCCATAGCAGCTGATATGAAGTTCTGCTTTGGATTTGTGCTGGACACAGTGTTGATAAAACAGGGATGTTTTGTTACTGCTGAGCAGAGCTTACACAGAGTCAAGGCCTTTTCTGCTCCTCACCCCACCACTGAGGATGCTGGGGGGAACAAGAGTTGGGAGGGGACACAGCCAGGACAGCTGACCCCAGGTGACCCAAGGGACATCCCACACTGTATGGGGTCATGTTCAGCATATAAAGCTGGGGAAGAAGGAAGACAGGGACATTCAGGGTGATGGTTTTTTTCTTCTCAAGCCACTGCTACTCATGATGGGGCCCTGCTGTCCTGGAGATAGCTGAAGGCTTGCCTGCCCATGGGAAGTGATGAATTAATTCTTTGGTTTGCATTTCTTGTGTGTTCAGCTTTTGCTTTCCTATTAAACTGCCTTTGTATCAACTCAGGAGTTTTCTCACTTTTATTCTTCCCATTATCCCTGCCATTCTGTCGAGATGGTTGAATGAGCAGCTGCCTGGGCCTTAGTGGTCAGGTGGTGTTAAACCATGACAAAAGCCATGGGAACATGTAGCCTCCAACAGTCATTCAAATGTCAACCTTCTCAAAATCGTAAACTACAAGGAGTAGGATGGTTCCACAAATCTCTCCCATCCTTCACATGAGTCCACAGATGATTATTAATGAAGTCACACAGTGTACAGGAAGTAAAAGTTAACAGTGTTGGTCACCAAAGGCATTGGCCATATCATTGTTCCCCATCTTGTTTAGAAATGCTCTCATTTTAAAGCATGCCATTAATTCAGACAGCACTGGAGGTGAGCTAGGAATTTGGCTGTGCAGATAATATCAGTCTTCCAAGTAAATCAATGAAAAGATATCCAATATAGTACTTCTGGTCTGAGAAATACTACCAAGTAAATACATCATAGTAATTAAGCAAAACAGAAGTTGTGAAAATAAACCTAATCACAAATAATTGCATCTGTCTGGCAAATTAAACATTGAAAATGGTTAATAATTTTGCATACTAGAGCTGTGCCTCTACAACATAGGTGACTGCAGCCTGTGGGGCCTGGAATAAGTAAAATTTATGTTTAGCAAACCAGTAACAGTGGAGTTGCTGTAATTCTTCTTCTCCTCACAGGCAGCTCCTACACAGCCAGGACACTTGGGTTTTGCAGCTATCCTGCCACATATAACCTGCCACATAAGTTCTAGGGGGTTGTTAGATGAGTTTGAAGACAGACAAAATAAAGGGCAGATTACATTTTGAACTCTATTTTATAGTATCAGTAGTCAGATAAAGAGAGAGGCGTAGTCTCTTAGAAGAGAATAATAAGGCTAGCCAGTGAAACAAGTATTTCTTTGGTGAATTCAGTTCAGGGATGAAAAGTTGCCCCTGTAAGATAAGCGGAATGGTGAGCTGAGGAATGGTTAAAATGGTGACATGAAAGCAAGAAAATTAACTCTCCATTGTGTTGGATAACAACAGCTTGGTACCCCTGATGGGTAGGTAAATGTGGGGAGCAGAGAACCCTCTGCACAGTCACATCTGAAGCCTCTGGTGTCCCAGAACAGTTAATCCACAAATCCCATAAACTGCCCATGGATGTAACTGACTGTTGGTTCCATCAAGAGTTAGGGAAGAATTAGTCCCAATCGATTAATTTTGACTTTGGTTTCCCACCTAACTGCGGAAGGTGGTTGATAAAATTACTGAGAGGTAGACAAGAGGGGTTTTTAAAGGGAATACTTGAGTCATCCACAACATTGCAGGAGAAAATGGGAATCCCTGTCTGTAACCTCATCCCTCCAACTTCCTTACATCTACAAATACCCATCATGATTTCAACAGATTCCCCGTCTTGCTGCCAGTCTAGTTATCATTGGGCTGGAAGAAGCAAGAAGTGCTCCCTTTGCCAGTTTCTCTCTGGCCATGCAGCTCCTTGAAAGCAGGTTAGAAGACTGAGTGATCCTGACTGTAGACTAGCTCCTAGAGTATGAAGGTTGCTTTCTAACATGGTGTTATTCAGGTGAGGAGAGAAGGAGGTGGAGCTGACAACCAAACGTGGCAAGCTCCTTAAGTAGGGTCAGGTATGTAATCATACACCCTCTGCAGACTTTCTACATCAGGGCAATTCTCAATATAACACCTGTGACTGGGTTCTATTTTTGCAAACCTTCCATAGCTTAGTGGAGTAAAATGCTCCAAGGAACTTGCTTCATGGATAACATAAATGTTAAAGGTAGGCTTATTTGCTTTATACAGCTTTCAAAATAGGATTCCCCAGAAAAACCCCTTGGTTTGTTTCTAAATGTGGATGCCATTTTATATGCAATGAAAAAGACAGAAATCACCCAGTAGACTGATTTCAGAATGAGGCAATGATTTTAGAATTCTCATTGGCAAAAGTGATGTAGAAAGGTTTTCCAGTAATACCACAGGATAAATAGGTGAAGGATATTCAGTTTGTCATGCATTTATTTTAAAAAATGACCATGATGTCAGTTTAGCAGTTGTTCTGCCACACTTAGTGGGTATATGCTCTACTTTGCAATAGAAAAATCAGTTTATTTCCACTGTTGATTAACAGGGAAGGACAGGCGATCGATTCTGCCAGTGTCTCAGGAAAAGCATAAATATGGCAAATTTCCATATTCTATTTATGCTTTACGGGAATCACTTTAGGCTTGATTTCTTCAGCTGGTCCTGACTTGTAGCTGAGGAATCCCAATAATATTGCCATTGCTAGTCCAACCATTTCTCAACCCTAAATGAGACTCTTATAATCAAAAGAATTTTTTAAAGTACAAGAAATTTGCATTTTTTAACATTTTTTCGAGATATTGAATCTTGAGATAATTATTTGGATCATATTTTCAAGATCTTTCCATAATCAGGAAGGCTGGAGTTTTGGGGTTTTTTTGACTGTTAATATTTCTATTAAAGTACCAAAAGATAACACACCACATGTGGTAACTATAGCAATAAAATATCAAGAGCTGGCAAAAACATTCTCTTTGCCTTTTATTTTTTTCCCTCTTTTTCTGCAGAGAATCTATAATAGATATAGCTGTGTCAAAACCTGCAATCTTAAGTTCTTATTTGTTTCCACTCTGATACTGCATTTCCCAGAGCAAGACATAGGAATAGACATCAGAATTCAACCCTTCATTTTTCCCAAAAAACAAAAAAAACCCCACGATTTAAGATATCTGGGGAGACAACACACAAATCTTTCACTTCACATCCCCTAAAAAGGACTCCCCAGTGGAAGAGAGGGTTGTGTAGTGTTCAAAGTTTTCAGCACCAAAACCCAGACCTGTCAGGGGAATCCATTAATGAATTTTGGTGTCAATGCATTGGGACTTGCTGGGTGGAGGACAAAAGAAGCCTAGCAATGGATAGATTCTCAGACACTTAAATGGCCATTCACATGTGCTTTCTCTTCATTTTGTAGCTGTAATCTCACGCTGGTTTTTTACTGCTTTGAACTACAGAGACATGTTCTGCATTCGTTTTTACCTGGAAAATTTTATTGAAGGTGAAGTGATTGAATGGACTTGAACAGACCACTGAGAACATTTTCACTGAAATATAGAACAATGTCAGTTAAGCATAACTCTTATTGTTTGGCTGTTGTTTTGAAATAATGGGTGTATTTACCTGGGAGAATCTTGTTCACCTATGCTTTGAATAAATAAGTTACTTGAAAAGCAAAAGAGAATATTATCCTCAAAATACGCTAAATCTAGGAATGTACAAGTCTGAAGTCTTTGGATTTTTCTTCTCAGATATATAAATAGTACAGGTAATATCCATCAAATAATCTAATGATTAACAAAGCATATGGTAAACCCTGGTGTTAGACATTACAGGCAAGGCAGCAAGGACTTACTGAAATCCTCAAGGCTCCAAACAGATGTGGAAAATTGCAATTTGGGGTATAGAAAAATAAACTGATGTGCTAAAAATACTTGAATAATTCAAGTGTTTACTCAGTATTAAGAAGCAACAAATTGATTAACAAAAGCACAGGAAGCAGTAAGGATATGCAACAGGTTTAATGAAAGTAGATTATTTTTGGCAGTTCTGGTGAGTGATGCTTGACACTGAAGTCAATATTTAACTTTGAAATCTGTGTTTCTTGCACTTATTTAAACAGAAATGTTGTCCATAGCATGTAGGTTGGAGTGGATTAATGATCCCTTCCAACACAAAGCTTTCTGTGACTCTAAATAAAACACAGATGCATAGCAGGATTCATATCTTAAGGACAATAAAGCTTTTTGTCAGCATATGATTTTTTTTTAATTGTTTCTTGCATCATTAACATTTCTTATGCATTAGTCAGTACAGAGTTCTCTCTGACCAAGTAGACAATATACATTATATTCTGATGTTTCTCTTCCTACAACTACTGTATTTCCATGTTCTTAAAAAACTAAAATTGATAGCTTAAATGTGACCGAATAATCATATTTTCATATTGGTTTATGTTGAGAAAGAACCTTAAATTTCACTGCAAAAAACATGTTCTTGAAATTAATTTTAAGTTAAAAAAAATTGAGTTTTGTCAATAAAATACCTCCAAAGGTATGTTCAAGTGTTCCAGTGGATTTAAAATTCTTTGAGAAGATGAAGCCTCAGGCCCTGAGAGATTTGCTGTTCCCAGGAAGGGTAGGAATGCACAGCTGCTCCAGAAGAGCTTGGCCTGGTGAGACAGAAGGTCCCAGCAGGCACCATCCTGGTGGCCCAGACACTGTGCAGGAGTGGAGGCTCAGGCCACTGAGTCTCCTGCTGCACACCCTGAGGAACCACCTGGGACATACATGATGTCCTTGGGAGCCCTGACTGCACAAGGAGCCCACAGCATGGCCAGTCAAACAACCAGCACAACTGTGGGTGTGTCTTTGAGTGAGCTTTTGCCCCTAAACAATCAACATTTCACTCCCTCCTTCAGTCAACTGCTCTCATTATATCTAAGTTCTTCTTGGGTTTGAATACTTGGCACATTGAGTGACAGCTCAACAGGAAGCAAGTTCATGATTTCCAGAGTGGCTTTCACATCTAAGCAATTAACAACTTAAAATTCTAGTTTGACTTCATGAAGATGTAGTTAAGAAAGTCAGTGGGGATTAGGGATGGATGTATTTAATCATTAAATGTCTGTGCTGATCAGATAAACCACTTTGTCAGCTTCATTGACTACCCTGACTGCATGTCACTAACCACCATGTGAGCCCAGGAAATTTGCTGCTGTGTGGTACCTACATGGCTGGGTTTGATAAGAGGTCAGCGTGGGAGGAAAGCTACATCTAAACTCTGACCCACCCCTCAGCTATGGGTGAAAACTCAGGTCAAACAGGTCCTTCCTGATTTTACAGCTACATGTGAAAAAGCTGGAGGATGTTTATTCCTTTCAGAGCCTCTGATTAAAAATTCATCTTTGGAAAGGGTTTAAAAGGTCTCACTGGGCCTCTGTTTCGTGAAACAAGAGACTTTTCAGACACATTCATTCCAAGTTTAAAGTAAAATCTTGGCTCATTCTGCCTAAAACAGACGCCTCATATTCTTGCCATGGAATTAGTCCATGGTAAATGCATACAAAGAGATGTGTGTTTTAGTCCAATCACCAAATTATCATCAAATTTAATCTGCCTCAAGAACTGGAGCACCAAGGACTGCCAAGCAGGCAGATCAGGAAGTGTTTGAAGGAGGAGAACCTGGCAGAGCCAGCCAATAGTTCCTGAGGTAGTGCTGGTCTTGCTGATAAAGGAAAAAATTTAAGGTCCTCAGAAAAAGTTCTCTTGATCTTAAAGTGTGATGCAGAGGCCTTGGTAGCAACAAATAGAATAATTATTACATCAATAAAGACTTATAAGCAAACATTAGTGGGAGAGAAAGCAAAACCCAAAGATGACTCTTCCCAGTTTGGCCCTTTTCTTTTTCTTTTACAAGTGCTCTGTGATCAATGTACTTATGTAACTTTACTGTCTTGCATCTTTGAAAATACGTCTGTGAAAATTAAGATGTAGGTTGACTTCTATAATTTGGCTTGATGGGACATGGTAGATGGTTCATCACACACCTTGCTTTGACAGGGAAGCCTGCTATGCAGCTGGGAGAGGTGGTGCACAGCCAAATGTTGACTGTGAAAGGCTTGAGTAAAGACTGGGGAGCATCAGTGGGAATACTGTAGGCTGTATGGTCAGCAAAATGGAGAAAAACTGATAAACCCACAGAGCTGTGTGAGAATTAGCAGAGTCCTTAGGGATGAAGCACTAAAATGTCATTTTCTGGCATACTAGATTTTTAGTTGAATGAAAGCTTACTGGGATTTTTACGCAGGTATTAAATAATGTTTTGGGCAACGTTCTTTGATATAGAAAGTGATATGAGTGGTGCTTTTTTCTATTCCTGGTGCTTTCTGTCTACTGGAAAAAGAAAAGTTGGAGTAAATATTGATAAATGCCCTTTTCTGAATTGCACTTGTCTGGACAGAAACACACTCATTTACTTAAAAAATATAATTATATTTCAAAAAAATAAATTGAAAAAGTGCTATGGAGTTCCATGCCCATTAACAATTTCATAATTAAAATCTCTAACTTTACTTGTAAATTCAATTGTTATCATTATTATTTTTCTTAAAGTCAGACAGAAATATTGATTCTGGTATTTCACAGCTTTTTAAGATGTTTCCACTTTTTTCCCACCATCAGCACAAAAGATTCATAATGACATGAGAAACTCAGGGGTTTTTTTCTTAATATTCTTCTGCAGTAACTAATTGAAAAGCAGACGTGTTCTTCTGTTGTTCTTTTCAATACATTGATCATTTTTATGCTGAAAAACTTCTTGTAAGCAGAATACTGAAATAATGCCATAATTCCTTTGAGGTCCTGCAAAACATAATCTGCTGTGCAGAGAAGACTGTTCTGAAATAGTTGTTTTCTAAATTAAGCTGCTTTTGGATGTAGCAACAATAATGAAGAGTTTCTCAGCAATTAAATAGATGTTATTCTGATTTTCTTTTGTCTTTCTATCATTTACCATTTCCTTCTATCCTTTCTACTAATCACATAATTATAATTAAGGTTGGGAAAGCTGCAGACAAAGTAATCTAAGTTTCCATCCCATATAAGATTTACATGTTAAAATAATAATTTGATCAGACATAAATCCAGTTGGTATTTTAAAACTCCTACTCATTCACACCTCAGAGTTTGTGGAAGGATTTTTAAAATCAGCTGACATCTAATTTTAAGGTTTTAAGTATTAGTGGAAAATGTAAAACCTGTATTATTTGTTTTAGGACAGTTGTAGTGAAACCAGCCTAACACAAGCTCCCAGAACTAGGAGTGTAGTAGTTAAAAATTAGAAGCTAGCCAGCCAATCAACCCAACAAACAAAAACCTAAACAACAACAAAAACAAAAAAGAAATTCCACACTCCCAAGTATCTGAAACTACTTGTCAGTTTGGTCAGATGGTTCAAGTCTGGTTGTCCTTAATGCCTGTATTTTAACTGTACAGAACTAAGTGAATCAGGTTGCCACATGTTCTGCCTTCACTTTGTGGATGGGCAGAAGGACACTCGATTCGGAACCAGCATTGTGTGATCGCTCAACAAGAGCAGAATGAGGATGTAATACTCACTTTTCACTCCTAGACTCCTGAAATATCTATTTAATGAGGAATAGGACATTATTTCTAACTTACATCTTCCTATTTTAATCCTTTGGCATTTCTCAAATTATTGATGTGTCTGCTCCACCCTAAACCCGTAAATTATTGAGACAATCATCTCTTCTGTTCCTAGCCTCCTTTTTCTCCAGTGCCTGTTCTTTTGACTTTTTTTTTTGTGCAGAGATAGATTCTCAGTCACTCAGGTAGCATTTCCAGGATATTAGTGAAGATGAAAAGAGGAGAAATAGTTGTTCCATCCTTAAACTCACATTATTGAGTACTCTGATATAAACCAACTTTAGTCTGTTTGAATTTTTTGAACAATCTTTACACCTTTGTCAATCATTTCTCACCCATGTTCTCATGACCACCCCTTTCCTGACTCTCCTCTCTGCACAACTATCTTAAGTGCTGAATAAAAAACAGATCAGTATGCCTGTATTCATTTTCCTCCTTTTGTAACTTCTCTGAAATTGTCCACCATCATTCAGGGTTGCCATCTTTGAAAGCACCAACTCCAATAACATTCTTCTTTCAGCTTGTTACCAGATATTATTGTTCAATTCCCCCCACCCCTCTTTTCCCCTCTGCCTCTGTTTCTTGGATAAATCTTTATATTTTATTTTCTTGGGCAGCCTAGCATACTTTTAGCAAATTTCCTATCCAACTGAGTCTCTACGGCTGTGTAGCATGCCTGCTGTTCTATCAACTTTTTCTCTTCATGCACCAGTTTGCTGGTTTTCTCCCTTCAAAGTCTTCCTTTAAATTCTCTTCTTTCATTAGACTGTTGTGTGCTGGACACAGAAGTAAGTGCATAGAAAGGTTCATTAATAAGTACTCAAACACCTTCTGGGAATAAGATATACAAACTGTTGGGTATGGATTATATTTCCATTTAATGTAAACTATAATGCAATCAATCCATCATGGCCTTGAGGAAAGAAGGCAAAGTTACTGATCTGAAGAAATTATTATAATGGAATAGAGAGTTCATAGCAATGACACAAGGTTTAGAAGGCACCTTGAACATGTCTGTTGTATCTGTTTGATCTCCCTTTCAGAGCAAAAAATATATCCTAAAGAAATTAAGGCTCTGCTCAATAATAGCTCTGAACATATATATAGTTTGCAATATAGGCTTCCTTGAACTGGTATGCAGCATTTTGAGTCACGTAGCCTCAGGCAATAAATTTTAGAAGCAAGGACATTTATATTAAAAAATAGGATAGTGTCAGAGCAGGGTTATCAGGAATCTCAAAATATTTATAAATGTTTACATGCACATTTCTACAGAGGCGAGTTGAAAAGGTGAAAGAGATAAGCAGCCAGGTGATAAACCACACTATCATCTGCCTTCAAGATTTCTGAACTGAGAGTTATAATTCACTGCCCTCTTTAGAACTGCAATCCTCAAGGTTGGATGAGCTTTTCTTCCACAGCTGATCTCCACAATCAGTTCAGAATATGACTTTCACAGCTGACAAACCAAAACACTGCATGCTACAGGTTTTGCACAGATATTGCCTGAACCATGCTCACATGGGATCTGCAAGAATGTCTCTGGCATAGATAATAAGTGGTTCTTTTCTTCTCACTGCACCTGCTTATTATAGAGAACAGAATCAGGTACTCCTGAAATAGGCAGATGGGTTACTACAGCTCAGAACAGAGTCAGGAACTCCTGAAACAGACTGGTGGGTTACTACAGCTGTCTGACGTGAGAGCATTAACCTTATTCTGCTGCAGTTACGTGGTTCTTGACATGCAGGCAGGGTTTATTGCACACAAGCACTGAGGGCAGAGCAGTTTCCTTGGTTTTAATGTCATTGCAAAATTAATAGGAAGGACTGCAGAGCCCAACCTGCTGTGTATATTTATCATGAGGACTAGGCCTTCAGATCCACTAAAACACTTTTGATTGCATGTGTTTCCACTTGAATTGGAACATGAAGACTTCTATTACACTGTCAAAGTATTATTTTTACAAATGTTCTTATTGGTCTTCTTCACCATGCATATAATGTTTGTTTAGCCTGTTTGTATTCTACCTACTGTTGTGTGAAATTATTTCATGGATGGAGTGAATTTCAAATAAAATATGCATGAAATTATCTGTCTTCTTTCTCTCATTTACAATAATAGCACTTACAGCAAATTATTTCCCATCCAGTTTGGTTTTAATGATAATAAATACTCAGCCCAATTTTATTAGCTCCATTTTTATTTATTTATTAGCTCCATTCCTCTAAAATTTTTGTAAAACTGACATATGAGGACATGACTAAATGTCTTGCTGTCTCTGTGTTCATTTGTGTGACTACTCACTTTGGCATGCTGATTTGAAATACTAATTACAATAATTTCCCTGTTTCTTTTCCACAATAAAGTGCCCTTCAGAAAGAGACTGTCAATTGCATCTTTAGTGTTTTTTTTCAACATAGAATGAGAACAGGAAAGCCAGAACTTGGCAATCTCCATGAAAGGAGTTTCTTATTCCACTTTGCCTCAAATTTCTGTTAACTTATTTGAAACAGTTCAAAAGCTGAAAATATTGTGTCACATTTCTACTTTTTGTGACAGGTTAAGCTTTACATTCAGATTACAAAGTAGACAGATATTTTGGGAAATCAAGTCATTCAGATGGTAAGAACTAGCTGTGGTGATAGCATGCTGTGCTGGTTTTGGCTGGTGTAGAGTCAATTTTCTACACAGTGGCTGGTGTAGGACTATGTTTTGGATTTGTGTTGAACACAGTGACGATTCTAGAACAGAGTTTACCCAGAGGCCAAGGCCTTTTCTGGTGTTCATGCTGCCATGCTGGCGAGGAGACTGGAAGTGCTTGGGATGTTGGGAGGAGACACAGCCAGGACAGGTGACCCAAACTGAGCAAAGGGATGTTCAATGCCTTATGACATCATGCTCAGGATATAAAGTGAGGGGAAGAATGAAGAAGTGGGAAGTACATTTGGAGTTATGATGTTTGTCTTCCCAGGTCACATGTGATGCAGCTCTGTTGTCCCGGAGATGGCAACATCTGCCTGCCTATGGGAAGCAGGGAATTCATTCCTTGTTTTGATTAGCTTGTGTGAGCAGCTTTTTCTTTCTCTATCAAACATTTTTTATGTGAAGCCACAAATTTTCTGGATTTTTCTTTTC
>VYXF01005268.1:137102-200887 GCA_013397295.1 Polioptila caerulea | reverse complement strand
TTCTCTATCAAATTTTTTATGTGAAGCCACAAATAAATTTTCTGGCTTTTTCTTTTCTGATTTTCTCCCCGATCTCACTGGTGGGAGAGTGAGTGGCTGCCTGCATTTTGTGGGTGAGCAGACCTAGACCAATGGGGAGATCAAGTGAGGAAATTCTGGTTGGTGCATTTTACCATTTGCAAGTGGCTTGGAACAGAAATTTTTAATGGGTTTTGGTTCTGTGGAGCAGCAGCTTGGTCATACATTTGAGAACATGGGACTTAGTAGGCACTTCTGTCATATGACAACCCCTTCAGATTTCAGATACGTGGCACTAGAAAGATGGTGAGCTGCAAAGTGTTTACCAGCTGAACCAGTTAAGTTACTTGTTTAATGAGACTTTTACTACATTCCAGCTTTAAAATATGAGTTTCACCACTGTTATTGGGGCTTTAAGTGTACCTGCACACATAACAATAATATGGTGTAGAAACAAAACTTTAACGTCTCATGGAAATTCATTGAGGCAGACGTTACTTGGAAGATGACACTAAGCTTTAGCAAATAATCTCAGACTGGTTAGTGGGATATATGTTAGCAGTTTGATTTTGTTTTAACAGGAAGAAGACAGCAGAAAGTTTCATTTGCAATAGTTTGCTCTTTCAGAACAGACAGTCCACCCCGTGCTCCAAGCACTGCTCAATGGTCAGCTGCAGCATCACAAATTCATGTTAGGATTTTCATGCACTTTTTGTGGAAGGAGAAACTGGACTGAAAACAATCATGTTTTCTACGGTGGTGAGTGCTACTTTACAAAATCTTACCAGTGTCCTATTAGGTTAGTATTACTTAGGAGACAAATACAGTGAAGTAGGTGTGGTTTGAGGCCTAATCAGGAAATCGTGAGCCCAAAAGAGTAGAGACAAATTTCTAGTTTTGAGACTGATTCTGCCCCTGCACTCCAGTGAGCAAATTTCACTTGTGTCTTGCATCCTACCCATGAGGGACAAGCCTGACTGGGTTAGGTGGTTAAATCAAATGGAGTCCCATTGGGTTGCCAGAGCAACACAACATTCAGGATGAAGACCATGAAACATTTTGATTCCCCTCTATAAAATGTACAAAACAACACCTACTGCAGCAGATGCTACTGAGTTCATTAACTAGTGTATGCATTCAAAGTGCTGAAGAAAAGCAGTGGTTTTATGCTTGTTATAATATAGATAAATATTTGAACAATAATCTTGTCCATTAAATGGGAATTAAACACAGTGTTAAAGCAATCAGTTTTTAACTTGTGTAGCCTGTGGACCCAAACTCATTCACTAGATTTCTTCATAGCTGATTAATCGTGATTCTCCAAGTCTCAGTTCGATCATCCTTTGTGTAGAAGTCGTAGGAGCACGATCAGAGATTTCCTTCTCTTTTGGATTCAGGTTCAAAGTCATCAAAGACAAATTTCTGTTGGTGACAAAAAGATGTCTGCAATATGCTGAGGTTTGTGGGAAATGAAGCTGGCCTGTATTTATATATATATATATATATGAAACTAGAGTCCCTCAGAATATCCTGAGACACTGCAATACCACCCTGGCTTCACTGCCCTGCCAACTACATTCCTGCCTAAGTGAGAAAGACTTAATGTAAGAAAAGACATTTAATCTGAAAGAACAGGCCATCATAATGAATTGTTAGTTTTCTGTCAATAATAGTGAAAATAGAATATCTGGTAAAGCCTTGTGCCAGTAGGTATTATGTCCGTAGCTAATGTGATCCTCTATAAGCTTAGTGATGTCAGTACTCAAAGTTATTCTGGGTAACTAATAGGCATGGATGTTTCATTTCAATTACCTTTTGTCAGCTATATAGTGTGTAGTCTTATTATGGTTGTGTGTATTTTGGGATTGTCTGCTGTTTGCCATCTTTATTTTACAGCATGACATCTATTTCTGTGTGTAAAAATTCAGTGTAGAATTTCTTGCTCAAACAGTCTTGTTAAAAAATTGATTGTTTAAGAAATGAATAATGATTATTATGGGCAGCAAAATAAAAGAAATTGGCTGCAGGAAGTGCTCTCTGTGAAGGAAAATTAGTTTGGTGTCTTTCCATTAAGTGTTTTTCACAGCCAGTAGATGGTTAAGTGCCCATTTGTCCTTGGAAATAAGTGTGACAAAAGAGGTTAGAACACAGCAGTTCTTCTTTGCAGAAGTTTTTGCCTAATAAGAATGTCTAATGAGAAAAATCAGGAATCCATTTGAGATGGTAATGGCACCCTATAAATGTGTCACTTAAATATCTCAGGTTCATGAAAATAGTTACTCATGACTCTTCCAGATCGACAATCCAACAATTCAAAAATCCTGCATTTAGACCTTTTTTCTCTTAAAGTAAGTCTACCTTAGGCAAAAGAGATATAAAAGAAGACCTTTTATAAAGTTTACAGATAGATGAATTATGGAACTAGGAGACTTACTTTACGTGTGAAAATTTACAGCTTTGTTGAACGCAAATAAGGCTGTTAAAAAAAAAAAACAAAAAGAACATTGGTGATCTGTCTTTTCCTCTCATTGTGTAAATATGGCTGGGCTCTGTGGGATAAGGATCTGGGTATTCATAGACAAATAGAAAATTCATGTATCAAAAAAATACATCAAATAACTTGTGCTGCACAGAAACACTGGTGGGGGAATTTATTTTCTTGGGTGGCCACTTGAAAATTTCCTGGTTTGCAGACATGAGCATCCCTGTCACAGACCTTCAATCAGCATCTCCTTATGAATCTGTTGTTGCCTCTTTAAATAAACAAAGAAAGAAAAGTTAATACATCAGCTGAAAGCAGCAAAAGTATGTGATCAGTTTATGGAAAATGTGAGAAGAAAACATGAAGGAAAACAATTTACAGAGAGGTTTCATAATTTGCCAGATTGCTTCCAACTACCAGCAATTACATGGGGACCAGTGGACTGTGTTGCCCCACAGCAGATCTCTTCTACTTTTCCTTTTCAGAAACTCTATCTAATTTTCTTGTCTCATTATTTATTTTCTGTTACCTCATGTTTTAAGCCTATAGCTTCTAATATTTCTTTCATTCCTTTCATGAGATCTTCAATATTGTTGAGATTTATCCTTTAAGTTTAAATACGTTTCAGGGAGGAAAATTATTAACATAGACCATTGCACATTTTTTCAAAAGAGACTTTCCAAAATGCCTCTTAAATGGCCATCTGTCTAGCATAGTTGGTCCTGCTTCATTTAAACCCCTCATCTGCAACTGAACAAGTAGAGATTTGAATACAAAACATCACCAGAAGAGAAGAAAATTGCATCAATTTTGGTAAAAAAATATAAAAATTTCAAGACCAAGTGAATTTTTAAAGTGTTGGAGAAGAGTTATTTTTATGATCCAAAATATATGTCTACAAAATTGAGAGACCTAAATTAATGACAGAGCAATAAATCAAAATCTGCCATTCTGCCACAATTCATTTCAGTGAAATTGCTATGCAGAGTCATTGGATTGGTCAGGCCCATGAAGAAATTAAATAATTTACTACTTTTTGGACATGCTGGATACATTCATTAAGATTAACATTTGCTTTCGATTATGGAAGTTGAAGTCTTCAACTCAAGTAATTAATTTTTACTCTAGAAATCGCTTTAACTTCTACTAAAATGTGGCTATATAAGATATATATAGAAAAGAAAAATACAAAACATTTGAATGTGCATTTATATCCCATTTTTATGTAAGATTAATATTTGAGTGGTGAAAAGTGTTATTTTTCTCCAGTTTTCTTCAGATAGGTAATAGCCAACAAAGTTGGCTGATGATTCCTTTATGTCTATAAACTTACATAGTTTTAATTTTTGTGAATTTGGAAAAAAAAAAAGCAAGCAATGGGCATGAGGTACAGTATGGGAAAATTTGCTTTTGTAAGGAAAAAATCCCATAATGATGGTGTTCAACACTGGGATAGCAACCTAGAGAAGCTGTGAAACTCCATCCTTGGAGATATTCAAACCTCAGCTGGACAAGAACATGAGCTTTGTTCTTTGAGGCTGGTTTAATGAAACCTCAGCCCAAACTAACTTTAGTTCAACCTCCTACTGAAAGCTGGGGCAACCTCAATGACCTCCTGAATTCTCCTCCAAACTAAATCATTTTGTGATTTGTGGTCGTAGTCATAAAAAAAAAAAAGTTTTTTTTCTTGTAAATGGTGCTATCCTTGTAGATGTTAACTATTTTCAGTATGGATTTTCATTACTAGCATTCATTGTATTTGCAGAAAAGTGACATACAGAAATATAGTTCTTTTTCCACTCCCTATACACACAGGAAGCAAGTTTTGAGTCAAGACCCAATTGCCAGAAAACTTGGTGGGTTTACAAAGCCCTTAACTTGTCAGGCTTTGATATTCACACTAAAGTTTTGTGTGAAATGTAAACATGAGATTGAATGAAACAACCAATATCACCATAATAAAAAGAATGTCAATGGCCATGTTGTCAGAGAACTTGCCTATTCATAATTTGCCTACTGCCATTCAGAGTTCATCAATAAATATGATCAGTCATTCCCATGTTATGAAATAACTGTCTGAAATATGAGTGAAGGAGAGATTCTTTGATTAAAACTTGCAGCTTGTCGCATACTCCTAAAGATGTTGTCTGGAAAAGATAAGGATTTGTATATATATGGATTTACACATACACAGGCTGGAGGAATGGGCAGACAGGAACCTCTTGAAATTTAATAAAGGGAAAACATAAATCCTGCATCTGGGGAGGAGCCTCATGCACCAATATGTGCTGGGGGTTGCCCAGCTATAAAGCAGCTTTGCAGAAAAATACCTGGGGTTCCTGGGGGACACCAGGGTGAGCGTGAGCCAGCAGCGTGTGCTTGCAGCACTAATGGACTCCAGCTGCCTTGGCAAAGGATTGCCAGCAGCTCAAGGGAGATGATCCTTCCCCTCTTCTCAGCACTGCTGAGAGGATGCCTGGAGGACTGTGTGTGTCCCAGGAGGGACATGAGCATAATGAATGGTATCCAATCTCCAAAGAGACTGATGGAGCATCTCTCTTACGAGGGAAACCTGGGAGAGTTGGGATGGTTCAGCCCAGAGAAGAGAAGGCTCAAAGGAACATAAATGCACAATAAATCTATGCAATGTATTTAATACAATGCAAAAAAATTAATATAAATATAGGTAATATATAACAAATTTATATAAAATCTGAGGGGAGGATGTAAAGAAGACAGTGACAGGCTCTTTCCAGTGATGCCAGTGATGGCAGAACCAGAGGCCCAAAATGGGCACAAAATGTAACACATGAGATTCCATCAGACCATACCTTTTTAATTTGAGGCTGACTGGACACTGGCACAGGCTGTCCTGAGGTATTGTGGACTGTCAATCTTTGAAGATATTCTAAAACCATCTAGACATGGTCTTGGACAATCAGCCTTTGATGGCCATACTTGAGCAGAGCTATTGGACCTCTGGAGATCTCTTTGAACCTCAACTATCCTGTGATTCTGCAGTCCTGTGATATGAGTGGGGTGGCACAGTACATTGCAGGAACTTATTTCTTGGCCACAGGTTAGGAAACCACTCTTTTCCCAGGAGTGAGTGATATGCATCACTGGGGATGAGAACAAGGAATTCAGGTTAAATTGGAATATTTTTTTCCCAGATGCTATCCTTCATTTTCATATCTTCTAAGTCTTTCTTAAAGGGGTGATATTATCTATCATCTTTCTAGTTGGTTCTGAGTTATATGGACATTGCTACTTTTCCCTTTCTGATTTTCTTTCCCTTAGAACTGGTGATGCAATGGCTGTGGGGAAATGTTTAGGAAATAAACCCTCATACATTTTTTCTGGGGGTGGATCTGGAGTTCTGGGAGGGAACTATAAGAAATCAATGCGTTGCAATCTTCAGGTTTTTGCGTTTTTTCCCCTTCTGTTTTAAATCTTAGAATTTTTCAGATTGGAAAAAACTTGTAAAATAATTGATTTCAACCACTAACACTCCAATACCAATCCACCACTAAATCATTTCCCAAGATGTCATATCTACACATCTCAACACCTCCAGGAATGGTGACCCAACCATTTCTTTAAGTAACCTGTTCCGATGCTTGACAACCCTTTTTGTGAAAGAGTTGTTCCCAAAATCCAATCTAAATCTCCCCTGGCATAAGATGAAGATGTCTCCTCTTGTCCTGTCACTTGTTGAGGTTTCTTTCCAACATGACATTTCATGAGTTCATGATTATTCTATCAGAATTGAAATAATATAGTTGTTGTGACTGACAACAATCAGAGAAAATCATGATGGATCAGTACTGCTTCCCCGTTTTCTACCTCCCTTCCCTTATCAGCCATCAACCATGGATATTTTGATCACTTAAGACTATCTAACAAGTTTCTGTGCATCTCAAAAAACAAGGATTGACTCTGTTTTGTCCTGTGACAGCATGGGCAATATGTTTACTGAAGAGGCACTCAGGGAATTCCAGACAACATCTTGATCAAAGCACTGTAGAAAGTCTTAGGAAGATTCACAAATCTTGGTCTGCATCCGTGCATAACTGATGTGTGTGTGCATCTACCAGGTGTTACTGCATTTTGTTATCATCATAAATTGACTTCAAAAGGTCAAATTAAAAGTGGTTATTTAACACTTATTTACTAAAGTCAAAGATTTGTTATTTTAAGTTTGGAAACAAATATGTGTATTGCACCAATTCCTTTAGCTTGATATTTCACCTCTGGTCACTATTTATATAATAATGCAAAGTAGCACATATTAAGAGGTAGTTAACAATATTTTGGAACAGGAAGTCCAAAATTAATTTCTTAATAATTGCAATCTATTTTAGAGTATTGGTTATTTACTTTAATGTCAACAGTAAGAGGCTTCTTTGTCAGACTGACAATAATCAATGCATTTGGCTTTCTTAATACCTTCACAGTGTGTGCTGTATTGACCGTGATGAGAGAAAGTGTGTGGATTAATGTATTATAATTCTGTTTGATGTGCAGGTTCAATTTTCTTGTTATCAAACAAACATTTTACTTTGTCTTGACATCACTGAAATATCAGTAAAACTGGATGATTTACTGTGTTATTGAAAAAGGCAGGAGGTATGGTTTATGCTAGATTTGTTGTTGTTGTCATTACAAAGAGAGGTAGTGAGGAAATATTTATTTGTGAATGTCTGTGTGTATTGCTGAGAGAGAGGCTTACGTGCAACCATGCTGTTTGCTATTGATTCCTGTTCCATCTTTGACAACTCATTTTTGTTTCCAGAAAGCAATTCTGGAGTGGAGAGCTAAACTGGCCAAGAGAGGCCCATGCCAACAGATTCTTGAAATTTGAGTAATTGGCCAGTTAGGAAATATTGTGTTTTGATGAGTGGTTAATAAAAATGGACATGTAGAGGAGAGTGAAGGGACATTGACTATTACTCAATTGCTAGCTATGTCACACAGTTTGAGGGATCCTGTATTTGGGGTGGGATTTGTCTCATAAAATCTGTCAGGAAATGCCAACATGAAACTCTGAGCAGGTCCTCACTCTAAATACCCTTTACAATCAATAGGTAACCCGTTTTCAGTTAAAAAAAAATCTAAAAAAATACAATCATCTAATCTGAAAGTAGATATTAACATGGGATCAGATTAATTGATTTCCTAATTCCATTGACAATGTTGACTCCATCTTCATTAGCTGCAACAGAAGCCCCAGAAGCAAGCTCTGATATAGTCAGGCCTGCTAAAGGGAGTCTGATGCCTCCATTTGCCAGGAGAAGCCAGGGCATGTGACAAATGTATGGACATCAGCCCAGGCCAAGCCAGAATTTTCATTCTATTATTTTGTTTTTCCTCAGTAACAAGCATGTGTCAGAAGCCAAGATCAGTTACTATCAAAGTAATTTCATACTCTGGCATAAGGGAGATGAAACCTAGTTTATGATCACCCGTTCTCTGGACCTTGGCTTGCATTGCACATGAACTTTTGTTGATTGGACAATCAGAGCCAATGTCCCTCATAAAAGATAAAATATCTGCACAGGTGGTATCTCTACTTGGAACAATTGAAATAAAAGGAGCAATAAAACTATCACACAGAAACAGCCCACATTTCTCTGTAGAAGATATGTTTGGAAAGCTTTTGATTCAGGTTTACAATTTTATTAAGGCAGAGACTAAATGAGACTAAAAGAGAGGTACAAGAAAATGTCAGCTACAACGTGTATATACTCCTACTTCCTAATCACACTGCAAGATTTGAAACACCACAATACAACAGGGTTAAGAAGTGAAGCAATGCTAATGATGGAAGATGGAGGAATTAATGCTGAATTATTGACTATCTAGATAGATCAATATATCTTCATCAGACTTCTGAACAAGTAGACTATAATATTCTAGTTTGCTTAGAAACTGCTCAGAAGCATCTGTGCCTACCTACTCAGCATTAATTAAAGATAAATTAAAGATTTATGGAAGATTATAGACTTCTGTTGTGATTTTGCCTGGCTGGTAAAAGTTCATAGCAGTGAAAAACTGGTAGTGAAACAAAATCTAGTTTCAAAGGCTATATTGAATTTCTAGTTAATGTTATTTTCTCCTCCATCTTCTTTGTAAGTACAACTCTTTTGCTAAGTCCTTTCCAGAGGGTGAGCAGAAGACAGAGGTTTTCTCCTGAATTGCTCTGATCAGCAGATATTGCTCTCCAGTGTCATGAAAAATCCTGCACACACTCATTTGATACTATTGATAGCCACAATTCATATAATCACAGACCTATAGAATATCAGGTTGGAAGGGACCTCCAGGATCATCTGGTCAAACCTTTCTTGGCAAAAACACAAGATGGTCCAGCACCCTGTCCAGAGGAGATCTAAAGGTGTCTAATGTCAAGCAATCCATCACTTCCTTGGGGAGATTATGCTCATTAATTTTTCATCTTATGTCCAATTGGAATGTCCCCAGGAGTTACTTCATCACCCCTCATCTTTTCCAAATGACTCTTTGTAAAAGAAGAGTCTGATCTTCTTTGTTGCCATCCTGCAAATACTGGAATATGGTGAAACTGTCTCCCCCAGGCCTTCTTTTCTCGAGGCTGAACATGTCCTGTTTTCTCAGCCTTTTCCCACCTGTCAGGTGTTCCCCTCCTTTGCTCATTGTTGTGGCTGCCCTTTGGGCTCTGTCCAGCCAGTCCACATCCTTTTTGTACAGCAGGGATCAAATCTTAGCACAGTATCCCAGGCCTGGCATTCATAGGATTGCATACTATGGCAGTTCCTGGCCCTAGAATTCCATTCTGCTTGTCGAGAAGAGTAGGATGATGAGTTCCCAAACTCTGCTAGGGATGTCCTGGTTGATGCAGCCCAGCTTCCTGCTGGCTTTCTCAGATTCCCACTGATCACTCATTCTGAATTTGTTGCTCACCAGGGCCTTTTCCACAAATCTGCTCCCCATCCCGGCAGATTCCAGCCCATTCTGCAATCCTGGATTATGCTTTTATGTAAGGTGCAAGACCTTCCATTTGTCTTTGCTGAACATCCTATGATCCTGTTAAGCTCCTCTTTCAGCTAATTCAGGTCTGACTGGAAATTATGAGAATACACACAAGCAGTGTAAATTACACAATTACAGCACATTTCATGTCATCCAGCACAACTAGAACTGGATAAAAGATATATTTAAATTATTACACATTTGTTTTCATCCTTAATTGAGCCAGCAGTAATTAATAGATTCATATGTGTGTGTGTGTGTATTAAAGAATATGCCATTAAAATATGCTTTGGAAATGTCAAAACATGTTGTTCCAGCATGGTCCAACATTGATCAGCTTCCTTGACAGCTGGGGAGCCTCACAGGAGTTTTAGTTTGAATGCTTCAGGCCCCTAATCTCTCCTGCATATTTGATTTTCCAGATGGACAACTGTTCCAGGATATGCTATAATCTTACTGCCCCAGGGTTCAAACAAAACAGGTCAGTGTACTTTAGTGAATTCTGAATTTCATTCAGGCCAAGACTCTGACCTACAGTACAAATCCAGGATGAGAGGCAGTGATCTTCAACTCACATGAAAGTGGATGTCCAGAGGGATGCAGGTTAATGCTGAGTTGACACAGAATATTTCAACTCAGTGTGATGAGCCAAATGTATCAATTCAGGTTGACACGACCCAAAATGAAGACAGGACAAACATACCAAAATTCAAATTGCTAGTGAGTAGGCAACATTTTCTATCAAAAAACAACCAAATGATCCCCACAAAATTCCCCATCATCAGTTTTTACAAATCCACTTTCTAAAATGTCGCTTTAGATTTTCAGTTCCATGATATCTGGACAGCTGGCAGAAAAAAGCAGCAATCAGTTGGACTTGGTGAGTCTTTTAAACCTTTAATCAATATTCCAAGGGTAGTAGCTTTAAAATTTGTAGCTGTGAATGTTTATCTATCTTCCTGATCTTTTAGTGCTTTTTTAGCTTCTTCACTTTCTCAGTGACACACATATTCACACACACATATACTCCCACCTTTGCATGTTGGAGAACCTCTTGTGCACTTTCCAGACCCACCCTCTCTTTCAAGCACAAGTTCACTCACACAATCCTCTGCAGAGTAAAGCTTCTTTATTTCTTTATTTTTCTTTAATCTCTTTCTTCTAATGACAGCTAAATCCTGTAAGGTAAAAGATGATCTCTCTGGGAACAACTGAAGTGGGGAACAACATGCAATTCACATCTTTCCATCATTCTTTACTGGAGATTAGTGTTGTGGTAATTGTGGTGTTCCCATTGGAAGTATAAAGGAGTTATAAAGCTGTAACTGCTTGCTCTTTTCCTTCAACCTTGGTTTCACAAGGTTGAATCCAATCCAAATGGGATGCCTTATTAAGCATTCTTGCACTTTTTTCATGCTCCCAATGCAGACTTCTTAAGCTATCAAGATTTCTTTTTCTTCTTTTCTTTTTTTTTTTCAGGTCTCTTCCCATTTTTGTTTATGTTTGCCAATGTCAAGTGAACGTAAACAATTCATTCAAAGCCAAATTGTTATGTCTATAATTCCAAGAGGGCAAACAGGGTCAATGTCCTCCCTATCTGGTCCCTGGAATGCTCCTGCAAACATACTGGTTGTTATCTTAGGAATATCTGGCTCACAAAGTGCCCACCAAGGACCTCAGTGATAGGGTGGCAGGAAATGACACACCCTTCCTGGTCTTGCAAATCTTACTCCAATCACCAAAACTCAAATTGCTGATTTCATATGACACTTTTGGGCTCTCCTAAATGTTCATGACAGTGAGATTCTAACCCACTGTCTCCTTGTAAGGCAGTGCCAGCCTGCTGCTCAGGATGTCATCTCCACCATCCAAAGCACCACATCTCTCTTTCCCTATGGCAACGCCGCTCGTGGCGTTTATAGCAGAGGCTGACTGCTGTAATGAGTGTGCCCACAACACCTACAGCCCGTGCCACTCACATCTACTGACACTGCTCCAGCATCCAGCCCTTCAGGACACTGCCATCTCTCACTGTGGGCTCCAGCCCCTGAACTGCAGTCTGGTTAGAAAAGCACATGTTGTAAGAAATAGGGCAAGGAAGGCAAGAGATCTTGTCTGAATTGAGATCTGCTGGTCAAACTAAAGGGCAAGAAGGAAATGCACAGGCAGTGGAAGAAGGGATGTGTATCCTGAGAAGAGTATGAGGAAGCAGTCTGGTTTTATAGGGTTGGGATGAGGAAGGATAAGGCGCAGGTAGAGCTGAACTTGACAATGGATACAAAGAAAAAAAACATTTCTTGCCAAAAAAGGAAGAGAATGAAGGGGTTGAGAGGAGCCCTGAGGAGAAGGACTTCGGGGTCCTGGTGGATGAGAGGCTGGACATGACCCAGAAATGTGCACTTGCATCCCAGAAAACAAACATGTCCTGGGCTGTATCCAAAGCACCATGGACAGCAGAAGAGGGAGGGGATTCTGCCCCTCTGCTTTTCTCTGGTGAGACCCCATCTGCCATGCTGCCTTCAGCTCTGGAGCCTCAGCACAGGAGGGACATGGACCATGTTCAGAGGAAGCCCCAAGGATGGTCAGAGGGCTGGGTCACCTCTCCTTTGAGGGCAGGCTGAGACAGCTGGGTTTGTTCAGCCTGGAGTAGAGAAGGGAGACCTTGTGGCATCCTGTCAGTACTCAAATAAAGTTTTTAGCAGGGCTGTAGTGACAGGACAAGGGGTAATGGTTTTAAATTAAGAGACTGTATGTAGACTAGATATAAGGAAGAAGTTTTGTTATGAAGAGGCTGAAGAAACACTGGTACAGGTTGCCCAGAGAGGTGGTAGATGCTCCATCCGTGGAAGTGTTCAAGGTCAGGGTGGATGGGGCTCTGAGCAACCTGATTTAGTTGAAGTTTCCCTGCCCTTGTCAGGGGGGCTGGAACTAGATGATCTTCAAAGCCTCTCACAACCCAAGCCATTCTATGATTCTATGTGCATGATAGCACAAACAATTCAGTACATTTTTTCTTCACAGGGATTCACATTTACTTCTGATAGCCACAAATCTGTCCTTCCTTTGTTTGAGAGAGTGCTCTCTCCCTTCTTCCTCCAGGCAGCCAGTATTCATTCACCTGGCTCAGCAGATAACGCACTTTATTTAAAAAAGAAAAATCACTTTATAAATTCAATCCCATCCCTTGTGAAATTTTTAGAAGTGATTTCTAGAGCATCATGTGGCATGACGCCATGGGAGTACTTAAGTTTTATCTTTTGTCTAATTGCCTGTG
Organism: Polioptila caerulea; assembly: GCA_013397295.1. Classification (NCBI taxonomy): domain Eukaryota; kingdom Metazoa; phylum Chordata; class Aves; order Passeriformes; family Certhiidae; genus Polioptila; species Polioptila caerulea. Next base: position 188,102 of record VYXF01005268.1, on the reverse strand, counting down.
AAGGTCCTGCCCTTGGCACTGTGGTTAATGGTTAAAACTGTTTTGTACTGGATTATAATTTATTGTGGTCAACAGAAACAGAGTTCATTGTACCTGTCAATAAGAATCTTATCTACTGTCTCAATATTCTTTAGGTAGATCAAATTCCAACCTTTTTCATTCAATACAAATACACACAAACCAATTGACTTCTCTTTCTTTAGACTGGATTCTGGAGATCCTTGGTGATTTAGGGAATTTTACAACCTGAAATCTTGTAAAATGGAGAAGCTGAGCCATTTCAAGGAAATAAAGAGATTTACAAAGCATACCCCTATGCCCTGGTCCCCAACTTGTGGAATCAAGTAGGAGACATTATAAAAAAGAGAAAACAAGTTTTAAAATTAGTAGCTTAGAGAAAGAGTACATGGGTATTTGAAATAGATGAAAATTCAGAAGGAAAATTATTTGCTAGGAAAGATTATTGAAATATCCTCTACAGTTTTTTTTTATAAGAAGGCAAAAGATATCTAGTAGCCAGACCAACAGTTTGCTCTTCTTTGGAAATCCACCCTTTTCTCTACCATGAACTATGGATTTTAATATGGGTTCAGTTTTGCCCATTTCTAGTGGGGCAGTGTGAGAAAGTAAGGAGCTGGGTTTTAGGGTTGAGTTTTTTGTTTATTTCTGTATTTTGCATACTCCATTTTCTACTCAAGGTCGTCAGCTGGAACAGTGCCATGAAATACTGACATGCTGTGGAGGTACCAGCTCTGATGAGACACAGACTTGGGGCCATTCTGTTGCCCACTGGTGGGTGTTCCCTGGTGCCAAGCTCAGAACACAGCCATCCTTGAAGCTAATTTTTCCCTGAATAAAAGCTGCCAAGTTTCTAGCCCATGGAAAACCTCAGCATATCAGCATCACACAGTCTGTATCCTCACTGCTGGAAAAGACAGCTCTTCTCACAGTGTGAAGGAAATTTCTTTCTCTTCTTCCTACTCGGTTCCATCCTTGAATAATGTGCCAAATGTACAATTTCTCCTGTTTCATAGCATGAATCACTGCCCCAACAGGAAGCAAATTGCAAACCCCCACTCACTTAAGATAGTTTCCCAGTATTGATTGATAGATGATCACAGAGCTAAAGCTAAAAAGTTGAGAGCCCTTTGTGCCATTCTAAATACTTCCTTTTACCCCTTTTACCATTGCAAACATCTGTAGAATGATTGAAATATTTTTTTTATAACTTACTCATTATTTAGCTTTGCTTTTGTTCTCCAAATGTACTAAACTTGTCTCACTTCTTCCATTTAAATCTCTTTTTTTGTAGCCTTGAAGGATGGTTTACACAGAAGAAATAACCATAAAGCAACAATATTCAGATATTCACCAGCAACGCATAAATACTTATATGTACTCCACACTGAAGACTTTCCATTGAGTAAAATACATATACCATGGAGACATTTATATACAATTTTCATATGAAAGGCACAAAACAGATGAGACAGTTTCTTGTTTGTTTTCATTTAATACACTGAGGTTGGGGTCAATGCTCTTCTGTTTTTCCTTTGCTGTGTTGGCTTTTTGTATTTGCTTAGAGTGCTCAGTCATGAAGATGCTTCAGAAGGTTTCTACCTCAGGAGACCTGGTTCCAGCTCGGATCTAGAGCTCACCCAGGGAGGTTAGTTGGTCTCGTCATGCTCTCTAGTGGCTGCTTCTCTGTGGAGCAGCTGCCATGCTCCAGGGAGGACCAGCTCTGGAACAGCAGTGATGCTGCAAGACTTCATAGCCTGAGCACAACAGGAAAATCTGGAGAGTCATTTTGGCTTCATTCTAGTCAGTCCTAAACCATGTCTTAATCTCTCACCTCAAAGAACCAGAGACTAAATGTCTTGATGATAGTCATACAAATTTTTAAAATAATTTCAGTTTGTCTCTTCCTGACTACAGTCCCTCCATTTGAAATCTGGAGCCAATAATGATGAAACTGACAAAAACATTACTAAAAAATTCATTATTTTATTTGCCTGAACCTTCTATAAAAATTGCAATGAAAAGAGCTATTGAGGTTAGTGGGAAAGTCCTCACTGACTTCTGTAGGTTTTGAACCATGGGGACAAATATACTTCTGGTTCTCTCTGTCACTAAATTTCAGGAGTCTGCAAGTTTTTATGGGCTCATCCCAGGAACAGAGTTTTTTGTTAATTTTAGAATTGTAGATTTTCTGCTGAGTGTGTCCTTGAAATACAGAAATAATCCACAGAAGTCTATAATGAAATTGGATTTTCAACCTTTAAAAATCTCAGAGAAAGATTTGGTTCAAACTCTGGGTGACAATGCAGATCAGAATTATTTTCTGAATAAAATAAAAATTGCAGTAGAATAAAACTGAGATTCAGCAAAAAACAAATGAATCACTTTTGTTTATACCTCAAGCAGAGAGAAAGTAAACTACAGTATGAAGGAGAGGATGGGTTTACTTATCAACGGTAGCTTTTACTTTTTGAAGGATTACTTTGGTTTAGCACTAAAATACCACAAGAGCAACATGGAATAGCATTGTGAGGGATTTGTTCATGGCTCTGGTCCTGGACAGTGGCATGAGCCCCCCTCTCCTGCCTGCTTTAGCAGCCTGTTCATACACTTCTTTTAATGCAAGTCCACTGCTGCCTTTGGGCTGGACACCCTGCTCCCCCTCCATGCACAGGGGTGCTGGGGGGGCACCCCTGCTCTGCAGGCTGAGACCAAATTGGCTTGTTGACTTTCTGCCCACACACTGGGGGTGACACTGTGGGGATTTAAGAGAGAAAAATAAAAATGATGCTTTCGATTTGTGGGATGTAGGTGGTCAAGAGAAACAAAAGCCCTTGCAGAAGTTTTACATGAGATACACAGATGGCTTTGGGGGCGTGGCAGACTCTGTTGATGCTAAAAAGATGAAGGAAGCCAAAAAAGACTTGTGACAGATGCTTTCAAGCTATGGAGTATTTAAAGAAGATTGCATTAACTTTATAAATGTTAGAAATGTTTAAATGTTTCCTAACGAAACTCAAATTTTTGTCAGTAGTTGTGTTCCCAGATAAATAAGATATGAAGTGTTTCCTTCAAGATGAAAAGGATATAGGGAGGTAGTTAATACTGTTTTCAGTAACTACTATTTCAGTAACCTTGCAACAGCTTCAAGTGGAAAATATTTGAAGCTCATTCTCCCCGGAGGCTATCACACAAACAGCTAAGGCCCAAAAGCAAACCAAAAAGAAGCTTCAACCATTTATAAAAATAACAATACTTGACTGGGGACAGAGATGTCTTCTAATAACTCACTGTGACTGACTAGGACAAAAGCTTCAGAGCCCTAAAAGTGTTGGAAGACTGGTGACCACCAAGTTGGTGCATTGGGTGGCTGTTGTTTGGAGGCACATTTCCTAATTAATTATTTTGCTCTTGGTAAATAGTTCATAACCTTGGGAGAACTGAAGAGGCAGGAGAAAAATATCAGAGCAGCTACTCAGAGTGAGACTCGCAAAGGATTGGAGGGGGGTTTAGTTAAGGGCCAGTTAAGAGAGGCAGCAGTAAAGGATTCTGCCTAAAGAAAGCTGAGAAGCTGGGATATCATAAGGGAAATGGAAGTGCAGTTACCTTAGAAACTGGAATGAGAACCTTAATAAATTATTAACACATCTGAAAATTAAGAAAAAACAGTATTTCCAGTTATTAGAAAACTAGGTTCAAAGATGTCCTTTTGGAAACAAAGACAGTTTTAGTAATGAGTGAGCTGAGATTTTTTCCTTTTTCTTTGTCACAAAAAGGGAAAGCATCCAATAAAGACCCAAACGGCAATTAAAATATTATTTTTTACTTTAAACCCACACAAAATTAATGTGTTTCCTTTCTACATATATCTGACCTTTTACTGACCTCCTGGATTCCATCTCCCTATTCTTCTTTCCTCAGTTTATTTGGGATGGGCTCTAACAGTCTTGGCTATATGGAGAATTTCCAATGTAACCAGACCAGGGACAAACTTAAAGTCCTTTTTGGCCTTCAGCCTGGATGATTCTCCTCCAACATGGAGCTTTGGGCAGTAGTTCCACCTTGGAGAATGTTAAATACTGTGAAATGAGGAGACCATAAAACCTTTGAAGTTATAAGAGAGCTATGTTAATTTTTTGAATAAAAATGATGGTAATTTTGGAAGTGGAGAAATATTACATCAGACCTTCAAGTATCCCCCAAAACAGGAGGATACTCTTCTTAGAGATAGCTTGATACTGGAAAAGTTGATTTCTCATTGCTTACTATATCAAAAATAATTCTAGAAATCATGCATTGTGGAAATGAGTTTATGAGCTAATAAATGAGAACGTACCTGCAGTTTTTCCACTCAAGACCAAATACTCAAAAACTTGGGAAAGAGAATTTCCCCTTCTTAAAACCCCAGTTTGATGCCCAACTACCTCAGTGGGAAACCTGAAACTAAGAGGATTGATATAAAAGCAGTTTGGGGCCAGTCGTGTAGGACTGAAATTCTTAAGGGGAAAACTGGACAGAGGAAGCATGTTTCTGCCTGGGCTGATCATCAACCAAGACATCCAAACATTTGCTTAGAAATATTTTCACAGCTGGATATGTCATGCTGGAAATTCCACACTGAGTGTCTCTATCCAAAAGCAGACTTGGTACATGAGTGTGCATCCCGCAGCCAGGGAGTCACCTGGAGGATTGGTCATTCACTTACAACATTGGGGAAAGGGGAAAATGCAGTTTATCCTGTGCAGGATTATTGTAATGACATCATTTGGGCAAATAATTCCTCATGTTGTGCCTGAAGCAGTGGATAACTACATTGTTCACTGCTTATTTCTCTTCCTTCCTTGCCTGCTGGATGTATGTTTACAAAAGCTAATTAGAGTGGACTGTGTTATTTACAGTGTTAGACTTTAGAAGGAAAAAGCTTACTGTATAATCTCTGCCACAAGTGTGTTTGAGCAGAGATTACTGCAGGGGAACTGAAAGGAGCCAGCAGGAACCAACTCAACAATTATTTTAACGCAGTCAAGAATTTCTATCCCCTAAGTGGCAGTATAAAATATTCCCATACTGATTACCTGATACTGGATTATACACAGTAGATATTTCTTTCTGTATGAACTGCATCAGTTTGGGCCACAGTTTGTTTCAGATCCCTGGGCTTCACATTAAATTTTCAATATATTTAACATATGTAACAGAAATCACAACTAGGAAAGGTCATAGTTTTTCCTTCTGGTCTTTCCTATCCCCTTCTTTTTAAAGTTTAGGAACCACTTCCTCTCCCACATCAACTCCTTTTAATTGTTTGGGGTTTTCTTGCAGTTTCATATGATTTCTACTAAGGTTAGGAGGAGGCAGATGAAACCTGGGAAAGCTAAAACCTTTACCTTTTATTAAGCTACAAAGGCATAAACGTGAAATCCAAATATTTTCTTTGATGGCAAAGAATCCCAGGATAACGTGAAGATTTCTATCATCTTCACCAGGAGAAGGTTATGTTTAGCAAACCTAGAGTTTCCCTTAAGGAATACTTGGCAGCAAAGAAGGTCAAAAAAGCATTAGAAGCCTAGTTGGTCCTACTTTGCAGGCAAATCAATCACTGCTTCATGTTACCAAGTTTCAAAGACTTCAGCTGAGTCTCTTCAATATTTGCCAGCTATGGCGATCCCATTCTTACCCAAACCCTAGCAAACATGCTGGAGAGCATTATGTTTTCCAGAAAGTTGCTTTATCAAATGATAGCACACTTCTGTCAACAGGGCCTTCACAGGAGGACACAGAAACAGAAAAAAAGAGACTGGGAGCATTATAAATTGCTTGCACTACTGCTACTGCATCAGTGGAAAACCAGTTGCATCTAAGCAATAAGGAAGAACTGGAACCACATAAAATAATTCAGGATATTCCCATTCCCAGCCCAGTTCCAGTCCCAGTTTCCTATTCCACAGACTGTACACTCAGCAAAGGGAGAAAATTCTGAGCATGGAGGCAAGGATGAAATAGCTTCCCTTCTTCATGCCTTCATTTAGACAATTCAGACTTGTGTCTGAATGTACTCTTTGCTGTGGAGGTTGTAGCACAAAATGACATGTCTAAGAGAGGGGGAAAATTCTGCCACAAGACCATGCAAGACAGAAAATACTGACTTTGATAAATGGGAATTTTCTCATGTTTGTGCTTTCAGCACTTTACTATCATGAGTTCAGCATCACGAGAATCTCTTTCAGCAAGTTCTCACATTCTGCTTGGTGATAATATGTGTGTATAGATCAAAGATAAGAAAATTTTGGAAGATTTTTATTTTTTCCTGTTGTGGAAGCCAGTTAAGTCACTCCTGTACATTAAGATTCAGATTTTTTTTTTTTTTTTTTAATGGGAATTTGCTTTGTTTTTCTTGGACTGCTTATATATTAACATATTTGTCAGACTATGCAACTGGTTCTGGAGCAGCTTTTAATGTATGAGAACTGATTTTTAACAGCAAGGTTGATAATTTATTTTGTTGTCCTAGAACATTCTGTGAGCTTGATTAAGTAATATTTTGGAGATATCTTGCATGCCCTCCTGAGTCCTGGAGAGCTTTCTTCTAAACATGAAATGTGCCAGCTGAGTGTGCAGAAAAAGAAAGGATAAAGCAAGAATCACATACCAGGTGGTACAAAAACATTCCTTAATGAGTATATTATATAAATATATAAGGTAAATACACACACACATACACACAAATTTTTATATATATATATATACATATATATTTTTATATGTATATATACATATGGGAAACCATCTTACACGTACTTTAAGTTAACACTGTGGTCAACAACTGTGAATAAGACAGAGGGTATCAGAGCCCCTTGACAGATGTCTTAGAAACAGGTTGAAGAAATTTTCTTCTTGAACTGATGAGCAACAAACACTGCAGTAATGATTTCCTTCAAGTCTCTATGTGGAATCCTCTGAGTGTGAATCCAATTAAGTAAAGAAGTGACAAAAAAAGCTGCTCCTCTGAGGACCATTCCTCTAACCAGGGCATTCCAAAGACAGTAATGAAGCCAAGAGCCTGAACCACAATCAGTTGTTGAATGTGACCACACCTGGAGGCCCAATGAGACTTTCAGATCTACCTGAACATTGCAGGAGTCTGCAGATCTAAAGTGCAAGTTGTCCCAGCTCTTTCTTTGTGGACATGGTTCACCACAATTTCCTCAGCCTTGCTTGGGTATTGAAGTAACTATAACTCCCTACAGCCTCCAAAGTTTCTTTGTCAGACCACTTCTGTGTTTTTTTCCAGTGTTGTCCAACTCTGACACAGCCACTAAGGATGACACACATTGTGGTTGGCAGCAGAGTGAATTAGAGCTCCAGTGACAGCCACTGTGTGACTGAAATGCCTTTGCAAGTTAGAATGCTCAGGCAGTCATAAGCCTGGGGAAAGCACAGCCTAGAGAGAGGAAGCTGTGGTGAGGCGAGAGAGAAAAGAACAACTGGAAAACCTGACAAGAAACATCAAATGAGAAACACAAAGCTGGGATTTGAAAAGGTAAATTTCAAAGCTGTTTCCATCTGACTGCACTGATTGGACTGAAGAAGAGCAAACTGAAATGAGCCCTCTCCACAGGATAATGAGGCCTGCAAAGGCACAAGGCAGGTCGGGGACATGCAGCCAATTTGTTGGAAATGCAGAAAACTTCCCAAAGTCCCTGTCAAAGGGGGAGAGAGACAAAGAGACTGGGGCTATAAAAGGATTAAACACACAGATGCATAAATCCACTGTCAACTAAGTGTCATACTGCAACCAGAATCTCACTGCCAGAGGTACATGGATGCAGAGTCCCCGTTGACCAGGAGCAAATGTAAATGTGAGTGTGGACTGTGCCTTGGTGCTAGAGAGGATTAGGTCTTCTCCTTCTCTATATGTCAGCTCTGAACCTAACTTTTCCTAAGATGTGAGCTTAAACCTTATTATCCTGACTCAGAGCCACCTTGGAAACTACAGTCTCTCTTTAAACTCTTACTGAGCTTGGCATTTGAACAGAGGATTTTCCTTCATACCTATGAGTGGCTGCTGATTTGACTTAAAAAATGGCAACGCTGCAGCATTAGAAAAACTCTGCCTTTGGCATTGTTTTGGAATGTTGGGGTCTGTCAAGAAAGAAATCTCCATATAGAGGATGTTTCTATACAAAGGAATATATTTGTCAGGCTGTTCATCTCTGCCCACTGCTCAAGTGCTCTGTATCAAACCTCTAAGTGTGGGAGGCAGCAACTTTAAAATGGATGAAAAGCCTGCTTCTCCTCCAAAATCTGACTGTATTGCTGTTTGGCATTTTGTTTGATATAGCTCTAAAGGACAAAATTGAGGTATTCATACATGTTTGGACAATGTCTATCATATTAAGCGTACTGTGAAGGGAGGAGAGGTAGGTAACAGATGGGGATAAGTGATGCTTGCACAAAAAAGAAATTGAGTGCAGCAGTATTGAGAGCCAAGAGCTAACAAATGAAAAGACATCTTCAGGAGCTGCAGTGAAAGCTGAGCTGTCAGTGATTTAGCACCTGAGTAGCTGGCTTGGATAGCATGGGCATATGTCCAGTGGAAATAAACTATGGGAGTTCTGTTGGGAAAGCTGCAATTTAAGTTCAGATTATAAGCTCAGGACTATATCTTAATAATTTTTCTCGTGAGTATACAGAGAAAACCAGGAGTGATGCAAAGGGACTATAACCTTTTTATCTTCTTTTTAATGTGGACAGTTTTAACTGAGTATCAGGAACTCCATGGTAGCTGACTGGGGTAATCAAAGGCTGACCAGCCCACTTCACCACCATCTGCTGTTGAGCTGCACACCCATACCAACCTGGTAATTTTTTCCAGTAGATTTGGAACGTCCTATTTTTCATCCTGGGGTAAAAATACTGCTCCATCTTCTAAGGATTGCGACAAAACAAGTCTGGGCTGGCCCAATACTATGAGCTCCTTAATGAGGCATTTGTCTTCTGTATGTCAAAATCATCCCAAATCCCCAAATTAGTTTTTTAATAGCCAACCCCCAAACTCACAACAAAGTCTATTATTCCTTCCTTTCTGCCTAGATTATATGAAAAACTTGTATGAAATGGGACAGGGGTGCTTTTAAGTGCCTCTGAAAACACAGATGATAACTAAAACTTGAAGTATGAGAAGTAAAGAAGCAGAAACAGTTAATGGTCCTTACAATATGGCAGAGGCTGTTTTTTATTCAGCCCTGCTTATCATAATCATCTTTAAATGTAAATGTTCTCCATGCTTTAATCAGGGACTTTTTGTACTCCTTTAAAGCACGAAAGCTGCAGTCCACATACAAGTGCTTCCCTTTTCAGTAACACCACTTTTGTGATGCTTGTTAAATTTTGCTGAACACTGGGAGAAATGACCACTCTGTGTTCAGCTATTTTCTCATGTAGTGCTCTCCATGCAATTTGTATTCCCTCCATTTAGCCCTCATCTCAACTGAAATGAAGGCAGTGATTCAGTCACAACCTCCCAAAAAAACATCTGTTCACTGAACCTCAAAAGGAGCTGCAGCCTATTGAGCTTTAGCAGCTTCAAGCATCTCCTCTCCCCTGTAAAATGAGCTGGGGACAGATCTGATGGAAAAGGGATTTTATGTGTAGAAAACTTCATAAATTTGAGGATTCACGTTTGCTAACTGGTGACAATGCAGAGTGCCAGCACAGCAGGTAACTGAATTGCTAAGGATAAAATATCTATTTTTAAAGGCTGCTCCTCCTGAGGTTTGATGGTCTTTTTTTCCCAGATTTTCACTGCACAAGTGACCAGCCCATTCTGTTGAATCACTGTATCAGCAGAGGTTAGATCCCTATCCCCCTTGGGGAATTCTGCTGTCTCACTGGGACAGGGAAGGAGGAGAGTGCAAGTCTAGGAGGAAGCCATAGAGGCAGCCAACCTCAGGGCAGAGGTTAATTGCCTGTTTTTATTTTGCTGCCATTTTTTAGCCAGTGTACACAAAGTCATCAGGAGAAATGGATGTTTTGAATCCAACATGCATAGGTTGCCATAGATATTTAGAAATTATGCAAAGATGGTTTTGGTTATAGACCTGTGATATGTTAACTGACCTTCTGCCTTGAAATTTGAATCCTAAGCTAAAATGAAGTCCTCTGGTTTTGTTGTCTTGGATTCTGAGACTGGGCCAGCCTACCCAAAAGGATACACAACATTTAGGTAGGGTCTGGAGCTCTATAATTTACTGTCTTTTGTTCTCTGCAGGCTCCTTAGTTGGTTTTTCCTCTTTAGGATACAATTTTCTTAGTAGAAATTACCTTCTCAGAAATTATAGTGCACTGTTCAATGGCTTTTTTGACCTCATACAAAAATGCTCCTGGTTTGTTGTGCTGGCTGTTCTTCCTCTCAGAGGGACAAGTTCTGCCTTTGTGAATTCAGCACTGTTAAAACAAAAGGGAAACCTACCCAGACCATGAGAAGCAAATGCCCCATATATAAGTAAGCAGATAGATTTATATATCTATAAATATATACCTACATATTCTAGTTATACAGTTATATAAAATTTATAATCTTTATATTTACTCATATTTACTTAAATAAGGATAATATTACATATGACAGACCTATCAGACATTAAAGTACCTTTATATGCTTAGAATATAGCAAAAATAAATTTTCATTTGACAGATATGTGTTTGCCTGATCCCTTTGGTCGCATAGTTTGAAAGGAACATAACAAGCAGCACACATTGAAAATGTACAAATGTAGAATTGCTGGAAGGAGGACAGGCTGGACCACTGTGTCAGCAATATGTACAAGGCAGCAAACCAGCAGCAAGGGGGTGGATATTTTGTGATGAATGAGAGGTTTAGCTCTTGCAGAGTTAGAAACAGAAAAAAATCCAACAGACATAAAAAAATATATGTTCGTTCATGCAATTTTTCTGGTTGCAATTTTCAGAGACGAAGGCACTCAGCCATGGCTGCTCTCACAAGCATTCCACAACCAGTCACAGGAAAGGGGCTAGAACAGCTACAAATTAATCACAGGAGAACGGGTGACTGGGGGGCAAGCCCAGTAGAAAGTAATAGATGGTGACAGGGATGCCCACAGCTGCCTTCACAGCTACCAGAAAGTAATGTGACTTCCCTGAAACTTGCACCACGCTCTTTCTACTGGTAATAGCTTTGTTCAATGTCAGACTGCAGGAAATGGCCTCTGGACCACTGTTCTTGGGTTATAATGATGAAGTAGATGTGGGAAGTTGTTACTCCCAGGCTGCAGGTGAGGGAAGAAGCAAGACTTTCCCTGTGTTTTTATAGCTTAGCAACAAAGTGCAGTATATATTCCTGTGCTTGCAAACAGGCAGTAATTCCTCTGCCTCTGAGGCATGGACTGAGCTGAGAGAGGTGGGGTGCAGTGGGTTTAGACAGCTTTTTCTTTTTGAAGAAAAGGGTTTCTGAGTTATAACCTTTCACAACACAGGCTGATCCCCTTACCTTGCTGTACTTCTTTCTATCCTTCACTTTCATGGAACTGAGATTCAAAAATATTCAGGACATTATGTAATTAGCAACTCAAGACAGTCGTCCTCAAGTGCTCCTTTCATCACAGTACACATTTTGCTTAGACATCAGTCTTTGGGCTCTTGATTCATTTCATGTTATGCAAAATATCTTTTGAAGGAAGAGAGCTCATACAGTGCTAATGTCTGGAGTCTGCCTGACTGCAGTGATTTCAAAGGGCTCTTGGAGCATCCATCTGAGGGCAGAAATTAACTTCTTCCACTCCTAAAACTTATTTCCACAAGTCGACCAGAGTTCAGAGTTCTCAGCTTCCTGCAGGCTGTGCTTAGCAGTTTGTGGAATTGGCTCCCAGTTCCTCAGTTTATCTGAGAACAGGATAACAGAGTTAAACAAGGAGTTCTCAAAAATTCCATTTATGAATAAAACATAAGAATTTATTTTTCTACACTCAGAATGAAAGAGAAAATTTTTCTATCATTTGTGTAATTTTTTTCTATTAACATCTGGCTTTGTATTTTCTGGAGACTATTTCAGTGCACCTATTCTAAATATTTATGCCACAAGAAGAAATGTTGGGACTCCTTCAAGAAAAATAGTTCAGAATGGGTCCATATATTTCAAAAATAAATGCAGAAAATAAGTGTTCAACCTATGCTATTATTAAGTCACTCCCAGTAAGCTTAGTGGGAGGCTGTTGCAGTGAGAATTATTAGTATATTATTACCTGAATGTGAGTCCAAAAATTAGATTACAACAACAAAACAGGAATTTTAAATGAAAAAGCAATACATGGAGTAGCCTCTCAGGTGCATTTGTGAATCTCTCAGTTAGGCACCTTGTAAATAACCTTGTTCATTTAAAAGAGTAGTTTTACACTTGATAAAATATAATCTTCATGAGACCCATGATAATCTCTCAATTTAAGCTAACACCTTCAAAGAAATTTAGCATAACACACTGAACACAAAACTTAATGGAACTGTCAGCTGTTTAAAAAAAACAAAAATAAGATGGTTTCCAAAAGAAAATGAATAAACAGGAAAAGAAACAAACAAAAAAAATCCCTATTGAAGCAGGAATGTATGCATTATTTTATGTTAGTAAATTTCATTTTATGTATGTTTTGCCTGTGTCAAATAAAAACTTGCTTGTTTTGTTAGCAGAAAATAGATGAGAGAGTCCATAAACCATCCCTTTGAATTATTTTATCATCTCTGCACTCTGTTCTCTGTAAATAAAACAAAGACAAATCTGGATTCAAAAAGCCAAAGCCTGCCTTCAGATGTGGGCGTGCATCTCACTTAAATGTCAGGTAGAGTCAGGTGCTCAGATCAGAGGAAAGAATTTAACACCAGGATGAAACATTGGGGAGAGGAGCCTTGTGGGGGAAAAGGTCTAAGGCTATTTTTAGGGCAGTAAATTCTAATCCAGATTTGAAAACAGAAAACACTGGAAAAAATCCTTACATTTCTAAGAATTTTCCAGTGTTTAATATTTTTTCTGGTGGTGTGTTTTTGGGGTTTTTTTAGTGATTTTCTGGTCAAGACCAAGCAAACTGTCCAGAAAGAGTTCAAGAAACCCAAATCAGTATGGGTTCTAATTCAATTCCAATTCTACTTCAGCAAGTGGATGATCTCCTCTCAATTGTTTATTTTCCTACTTTCCTTTAAGGTTCTTTTTCCTGCTCTCTGCTCCTAACTACATGGACATATCAGTGTAAAATTTGCATTTGTCTCAGCCTGCTCTGTGATACAATGATATCCATCCTGTCCAGTTTAACCTTCAGAATTCAAATCAAGAAAAGCTTAACAGGTTAATACCGGGTGAGAATAACTGTCAGAGTCACCTAAATAAAAATGAGTGTCAGAACAAATCAGATTTTGGAACTGAGTGTTCTTGAATGTTTAGTTTGTCTCAGGAAGCAGAAGTGGTGTAGTTTGTTTCCCTGGATACCTTTGGCTAATACTAGTCTAGTTGGATGGAATCCATCTGAGCTACCAAAAAACACTCTTCAATATTTTCATCTAGTTTATATATTATTGTGATATTAATCTTGATAGTCACAAAGCAGAAGGTACTGTGGTGGTATCCACAATGGTGAGCAAGAGGATCAACTTTTTATTTTAAAGAATTTAAAGAGCACACTCAGAGCTGTTGTATTAAGAGTTTCTACATGATGCCTACTCATATTGATATACAAGTACTCCACACACCTCAATTAATGTGATTTCATAATGCTTCTTTGGGAGGAATATTCTTCTCACTAACAGAGAAGGAGACCTGGAGAATGAGATGTTTCAGTTCCTCCAAAGATCATGACAAAAGCAGGAATTGCAAAGTGGGTCCAGAGTGCTCCAATGCTGCACCACGGCTCTGCTCTGCCCAAGGACTCTGTGGTCAGAACCATATGAAAAAAAACAGCTTAAGTTTGAGCACTGTTCAAAGCCTGGCCAATTTACCTGCAATGAGTAAAAAACTTGACAGAATTCTTGCTCTTTTCTTTGTCTTTATTTTGTATCCATGTTAGCAGTTACGACAAGATTCTTCAAATGGACTCTGAATCCAAGTGCATATTTTCCATACTGCAAAAACAGTAGGAAACATCCTAAAAACTGCTGTTAGAGGGAGCACATTCAAGTGATAATTCTGGAGGTGAATATCTTGCACCTTTACTATGTACTGCTTCCTTGTAAAATATCTGTGGGAGAATGAATGGGGAAGTGAATTAACAAGAGTCATTCACAGAGCAATTGTAACCCTCCACTAAAATCATAAGTAAAGTCCTCCAGCATTAAAAAACACTTGCAGGAAGCCTGAAAAGGCTTTGGATTTCCTGGCTTCAGAAGACAGGAGTGAAAGTAAAACCAGCTCTTTTGAAATATTTAACTGGAACTTGGGAACCAGGTTATGTCAAGTACAAGAACGAATGGAAAATTCCATTTGCTTTTCAACATCTTCTTAACTTGTTCATTGTTAACTTGTTCATGTTTGCTATCAACAGTCTTTGAATTATCCAAGAGAAAACAACACTTCCAGTTTCAGGGATATTATACTTCTGAAACCAGAAAAGATGACATATTCATAAGAACACTGCACTGGAAATAACATCAAGTATCCATCCCTCCCAGGCCCATCCAGAGTGGGATCCTGTGTTGCAGTTAATTGAGTTGTATAATATCACTCACAAGAAAGTTAAATACTGCAAGAGTTTTTTGGTTTTGAAGGGCGCTTTTTGTACCCATTCTTAATAATATATTTTAGTTTAACTTTCTGTATAATACAGACACAAGACGCTCTTTAAAAATGTCAGTCAAGCTGTGTTATAATTTGGTCTTTCCTGTAGGCAGATTTCCAATCCTGATTTAAAGAAATGCAGAATGATAGAGAGGTCACCCCTTTCTTAAACAAACATTTCCAAAGCTTAATTACAAAACCCAATCAACTAAACACACATACACACAAAACACCCCTGTATGCCTGATTTTTTGTCTCATTTTATCTCACTTAGTCTTTCAGCCTTGGGATTTCCTCTTGCCATTTTTGAATGCCAGAGTTTTGCAGCACCAGAAGTCTCTTCACTCTGAGAAACTTATGCACAGTGATCAGGTCAACTCTTAGTCATCACTTTGAGTACCTTATGGACTGAATTGCTTGAGTTACTCCAAAAGGCATTATTTCCATATCTCAGGTAATAAATTTGTCTTTAGGAAGAACCTGTAGAAGAGACAAGTGCGTAAATACTTTTTAAAGCACTAAAAAAGGTAAACTCCAGATCTATCTTCATTTAACACCACTATTTACTGGTTAAATAATTATTTTTTACTTTCTCATAAATCAGGAAACTTGCAAAAGATCATCACTTCCATAGTTGCCTGCACTCCCAGTGCCTCAAGTAGCCAGCACATGTGAAGAGAACCCTTTATGTAAGGTGACAGCCAAGCAACCACATGAGGTTGATTTGTTGCAAATATAAAACACCACAGACCTCCTCCATGTCAGAAAATATTTTATATAGAACAAAGCATAGAAGAATGAAAGAAAACCAAACCATAGCATTGCATAAAGCTATAAAACAGTTTGACCTTCAGACCCTTCAGAAAAGACTTCTATGTATTGACACAGAAAAAAAATCTGCCATATGGAGTCAACCTCTATTTATCATAAACTTGTCCAGAAGGAAGGAAGGAAGATTCTTTGGAAAATTAATCATAAATACCCTGGGTGGTTTTTTTTTGTTACCAGACATGAAAATATTCTTTCTCTAATTCAGCCTAATGTGAACGATGCTTGCTTTACTTTACATCCTAATTTCTACAAGACAGTGTGGCAGTTCAGCTGATAGATTGCCTCAGCAAAAAGTTGATTCTCTTGACAGTGACAGTCATGGGACATTAATGTGGGCTACCAGTACAAGACCTCTCTCCAGCTGTGACTTTGTTCCTCCTTTTGATGCGCACCTAAGATACCACCCAAAAAACTCCAGGGTTTTTGGTAATTACAGAAAGTATCATCTGTGATTATTACAGATTCTTGCAGTGAGAAATTTGAAGGCAGATTCATTTTACCTGATTGCAAGTGTTTGTAATGCAGGTCCATCTGAACTTGTCACACAGGGACCACTTTAGAATCGAGAGAAGAAATTAACATTCTTAGGGCACATGTAGCCCAGATTAGCTGTTGGCTGCAGGATAAGTGTTGATACCTCTTCACTGACTTCAGATTTCTGACAGTGGTCAGATGCAATGACTGATTCTTGGAAACTGCCAAGTAGGTGGGTGTGATATGTTTCCTGTGTTGCCATTTAGCTTTTTATTAACTTAGAAACAGTTTTGTTAACTAGAAACAGTTCAAGAGAACTGTTACCTCATCCTGGAGTGCCCTGTCACTGCAGACATTATACTTGGTATTTGCTGGCTCTCTGGACTGGGGGCTCCAGGTCACACTGGTACAGCTTCCTCTGGTATGTCTTTAGGAACATGAGCACAGCCCTACGTGAGCATTTGCTGTTGTCACAAATGTAGACCTTAGGATCTACACCTGTTTTACATCGTGTTTTACATCATGCCAAATCTTTCTGTAGAGATGAGTTTTGTATCTGTTCTGTAGACTTAGGAGTCTTTGTTTGTTAGGAACAGAACTGGCATTAAATTTAGTTTATTTGCAACAGCAGAAGTTGGTTCTTTTTTTGTCTGTGTGGGCATTTTTCTTACTACTTACCACCTAAATAATATAGAAAATATATGCAGCTGAGAAAGGCTTTTTACTAAGTGCCTTTGCTCTGGCTAATTGTAACGGCTATAGATTAACAAATCCTATAAATAAAACTGGGTTTCATCCAGGAATTAAAGATACAAAGTGCATTTTTGATGGAGTGTGAAATCAATGAAGACTTTAATCTGATATGATCTGGCAATTTGTCAGGTTTAGAAGACCCCAAGTAAGCCAAGGATGTAGGACACAGCAATGAGATGAGAACAGGGGAAATAAACCATGGACTCAGAAATCAAAAGGCACCACTCAAAGATAAGAAACAAAGAAAGGAGAAACTGACCTACATGTTCTATTTCAGTTGTTCCTCCAGTATTGTACTTTGCTTTTATGTCTTCTGCTAAGTCATGTCTTCAGAGCAGATAAATATAATAGAATAAAATCACTGAGATGGATATTTTGCTGCCTGCCTGATTTCCTCTGGATGGTGGGTAGGCTGGGATTTATAATCTCAGGGGGTTATCAGGAAGTACTAGGTTACTGTGAGAAGTTCTAAAAAGTTCTAAAAACAGAGGAAATTATTTGTCCTCCAGTGGGATCTATTTCAGCTCACTTACAAAAAGTTCAAATTACTGATGAAGCTAAAATAACAAATAACTCTTCTAAAGGTGATGCCACACTTTGGAATGGAGATGTCCAGATTGTAGCTGGGTTATGTGAACCACAATTGGATATTGCCCTTGAGATACCTGTCACCTAATTGAAATTTGGTGGAAACTGTGAAATCAGTGAGTTGATAAGCTATTGAAGAGCCAGATGGACCTACACAAGTGTCTACAAAGAGCAGAATTGCAAAAGCTTTGTTTAGAGTACTTTAATTTTAAAGCTAAGCCAAACAGCAAGGAATGATGTTACACACTGCAAGCCATTAGTGTGTGGAAGCTGAAGATCAGAAAAGAAAAAAAATCCCACAAAAAAAACCCCAAAAAACCAAAAAAAACCCCTAAAACCAACCAACAAACCAACCAAAAACCAAAACACCAACCTCATAATTTCAGCACCAAGAAAGATTTTATTAATTATAAAATTTATCTTCTTTAAAAAAATGTTATGCACTTGAGAATCACTTTTATTCTGTTTTGTGGGGTTTTCTTTCTAAAAAAGTGACTAAGAACATCTATGCATACATGAATGCTCCTCAGTTATCCTCAAATAATATTTGAACTACTAAGCCAGCTTCAATAATGTTAATAGAGATATAGAAACACGAAAGAAATTCTTGTGACTTTTTTAATGAAAATAAGTCACCAGATTGAAGACAGACCCTTGTTAAGTGATTTAACTGAGAGTCCTACAACAACACTAGGCCCCAGAGAGTCTGCTTGGGGGAAATAAAAGACCTTATAAATGTTCCGTCTACCAAGAAAACTTCAAATGGACCCTGAAATGAGCCATGAAACACATTTCACATGGACTTATAAGTTCCTGCACATACAGTGATATTTGTCTCTTTGGGCTGCTCACAGTTGGCAACTCTTAGTCCAGGGTGCTCTTAAATAACTCTGACTTAGTGGATTTGGGAGGAGAAGTTGATTCTAAGAATTCTGATGAGAAAAATTTGGTGTATGTTTTATTCTTGCCTAACTGTATCTATTTACTTTATCATACTTTTAATGAAAGGTTCATACTCTGCTTAATTCTCTTTTTAGAAGTACCATATAATTTCAGTTTTGGTAACATGAAAGTAACCTCCCTGAGGAGATTAGTTTTACACTAAGAGAGTGTAATTGGAAGCAGAATGAGACCTGATAATTTGACATAGTCTGTGGATCTGATAGAGAGTTCTCTATGAAATTTATCAAAAATATTCCCTTTATCTTATTTGGCCTTTGGATCAGGCCCTCAGAAGATGGTGTACACAGTGTAAGTCTGGATTTTTTCCTGTTTTTTTGTCATTTGAATTTAGCCAAGATGCACTTTTTGCCAGCTCTCAAACTTGATGAACAGGCATCATAAACTGTTAACATTTTTAAAAATTAATTTGAAATGCCAGAAGAGATACCCATCTACTTCGTGACTTGTTAGTATGAAAACCTCAAAATAATATATTTTATTAAAGCCCAGGTATTTTCAATGGAAGACTTTAAAAAAGACAATTCCATGTTCCAGCCCTTATGATGTTTCTCCCATATAATTTTTCTGTTGCATGAACCAGGAAATTTTTGGTAAATTGGATATAACTGTACAAAAACATCTACCATACTATGATTTTAAATATTAATAATAACATCTTAGTGTTACAGAGTATGTTCATTGAAAGCTGTCTAAATTTCTTTTCAGGCCTATGAAATTCAGTATCATGTAATTGGGTTTGGTAATAAAAACACAGAGAGATGATTAATGTTTAGATGTTATTGTTTTAATATGAAAGAGACATGAACTTCCTTTTCACACCATTCTAATTTTAATTTGCATATAAAAATGCTTTTCTGAAATTAAAGCAATGCAAATAGCTTTCCATTGGTCCAAGAATAGAATGGCAGTAAACATAGCACTGAGGAAAATAGCTAAAAGGGCAAGCACTTATTGGAAGCAAAAAATAGGTAAGCTTTGTTACTTATGTCATTTCAAGATTTAGTATGTTTTCTAGAGTCAATTCACTATTATTTCATAATGTCACCTAGCAGCCAGAAGTCATTATATTCATTTGTCTTTTATTTTTTATTTGCTTTGTAAATATGTCCAAGTACTTGGTTAGAAACTAGCACACAAGAAAATAGTTGTGGCAATATGCCCATCACTGACTGCACGCAAAACTTGCTTTATGAAATGCTTCTAAAATGTCAACTACACAAACAGGACATAAAACCTGGTTGTGAAAAAATTTCCTTAAGAATCTGCATTTGCATTAAGGCCTACATGATTGCATTTTATATTATCAATAAGGATTCTTCCTTATCAAGAACAATTAGTCCTATTTGATTGTAACTATGATTTTCCTGAAAAATACAGTTAAAGAACACAAGTAACTTGGATAATGCTTCAGAATGGAAACTGGAGATAAAGGCTTAATGCTTTTTTCACTTTAAAAGGTTAATTGAAACTCTAATCAGCTTACACAGACAGATGCAACAATTTTCCTTTTCCCTAGTCATCTGACGAGAAAGTCAATACTATAAGTACTTACTGAGTAGGAAAGGACCAGCAAAATCAAGGATCAGTCACCTCAAATGGTAGGGGTGTGTTCAACTACTTTACTCCAAAATTACTGTGCTCCATGAGTAAAACAGTGCTTCATTCCAAAATTGTTAAAATGTGTTCACTGGAATTAGAACACTCAAAACAACAAAATATTTGGTCTAGTAAATATTTAATCAACTGACTACAGGCTTCAATTTTTTTTTTCCAATTACCATTGTCCTTGATCTTGCCCCCAAAAATGTCTCAATGTGTGTGTCACAGTCCAGCCAAGAACTACTCTGTGCCCAGTGCATTACTGTGAGTAGAGCCAGTTCTCTGGATATTGTGTACTTCCCAGCTGCCTCCGATACCAGTGACACTAGAACTCGTGTGTAAGCTCAGATGAATTTTCTGGCAGCTGTCACTGGAGTATCAACCTACAGAGTCACTCTATCTCATCCCAAGCTCATAACCCTTCTCTGTGGTCTCTTACATGGGCTTCTCCAAAGAGCCAGTGAGGTCTTCAGTGGAGCTGCCCACAGAAAAATGTGGGGAAGGAGTAAGACATGCAGAGATGCTTGGGAAATTTCCTAACTGCAGTCGCTCTATTCTTGAAAGTATTCCTATTAATAATGAAAATGTAAAATAACCTTATTTTTTTTCAAAAAATCCTCACTCCATATCCAATATCACATTTAGTGGAACACCTAGATTTGTCAGTATCCAAACAAATGAGTCTTCAGACTCAGTTTTCTCTTGTAGCCTTGGACACTGCAGCTGCCAGCAGCTTTACTCTTCTTTCCTCACATCCACTGAGCATGGCATACAAAATTATAACAGATCTTTCCCTTCATCTCTTGGACTTCTCCAAAAGTATCAGTGCAATACATTGGTAATGGACCATGCATAAATAGTCCATTTCTAGGAAAATGAGCTGATAATTATTGGGGAAATCAACCTTCTGTTACATATCTTGACTACTGAGTCTGAATTCACAGAATGTTTTCCATCTAGAGTACACTGAAGTGGCTCGATGGTGACTGCCCCCACCAGCAGGTCAGACATTTCCTCTTAGCTCTAGAATGAACAAGATGAACTTGTCAAGGACTTTTCAGAGTCTATGGAATTTTCTTTGTTTTGTGAGGGAACAGGCACCCTCTCTCTAAGTCATCCATCTTCCTTCATCAAAACAAGAAATAGATGTGGTAAATATTCCAGTTTGCTATTTAATATATCCCCACCCCTGCAGTTTGACAAGGACTTCTGAAGTTGCAACTTCTAGAAAACTACTGAAATGGAGAACTAATATTTATATCAATACATATCTGCTTTCCCTGCCTTTTCTAACATGGAGGAATTCTGCCTGAAGTTGGTAACAGAGCCCATTCATTTTTGTGTATCTGTTCACTTCTGGATGGGGCTGGATCTGGAAATTTAAGCTAGAAAAATATAACTTCATGTTTATGTGCCCAAACAGAAGGGGAATATTGTTATTTAATGATGAAAACATATGGTGCTCATTGCTCTCGTGGAAACTAAATCTTTAACATTTATCAGTTAGAAATGTGCTGGGCATATCACACTGTACTGTATTTTAATGACTGAGTGCTGGCAAGCTTTTTTAGATAAAAAAGCAGTTAAGTTATGGGGTCTGGCTATCTTTATTTCTCTCTATGAAGAGAAAACTGGACCAATCACAGTATGAGTGTCTCTAACCTAAAGCCAAGGGAAGGAGGAAATTTTGATTATTTGCATTTATTTGCACTAAAAATTATATAAATGTAATTCATACATATTTCATGTCTTGTTGACACAGCTGGAAGAGTATAAAAGGGCTTTAGTGTAAATGAGAAATAGAGATCTTGTAGTTTAAAAAGAGATGGTTTAAGAAAGATGTGTTCTTTTTTTCTCACTGTTTAAAGCATTTTAACATGTATAGCATCAAATTTTCTATTGTAGCCCAGACTCTAAAAGAATCATAAACTTAACAATAGAGTCATAAAGCAAAATTACATCAATTATACAACAAAGAGAACTTGAGTCTCAACCACAGAAACATAATTTAATTTATGTTTTCCAGAACTACTCATAAGAACTCCCATAAGCATGACTTTTTTTTTTCATTTCTGAATATGAGATCATTAAAAAAAGTTGCAACTAACTGGTGCTATTAGGACAGTAGCACAGAGATGGAGAACAGGCAGGTGCAGCAATGGCAATTAAATGCTCTGATCTCCCTTTTGCACTCATGTCAGGACTCATATTCCTAACATGAAACCAGTAGCAACAGATCAGCCTGGTTCCACCAGAGCCTGAACACTTCCAGAAGCTGCAGAAGTGTGAGGGCTTCCAAGTTATATTTAATATATACAGATATAATGGAATGTGCTTCTAATGTCATTCCATTAGGCCACTTCTCTGTGAAAGTGCTAAAGAATGAGTAAAAATAGCTGCAGAGGATGCAGGCCACATCTTTGAAAGAAATCTGAGAAAGTCTTGAAAAAGCTAAGAGCCCAAAGTCTCAATTCATACTGCACTGCCATAATTTATGCAGACTGCACAACTGGTTTCCAAGCAGCCCTAAGCATCCCTCCTTTCCATGGAGACTTTCTTAGGCCATGCATTTCCAAGCATCTCTCCTTTACAACAAGGAACTATTGCAATGCCAAATGTAAAACATAGACATAAAATCTGGGACATAAATGGGAATGCACAAAGATGCTGGCCCAGAATGAACTCCATCATGTGGACTTGTTCCTCTTAATATCAGGAACCACAGGAGTTGAATGACAACTTTGCAGATCTGAGTAGAGATCCTTTCCTTGGTGCTGGTATTTCTTGTCCACTTCAAAGCTGTAGGATTCTTCTTGAAGATGACTCCAATTTTTACCTTGTCCTATGTAGAAAGCAATGTTGTTCTTTACTGCAACTTGAATTTTAGGGAATTTCAAAGTCCTTCAGAAACATAAAGGAATTTCACCTTACAATCTTCTCTGAGGGGTAAACATTCCTACAAGGATTTGCTAATTGTGATTCAGGCAAAAGCAACAAATTATTAGAGAACAGGAGCATGAGACAAGGGCACTATTTACTGCAAAACATAACACAAAGAACAGAAAAATATTCCTGTGGCCTAGGCAGCCACGACAATTCTTGCATCTAATTTCTTTTTCTGTCCAGGCTGCAGAAGGCAGTTCTTCCTCTGAAAATACCTGAAGGGCTTCAGTGTTTCTCTCCCAAGATGAATGAGAAGTAAACACATTAGGAAGCAGTGTTATTGTGTCACGGAGTCTTTTACCCATAAACTTCTTCTTTTAAAATCTGAAGCTACTTTCTGCTACACTCCTAAGGATCGGAATCCATGTCCATCCCTGCAGAGCAGGGCCAGCTGCCCATGCTGCCCATCAACAAGCACAGGGATCTCACTGATCACTGGAACTCTGATTGCCCCTGATACTTCCAACACATAGAGGCTCCAAGGGTTAGCCACCAAAAAATACCAAGGACACCAAGGGTTAGCCACCAAAAACACCAAGGACACAACTTTACTACTTCCTTTGCCCCTTGGAGCATATCTCCCACCTATGTCCATGCAAAGTTCACAAAAAAGGTGTGTGGAGGCACAGGTGAGTATCCAAAGCTGCATCTACTGCAGACACTACAAGTAAAATTTTACATGATAATCTAAATTCCACTTGAATCTCAATGGTGAAATTAATCTCTGAGCTTGCTTAAAAATGAATTGACAGTGACATGTCTCTCAAATTACTTCTTTCCATGGGCAAATTGTTCAAATTTTTCAAGGTTTTTGAGAGGTGTTTTTGTTTGTTTGTATATTTGCTTTTTTGGTTTTTTTTTCCAAAGATAGTTCTGAGTATCTATGTAAAACAAAAGTTCTTGATTTAAAGAACTAATAGCCTGAATGGAAAACTCTTTTCCTTTTCAGTATTCTTTCCATTAGGCCTGTGGAAATACACTTATTCAGCAATTTATTCAAAGGAATCTGAGTAGAGCTGTAATGTTTGACAATTTATAATTGATAAAAACTGTGAAAAAGACAGACATCTACAATGTCTTTCATGTTTTTTGCTAAATCTGACATTCTTGTAAAGTCCACATCAGTCTGGTATCCTCAGGGTCTCAGCCTCAGGCCTTGGGCTGAAATCATTGCTGCCATCCTCAACTGGGTACAAATGGAAGGGCAGTAATTACCTTCATTAGCCACATGACTGAGGAATGAGGCTATTTAAGTAATGACACCTAACTAATTATAAAACACTTAATATCCCTGTCATCTAAGAAAATTACCTACATTCAGATGAGATGAAGTAGTCAAAAGATTATCTAACACCATGGATTATGGCTCTAGCCCACTGTGATAGGAGCCTGCTCTCTGTTTCTCTCCTCTCCCTTGCTATTAGTGTTTTGCATTGACTGCTTTGCATTACACATTTATCACTGGTTACTCCTCCATTGCATACCAGATTGAGCATGACCTGTCTGAATGCACACAAAAATCAGACTACTGCTTGATTTGTAGTGTTTTACAGTAGCTGCTGGGCAGATGTCCACCATAATGCTAAGAAGCAGTTAAAGTAAGATCAATGACTAAGTAGACCAAAACCACCTTTCCAATGAAGCACACAAAAAGTATATGATAAAGTGAAGGTGTAAATGTGGGGCCAAGTATGGAGGTTTTTATTTTCTTTTACTTGATTTTTATTCAGGCAAATCCATTGAGCTATTTGGAGCAGCAGCTTTTAGCCTATCACCAAATGCCATGTTTCTTTCCTCATCTGATTTAATGTAAAAAAATCAGTGGGAGCTTTCATAATAGAAATATATTTCTTGACTACAGGAAGCAGTCTCCAACTACCACCTGCAACATTTAGATTTTTTCATTAAAAAAAGCTTTCCCTAGATAGAAAATATAGCAGATCACAAATACACATTTCTGCAGCATCTAACTCTCGCTTGCATAATGGTTCTGCTCAGTAATTTGCAATGAAAGATGCTCCAGGAATCCTACATACTACTGATGCTACACTGCAAGTGGACAATCACCCTTATTTCAATTGATTTTTGACATATAGAATATTCCCCTGCAATTTATGTTGAAGAGATCTCCCTTGTTTCTTTTATTTCAGTTATTCATTCTCACTCTTCCACTGTGAATGGTAACCCTCTGTGTTTGTGGCATTTCTGGAAACCATGGGAAACTGGCTTTCTTTTCTTTCAGCCTTCAGACTTCTGGAGTGGGTTGTTACCCACCCCATGGCCTTTCCTTTACTAACAGGTAGAGAAGCACAGCTGGAGCCAAATAATAACCTGTGGGAGAAGGAACAATTCAGTAAAAACTGTGTGAAACAACTGTGCAAAGCTGTTGCTACTACAATAAGTTTCTTTAAGATAAACTTTAACTTCCTTGAGCATAAACAGGTCAGACTATCTTCCCAAGCAGCAAAGGTACACCATATTGCTGCCATATGCACCAATTTCATTACAAAGACAGAGAAATTGGAGTGTGAATTAGAAAGTGTTAGAAGCATTTTGATCAGCTGCACTTCCTTCAGCAACTCATGGGCAAAAGTAGATAGCTGGACATTTTTCCTTAAAATGCCTTTACTTACTGCCATGCACCATCCTCTGTCAAATGTGACCATTAGCAGCCAGAAGCAAAGCACGAAATCCTGGAATTAGGAAGTACTCACACTGTCTTAGAGATTTCTTTTGTTGCTTTGACCTAAATAAAAACTTGTTCGTTTTTAACCTCTCTTCTCTGTAAGTATTTTTGCCATCACTGGTCTGTGAATGGGATAGGGAGCAGAAAGTTATTTTGATGAAAGAGAAATGTTAAACAAGCCTTCTATAAATGCTTAGTGTCACTAGAAACTACCAAATTTTGGGGGGGAGGAGGAGTGCAATGGTACACAAATCAGAGTAGACAATTTCCAAACACAGCAAAAAAGATCTTGTGGAGAGGTCCTCTTCTATCTTGTTGAAGCCTGAAGATACTCTGGGAAAGTGCTCCTGACTGTATTACCTCGCCCAGCACAGAATGAACAGGTACATTATTACATGCAGCACTTTGAATATCAGTGGTGGATTTCTGCGGCAAATAAACTCCTGGGGTTTTTATGTGTGGGGTTAGTAAGAGACCTGACACCCCCTCCCACTTGTTCCAGTTGAAAAGAATAATTTGCATTTGCAATGCCAAACTTTCCTCTCATCTAAAAAAATATTAAATTGTAATAATTTCCTTGTTTAGCTGACAGCAGCTATCTTTGCAATCTGTTGCAACAAGGTGTCAAAGCAGCAGCTCTTAACACTCCTTTCAGCTAAGCCGTCTTAAAACAGCAAACACTTTGGGCTGGAAATTGCAGGGCATACCCAAAAGCTTCAAATGTAAAGATGAAGTTACAAATGTAAAGGGCAGCAACAACTGCTACAACTAATTCCCTCTTGTCCCTTAGGATGCTTATATCCCCTGTTGTCTGTTCTGCTTATGCTGGATATTGAGTTCTGCACCTTAAAGGCTGAGAGAGAGGGGGAGAAGAAGTGTGCAGTTTATCTGCAGAAACTGCACTTGCTTCCCCCATTCCTGCTCCTGGACTGCACTGTCTGCAGCACAGAGAGCAGAAGAGAGCTCTCCTTTGCTTTTAATTGTTTTTTTTAGCTAGCTGAGGTAAAGAAGTTCTCCAGACTGAGCATTTTCTTTTTCTTGGAACTGACCAACCTTGCTCTGGACCGAAACCCAGCAGAGCCATGGGAGCACACGCCTGTGGCCCATCAGGGCCCAGGACATGGCACTGTCCAGCACAGGAGGGACTGATGAGAGTCTGAGTGCACAGAGCTACACCCCACGACAAGGACTCCAAATTTGCCGTCTCTTCAGAACAGCAAGAGATTCCATTGTTTAATATTAATTTTTCCATGTTTGTGAGTAATTTACTTGTTAAATAAACTGTTTTTTCCACTTTTCTCGAAGGAGATTTTTGTCTCCCGAACCAGTACAGGGAGGAGTTACTTGAATTTACTTTCTAAAAGGACTTCTTTGGAAGTTTCCTCCCAAATTTGCCCTAAACCAGAACAAACACTTTTTGACACCCAATGTGGGACTCAAGAAAGTGGAAAAAACCCTGTACTGATTGCATTTTGGTTTCACTTACTCTGTATTGGGATAAACCAGGAGACTCTTCTTTTTAAGGAGCTAACAAAAGAAGAAGCAGCTTAATGGCAAAAGTAACCAAAAGTGATAAATATCAGCAGCTTCATCTCTTACATTGTAATCCACAGAGGCCAAGTGAGAGGGTGTCTGAAGGTTGGCTGACACCTGGCACAGCCACACAGTCCTATGGGATGTCACTAGAATTTACTGTTATAATCCATCAATATTTCTGTCTCTCTAGAATGTGTTTCCTAGCAGAAGATCTTCAGATAAGTCCTGCTGAAATAATTCTTTTTGCTGGTTTACAGAGAGCACAGACCATAACATCCTGAAGTTTAAATCTCCGTGTACCCATCAACCTTTTCATTTATTCTGGCATCATGTGTCTCATCTAGGTTTCAATTAATTCCATAAGGTAGGGGTGTCTAAAGCTTATCTGCCACTTTTAAAACTGCACTTTTTCTCACCAATAAAAGAGAAAAAAAACTAACAGGGACAAATAGTTATGGAAATCAGGAATCTATTTTAAACTGGATTAAAAGAGCACAATTTGGGAAACCTGGTAAAATGGTGACTGAGTGGGAAATGCTTAAATCTTAGTTAGTGGGAGCTAATAGTAGGAAGCACTAAATTCAGAGAACTATGTTCTAGGAATAAATTCTTTTAATCTGAAAATTAGAAGGACTCTAACAGCGAGGGAAGTTAGGTAAGAAGGTCCTAGATAGTAATTGAGATTATGAAGTTGAAATATTTCACTAGAAGAGATTAAATCACGGAAACTTGGAGTGTGATTAGCTCAAGGGGAGATTGCAAGATAGGAGAACGGTGCGATAGAAGCTTGAAATCAAACCATACATTATCAGGATAAGATGGTTTGTTTGGCTTCCTAAAAAGGGGGATGAAAGGAGAGAAAACATAGTGAGTTTGTTATGTTCTCTTCATAGCAGTATTTAATTAGCTCACTGAATACTTCCCAGCTCTACTGTTGCCTCTAGGCAGTGGAGAGAAATATTATTTTCTTGCTTGTTGTCTAACTTTGCTTCTGGGAGACAGAGAAAATTGGTTTTCTTCTGAAATGTCAGTGACTAGATGCCACTGGAAAAAGTCCCCTGGGCAGAATAGTTTCATGTACCAGTGACAGCCAGAATTTTCCAATATTAGTGCTGTCTCCCTCACATATTCCTGGTTAAACAATGCTCTCATGTTGAGGTTAGAAAAAAATTTCCTGTAACCAGAATCACAAGGACCTTAGGTGACATATAGCTTTGTGAACGGGTTTCAAGGTTCACCCAGATCTGTGGACTAAAGTTGTTCATCTGCTCGTGTTCATTTTGTACAGAAAAAACCTCACCCTACTCTGCATCTCACATTGCAGGAAAGCGGGACATTGATCAGACATGTAAATGATAAGAGGTAGGAACTTCTTGAGCTTCTCATGAGGAAAGATGATGGATTTGTGGGTGTTTGGGGCCTTGTTGTGTTTGGTTTATTACTTTTTTTCTTCATTCTTCTTTCACAATATTTCCTTCTGAAATCATAGGTAAAACTTACTCTTCTTGTTAAATATCCTCATCACCTCTCTGATGGATCTAATAAGAGCAGACAAATAGTAAGGGAAGAGGATATCATTCTGCTTATCCACTTGTTTGGCAATACCAAATATAAAGTCTTTTATACAAGTAGAATATTGAGGTTTATCTCCATTTTCCACTGACAATGATGGGGAGCAAATACCTTCCATTTATGATATATTCTAATTATATGATATAAAATTAAAGGAAAACAGAATGTATTACAAATATGCAGTCCTTTCTCTCCTATGATTTATCGCAAAGTCCATGCTAGCCACAGCAGAGTAACAAAAACTTTTTGATGTATTTTCAGCTTAAAATAGGCACACCCAGATTCACATTATATGATGAATGAATGAACATCTTCTTTCCATTAATTGTGTGGGGAATTAAAGGGGATTATTCCCAAATGGAGCGTTTCTCACTGAATACCCAAAGTCTGAGCTAAGTCTGAGCAACCTTCATCAGCTCCCTGATTCTGCTACCTAAAGGATATTAATTATTAGGAGAAAAAACCTCTTATTTCTTTTGAGTGTCTGCTGGATCAACTATGAGAAGGAGACATCCCAGGGTTTTTTCACGATCATAGTATTATCCTTCCTTTTGGGCCAGAGCAAAAATACTGGCCCAATTTTCATTTTGAATTTCATTTTGAATCTAATTTTGAAATTCAGAGCATCCCTGGATCATGCTTGGTTTCTCTCTTTATCTTTTCTCAGTGCAGTGATAAAGAGGCAGGTTTGCACATATGCATAGGCCCTTCTAGCCTGTGACAATTAGAAATACAGAAATCTAACAACATGTTTTACAAAGGTCTGTAGTTGATACAATATCAAAGTGATCTAACTTATTTTTTTTAAATAGAAGTTATAATTAAATCTTATTTTGAATGTAACCAGCATGACATTTTCACTTTAAAAATTTTATGAGACAGAATGTGTTACATTGAATTAACACCTTTACAGGCTATGTGCTTTTTAAAGCAAGTACATAAATTAAAAATATCCCTACGAAACAAATACTGCCTTCCTTGAAATTGAAATCCAGAAATTTGTTTTCCAAGTTTTCTTCTTTATCAATGATTTTATTTTCTTTTTTTTATTATTTATTCCATGAGAGTTCGACATTCATATTCCCTGACAATGATGGTAAAAGCCCTCAGTCATTTCAGTGTCTCATCCAAACTCTGTAGCTGCTGTATGAGCTCTTTCCTTTGCTGATGAACATTGCCTCTGTTGTAAGCATATTGCAAAGGTCAGGCCCCATGACTGCCACTAGTAGCTGGCAAATTTGTTGGGAACAAGAAAAGAAAAATCTCTGTTTGCCTCAGTGCCTGCCATGTGCCCTCTGGCCCCAGTTGGCCATGCCAGGCTCTGTTTGCTGCCCTGACAGTGGCACTCTTGGCCCCCAGTGCCCTCCAAGGGCTTCTCCAGGAGCACCTTCCTGCAGCCCTTCATCCCTGCATGGGGCCCAGCAGGCACCCGCAGAGGGGCTCTTTGTGAGAGCCTGCAGGGACAGCTCCAGGGCCAGGGGCTTCCCAAAGACACAGGGCAGGCTCAGGCTGGTGATGTGGAAGAAATTCTTGCCTCTGAGGCTGCGGAGGCCCTGGCCCACACTGCCCACAGAAGCTGTGGCTGCCCCATCCCTGGCAGTGTTCCAGGCCAGGCTGGATGGGGCATGGAGCAATGTGGCCTAATGGAAGGTGTCTCTGCCCATGGCAGCAGGGTTGGAACAAGACAATTTGTAAGGACCCTTCCCAGCACAGCTGTGATTCTGTGATCACAGGGGCTGAGGGCAGCTGAGCCTAATTTCTGATTAGAACCAGTTCAGCACTGTAAGTTGGGCTGAATTCAAGAAGACTCTTTCAGAGCCCAGATTCCCTGGGTGTGAGTTTGATCGACACTGTAAGTCTGAATGAGATCAAGAAAGTCTTGCATGTGCTGGACTCTGCTATATTGCATTTTATTGAAGCAACAGCAAAGCAGTTTCATGCTTGCCAGTCATATGTATCCTAACTATGGAGCTATAATATGTGTCCCAACAGACCATGACACTGTCTAGTGCTGTATTTCCATATGAAAACACTAGAAATGTGATATGCATTATATCTCTTTTAAAAGTATATTTATATAATAGAAAAATTGCCTGTCATAAATGCAGTAACTACAGAGTGGTAATATGTGTCACTACAGATAGTAAAGAGGATATGTGAAATTGATATTGTTTTATTATTATATTTATGATGATGACCTTACTTCATTATATAAAATTACACATATTTAATAAACTTTTAGTTTTAAACATATTTTTCTCTGCAATTATATAGGAATTATATAGAGTTGTTTTTTTTATTTCATTTCCATATGGTTTAATTAAATTATTGTTTTGAATGGAATACAATAAGAGTATAACATATATGCTATAAAGATACCTATGAAATAAAAATCTTGCCACTCGCAGTCACTAGAAAGCATAAACTTGTCACAACACATAGTGAAACTATATATGTGCTATGTCTTTTAACAAAATAATATAACTAATAACTAATAACCAGTCAATATCATATCAATCTATTGAAAAACACATTTATCAATAAAAATCTTTGTAGTCATATATATATATATGTATATACACACTGCAGCTACATATACATTTATCTATCTGTCTCTGTAGACCGTGCATTCCAGGCTTTGCCCCGGTACTGCGAGCTGCTTCTCTGCCACCAGCTGCCAGCCCCACAAGCACAGCTGTGTGCACTGTTGCCTTCTGAAGGCTGACCTGGAACAGAGACTAGTCAGAGAAAGAGGGAAAAGTAGATATTTATTAAAAGCCCTCAATGGGTACACGTGAGCCACACAAGAGTCCAGCCAGACCACATCCAAGATGCACCCCAAAATGGACGCTCAATCATGAGGTCCCACACTCTTATAAGTTCTGGTCTATTAGCATATTAGACTCAATTGTCCAATCATAGCTTCAGGTTATGAAGCTCCATCCTCCTGGTTTTTTCTTCTCACTTCACTGCTCTTTTCGTTCTTGGGCCTGAAAGTTGTCCTTGGTATTGAGCTAGAGAAGAAATTGTTTTATCTATCTACCCTGTGAAGAGAACTCAGAAGCACCTAATATGAAAACAAAAACTACCCACTAAAACAGGACAGGATCTAAAAAATATAAAAGCTAAAACCTAATGCATCACTAAAACCTAATGCATCACTAAGACCTAAGCTCCACTAACAACGGCCATGGGACAGCACTCCAGCCAGGTGATGGCACAGATCAAGGTAGGCCTCCATCCCCTGGCAGTCGGTGGCCAGGTCCTGTGCCTGGCTGTGGAAGGGGTTGGGTGGCTCAGTTGCTTGTACATGTAGGGGCAAACTGATCTCCTCCAGAAGCCGCTGATTGCCCACAATAAAATTCTCCAGGTGTTTCTCTTTCAGGGATAAGCACAGCTGCTCCAGGATATCCGCAAGCAGAAGCACAAAGTCTCTCTTGGGCCACCACAACACTGGCACGGTGTTCAGCAGGCACATGGTGATGGTCTTGATGGAATAGACAGAAAAGTCCTTGCATGCAAGAACACCGGCCAAGAGCTGCAGGCATTTGAGGTACGAGCAGTCCTGGGGGGCCTGTCTGGCCATGTGCCTGAAGAAATTGACCTCTGGCATGGCATAGATCTCAGGCCATATTGTGCTTGGGGTGTGGGCCCCTTGAGGCCAGCTGAGATATCACAGAGATATCCGAGGGTCCTTGCCACACCCCGAAGAGAACTTTAACCCAGAAGCTTCCTTCCTCATTGGTCAGCTTGAGTTTGCAGGAGCTTTTGGAGGGCAGAAGCACTAAATGCCAACTGCATGACTGGGGCAAACACTGCCAGGTTGATCTCACCAGTGTGCAGAACCAGCGAGCAGTTTTCCTCACATTGAGGTAGGAGCTAGTGCACAGGGTGTCTAGGAGGTTGAACTGCCCAGTCCTCCTCCCAAGCACCTGACGGTGGTGCAGGAGGCACAGCAGATTCACACCTGGCTGCTCCCTCGGGCAGCTGAACTCCAGCTTCCTGCTGGGCCTCTGCTCATCAGTGTCATGCTCCAGGTGGAAGGTGTGGCCTTGGGGAGGAGTCAGGGGTGTGAGCACACGATACACCACTTCCTCCTCCTCACAGGCAGTCCAACCTTTGAAGGCACTGCCAAAACCAATGGCTCCTTGCAGCACCAAGAAGAAAGCCCTTCTCAAGACACACCTGAGGACAGTAGTGAAGTTTTCCATCAGGGCCATTGTCCTGTCGCAGCATGTCTGCAGGTCATGTATGGGCCACCACATATGCTCCTGTAAAGCCATCCCAGATCATATTCCCGTGTCTCGTCCTCTTCCTCTTCCTGCTTCTCTTCCCGGCCACTGCTCTGGGCCTGACGGCTTCTTTTCCTCCACATAAACCACAGTGCCAAGAGAAGGACCAGGAACCCAGCACAAAGCCAGACCTGCCATTGCTGCAAGGCAGACCAGAGCAGGTCTCCCCAGGAAGCGCCACTCTGCTTCAGCATGAGCTGCTCCACCTCTCACTCCAGCTGAAACCTGTTCTTGGAGCTTTGCATGTGCCTCCATGCAGAGACACATCACCTCATCCAAACCATCACCCGCAGGCATTGGGTACTGGACAAGGCTTTGCAAGAGCAAGAACCAGGGTACTCAGGGATCCATGGTCTGCAGGAGGATGGAGAGAAGGCCTTGAATGCTGCTGGGAGAGAGGCAGCTGGCAGTGGGAGAGCAGGGATGGGATTCCAGGAATCAGGGAGCAGCAAGGACAGGTCCCCAGAGAGCTGGCACTGAGCAAGGCCTGTCCCACTGCCTCAGCAGCCATGTGCCCTGCCCAAGGCTCTCCAATGAGGGGCTGTCCCTGCATGTGGGGTGAGAACTCAGCCCTGGGTGCAGTGTTTCTGCCCTGGCCCTTTTCCCAAACCCAGGCTCCTTGCCACGTGTGCGCTCACCACTTGCCCAAGCAGTGCAGGGCCAGCGTTACCTGCTGGGGCCTTTTATAGCTGCCCCCGTCATGACACGTCCCCCACGATGTCTCAGGTGCCACAGCACATCACAGCCAGCCCTGCCCTTCCTCCCCACCCTGGCTCAGCCACTCAGAGTGGCCTGAGGCAGACAAAGCCCCAACAGCGGTGCAGTGCAGGCCCACTCAGTGTAAATGGGCCCCCAGGGCCTCCATCCACATAGCAGCAGAAGCCCCTTGAACTCTTGTCAAATGTAAAATGGGCTGACAAGACCCTTGGATTCTTTGCTTGCTGAGATCTCCTGTTGTGAGATGGCATCGGCTCCCTCAGCACTGGCTCTGGCCTTGTGGCTGTGCTCTTAAGGCCTTTGAGACACCCCTGGGTGTTTGGCTGGGAATATCCTGGTGGTGTGGAAGGGTTCTCTTCCTGGCAGCCACTCTGTTCCTCTTCTGTCACTGTGAGAGTACACTGTTTTACAGTGACTTTGAAATTTTTTTTTGACCAAGGTCTAGAGTGAATATTGAAATCAATCTTTTAATCAATGTGGTTCTTATTCTGTCTTTTTTATTTCTCTCTCTTTTCAATACATAATTGGTTGAGAATTGACAGTTCTGCATAGCATTATTTTCAGGCTTTCTGGACGTATGTTGGCTCTATCATATTGTAGCAGCAATAGAAGCGAGTCCAATCAACCTTAGACACCATTCTCTCTAACCATTGCAATTACTGGAAAAAAGATGTACAGACAAAAAATCATGGACCATCTTGATCTTCTTTATAGATTTGACAGAAAGTGGCATTTTGTTGTTCAGTTGTGAAGTTGCCAGCTGAGTGACCGATGACCATACCTGTTCCCTTGCTGTTCAGCAAGGAGCAGTAATTTGAGCAGTGAAGAGAATTATGTTTGTCTTCTGTGTAAAAGGATACTTTTCCATCTGAGGAGTCTGTAAAAATGTGTGGAATAAAAGTTTAAAAGTCACCTACTCGCTGTTACTGCTGTTTCTACTTGGCTATTTTCTGTTTCATAAAGACAAGTCTTTCCAAAGAATAGCTATTGAACAAGAGCAGCATTGTTTTTCACTTCCACCACATAAAATGCACAGATCATACTGTGAAAGTTTGCCTGCTGTATTCTGTTGGCAATAATCAGTACCATCCAGACAATGCAATAGCTTCTGTTGTTGTTGCTTTTGAGTGGCATTTTTAATCTCAATTTCCAACTAGAAATAATATTTTGAGAACCTCTTGAGTACATAAAAGATTTCTGGTGCAAGTGTGAGAGAGAATAGACTTAATCAGCAGAAATTATTTGCAGAGTTTGCCAATGTGCAAAATAATGAAAATTTTGTTGTAGTCATTGCTTAAATTTAAGAAGTATATAGCTGGTCTGCCAGTAACATGCAAAATTTGACGTTCCCATAAAGACATAAACATTTCACCAGTATTCAAGAGCCTTCATTAACTCTTGTGTTTACTTCATTTAGTAAGCCATACTCTTCCTGCAGTTTTAATGAACATATGTTTGGACTAAAACTTCTTGACTAAACTGAATTTCAAGGTTTTATAAACCTTTTGGAACTGAATTACTTTGAGTCTATTTTGAGAATTGCCAAATGCTTTAAATTATGTACCATCCAGGAGGGTATCAGTCCTTACTGTAGTTAACTGTTTTTAAAGAGCTATATTTAACTAATAATAAAGAACTAGAAAAAACATCTCTAACCCTCCAAGACAACAACATAATAAAATCAGAAACTACCCCAAAATGAAAGAAACAAACACACATGCACCACAGACCACAACCCCCCCTGCACACAAACACCACACACACAAACCCCTCAGAAAATCCAAAGGGTCAGCAATAGAGTTTAGCAATAGAGTTTAGACAAAATGCAGCCTTGGTGGTGTCCATCCCCAGTGCATATCACTGATCTACATCTGCATATTTGCAATGCCAAGTCAATGAATGGTACCAGGATGACATATTAGGACTTATCAGTAGCTGAACGTCATTTCTTATTTAGTACAGACTGGCTGCTTCAAATCTCTTTTTCTGTGCACCTAGAGAACAACTGTGTGTAATTGCTGAATGATTAACTAATAATTAATTAATTAATTTACTACTAATAATTAATTAATAGTAGTATTTTCTTGTCATTGAAAGGAGAACATTATACTTCCACTTCTTAGTCTGAAATTTTCCTCTTTTGGCTGATATAAGCAGGTATTTGAGATGTGATTCAAAGACGATACAATCTGTGGATGTTCTTGCTTGGATAGCCTGGTGAGGGTATTAATTGGGCTATGGGCTTTGAAATATTCTTTGTGTGTTTTCCAGAATCCACTGAAATTGCTGTTAGCAGCTCTGCTAACCATGAGATGGAAACTGCATGTGTCAAATGACTTTGGAATGACTTTTTTTAAAGAGAATAATTTTTAGTTTTGTTGTAACTTTTTAATTTTGTAAATGTGGCATAAAGATAGGTCTGATTTTTGAAAGAGAAATTTACACTGAGGATCAGATTGTCCAAGGTCTTTACCTCAATCCATCCTATGAGATCAGAAATACCTCACCAGTCCCCACTCTTGGAAATCAAGTTGGATGTCTATTCTTCACCCTTTGCTGTATTTGAATGTCTGTCCCTTAAAAGCAAAAAATCTTTAGAACTTCAATGAGGAAGCCTTGCTCAGCAAAGCTATTCAGGGGGCTCATTCACATTCAAATCAACAAATGAAGTGAATGAAGCTGAAACTTCTGGATTAAACTGGATCTAAAATTTCTACTAAATAGTAAATACTAAATAAATTTGTTATTTTTGAGGATTTGGGCTTTTTTATTGGTTTTGGGTTTGGGTTTTTTTAATTGATAATAACATGGAAAGATTGTTCGATAAAATATAATACGTAAAGTAACATTTGGATGGTTAATCTTTCTTAGATGCTCCAAAGTTTTTCAGTATTTTGGAATATTTCACTGGTTTAGGCAACATTTTTTTTAATGAAATGGGCTCATAATCTACAGAAAATAGCTTTGCTGTTTTTTTCCCCACACAGTGGATATTCCTTCAGGGGAAACCAGCTCTTGTTGAGAGAAAGAATAACGAGGATGCGAAGAGATGAGCACTGAAAATGCACAAACAATGTTTTAAAACGAGATGCTATAGCAGATACACATTTATAAATCAGTAATTACTTATATTCTTGTGTAAAGATAAATATGGAAGAGACATAATGACTTTGAGAGTTTGTCAGTAACAGTTCCTAAAAATAATATAGGAGTCATAAACACAACCTACAAGCAGTCTTCTTCATTGTTTGACAATTTGCAAACTCCCAAGGGATTTGTGGTATGTTCTGCCCTGAGCTGTTGATCATCAACCCAGTATAAATCAGATCACCTCATTAGGAAAGGCCCACAATCCAGAGAGAGCACAAAAATGTAGGATATGATCATTAATTTTGACAGAAATATGAAGCAGGGGAACAGAAATAGAGGTTGTTGGAATTTTTTATCAGGAATAGCATATTTCCTGAAAAAGGCAGTTTTAGAATAACAGAATAAATATGAATTCTATTCAAATTAAGCAGATTTTTTTAATCTAAAAAGGTATTTCCTTTTTTAAAAAATTTATTTCTATATATAATGGTGGAAACAGTTTGACTTTTTATTTTGAAATAGCATGTATTTTTAAAATGCAGCTTTGTTTTATTTTTAGAAGTATATTAAAGACAGCTGAAAAATCAAGACACCTTTAAATTTGTTCAAAACTGATTTCTTGGAGTTTTTATTGTTTAGAAGAGGAAAAGAAAGATTATTTATTTTTAAAGGAATTAATTTTGTTTGTAGATTGTCTTATTTCTCTCAACTCCTTATGTTTATTTGACAAATCAGCCTCTTACTAATGAATATCATGTTCTGTGCTGCTGAATGTTGCACACCTCCGCCTTGATTACCCATTTCCAGGAAAGTAATATCTGTAATACATGTGGACTAATTCAGATGATGACAATTCTGGTTCTTTTAGGAAATTTTTCCTGATTTATAATCGTTCATAGAGGAAGAACAGTCATGTTTTGTTCTGATATAAAATGTTTTGCTTTGTTTTAATACTGTTCATTTAGGTAGAATTAACAGTGACTATCATGACTAAACCTGGGAAGGAAACTGTAAATCACTTGAGCTGAATGTATAGCCCTGTATCTTGAACTCAGGTTTCTAATAATAGGTTATGAATGATGCTTTGTATTTATGGAATTAAATGGAATTTAAGTGCCAAACAACTACTCTTTTCTCTTTTCTGGTGTAATAAAATTTTATTTATCTCTCATCAGAGCAGAGCTGATAATATGTCAGCTGTCTAATGAAAAGGTCTTGATAATGAATAATTTACTATCCTTGGAGATGTTTGTGAAAATTAAGTCTCACCAAGGGTATAACTGTGCAGACACTCAAGTGAATCAGAAAATACACTCTGTGACTGGTTTTAAAATCTGGCTCAGAGCAAAGAGAACTTCATCTTTCTGGATGACAGTCTGTTTTCACATAGCTAAAGGCTGTCATTCATGTTTGTACTGAATACAATTCAACTAAACAACAGTAACATGTTACAGAGAGGTAAAAGACAGCACCTTCATCGCTGGGAGGGTAAAATATGCTTAAGAATTCAGAAGCCCACAGTAAATATTTCCAACAATTATTGTAAATTATTTTGGATGCCTTGTTTACTGAGCACTGTGGGTTCAAGACAAATAGTTAAGGGAAAAGTTAAGTTGCCTTTTAATATTCAAGAAAATTAGCCCCTTGAGGGTGAGTCCTTTTCAAGTTTTGCTTAACAGGAACTGGAACTACAGTTTAGTGCTGAAAATATCCACATGCTTTTGTAAATGCTTGGTTTGGATAGGGGTGGGTCAAATGGAGAGCATCCCCATGTGGCTGTTACCCAACAGGGCAGATAGCAGCCAGTACTGGGAGCTGCTGCTGTGTGCCTGCCCAGCAGTGGGGCACTGCAAGGCCCTGGTGCCCAAAGAGGCAGGGAGCTGGTGTGGAGAAAGGGAGAAGCAGCCCCAGTGTTTGGCCTTGCAGGTAATGCCATCAGCAGGGACTGAAAACTGAGGTTCAGCTCAGAGCTTGGCTACTCCCTGTGGGTGTTGGAGGAGGTAACACCCCTGTGCTTCTGGCTCAGTTTGTTCATATACACATCAAGAAACCCCAGCACAGCTGCTCAGCCTGTAGAGGACTTCAAGGAGACCTTATTGCAGAGGGCCAGTACCTAAAGGGAGCTACAAGAATGATGAAGAGGGGCTTTTCACAAGGACATGCAGTGATAGGACAAGGGAGGATGGCTTTAACATGAAGGAAGGTAGGTTTAGATTAGACGTTAGGAAGAAATTCTTTACTATGAGAAGTTCTTCAATATTCTTTACTACTTCTTTACTGAAACAGGTTGCCCAGAGAAGTTGTGGATGCCCTATCCCTGGAAGTGTTCAATACCAAGCTGGATGGGGCTCTGAGCAACCTGATCCCATGGAAGGTATCCTCCCCCATAGCAGGAGGGTTGGAACTATATGATCTTTAAGGTCCTTTCCAACCCAAACCATTCTGTGACCATGGATCCTATCTACAAACACCAGTACTGCTGCTTCCTGACCTGACCAGAGGTAGCTATGGCAAGTGGAACAGAATTCCTCAAGGACTCTGCTCCTGCTCCGGAATGCAGATCAAACACCACCGCTGCTCTGCTCAACAGCGTCTTAAAAGAGTCATCTGGCCTGGTCACAGTTATTCCTTTCTTTTCCATTACCTGTAACTTGAGTTTGCATAACTTGCTATTTGCTCCATAATCATCTGACCTCTCCCTGCTTTCACAGAACCAATGTTGTAACCAAGGCTGTAACTCAGTCCTTTCTCGCCATTTTCTGCATTGAAATTAATTATTATTTTTTTTTAATGTCAAAACAACAGCTCTTACTCATTTGAATATGGTCTCTGCCATAAACTCCTCACCTTTTTTTTGTCCCTAAATTCCTTCCTTCACATGACCATGATAAAAATTGGGGGTGCAAGATTCCAGGATAAGAACGAACAGCATTTATAAAACTGACAGTTCCTAGGCTGTTTTCATGTTGTGTCAGCCATCTTAGGCAGGGAGTATAGGAACAATTGCTTAAAGGAATGGCTCAGCATCTCACTGTGAAGTCCAAACTGCCCAGTTCATGCTTCCTAATCCAAATGAACCAACATTCACACACAGCAATTTACAGCTTCTTCTCTATTTCTCTAAAACACATTGTGGTACTGTAAATCTGAATTGCTTAAAACCGTTACTGTTTCTGGAAAAAAATAAAAAACTTTCAGCCAGATTTACTAATGTCATATGAAGCATCATAAATGCTATTAAATTTGTGGCATTTCCTTACCATGCCTGAATCATAGCTGTTCAGAAATGGTTTATCTTCATTATTTTAAAATGTGTTCCCTTCCAGTCAGAAGATGAAAAAGTTTCAGGTGTGATTCATTTTCCTTTTGTAGGAATTAAAATTTAAAGCATGACCTTAGAGGTACTGTAAAATTGCTTCTTGTTTTAATCTTTAAATCAGCATTCTGGGTTTTTTTTAATCTTCTAAGGCAATATCTAGAACAATGAGACTGTTGAAAACATGTGAATTATATAAATGTCACTTCTATACTCTTTGGTTTGGAAAAGGAAAAGGTTTTACTTTTTAACCCAGAAGAGTCCTGTCTGTCCCAAATATAATTCTTGCAAGAAGCAGGGTGAAAAAGATTCCTTGTAGTGTAAGTAAAGGACAACCTTTTCTTATCTTCTGTCTCACAAGACAACAAAACTGTTGTCTAGTCACTGAGCAGGTCTTCAGTCAAGGAAGAACTTTAGAATTTTAGATTTGAAATTAAAAGAATTTTTTCATCCCAGATGAATATGTGGCATTGGATGCAAGTGGAAGAGCCTGAGAGATCAGTAAAAACACCACTAAAATAGGAAAACATCTCATTTTCCCCCTCCTTTCTCTCTCTCACCTGCAATGACACAAGCTCTGAACAATATTTCAGGCAGCTAAGAGCTTTGACAAAATTGAATGTAATTTGAATGCTGGAGTAGCTCAAATGAAAAATGAATGTGTCTTAGAGTTAGGGGCAACAAATTTGGTCGAAGGTAACCAGAGGGATTCTCAGTAGCACTTGAAAACATCAGATCCCTTTGCAGTTCCAGGTATGACTTGGGTTTTCTCAGAATATAATAAGAAAATAGTTAAAGCAAGAGCTGAGTTGTTGAGATGCCCTGACAGGGAATGTTAACCCACAGGATAAATCTTGGACTCTCATATTAGAAGATAATTAGAACTGGGGTTTTTTTGTTAAGATTTTTAGATTTTTTTTTTCAACAACTCTTTACTGCAAAATATTCACAAATTCTTGACAGAGATGAGACCTCAGACTTCTTTCCCAGGCTGGTACCCAGCAACTGTCTCCTCCCAAAATCACACAGAGCCCTGTAAGCTCAACAGTTACCTGGCATCTGCCAAGCACTGTGATCCAGCTACCCCTCTTTCAGGCTACAGGGAGAATTGTTGGGCAAAACCACCATGAATCTGAGTATCACTGAGACAGTGAACATTGTATTCATGCAAGTAAAAATATACAGTCAGGTCTGTACAGCAAGAATAAAAAGCAAGACCTTTTGAATAAAAGGCCTTTTGACACAATGTGTGAGATGGTATATTCTAGTCTGCTTAATTAAGAGGTTTTTGAACAATAAACAGAGGCATCCAAAAGAACATTCTGATGGTGATGGAGAACTTCAACTTTCTTTAGAAAAATCTTACAGCAATATAATCATCCATCAAGTGTTGCAATATACTGGTTTTGGTGTTGGAGTTTTTCCTCTTTTATCCCCCCTCAGGAGCTAGAGAATAACTGGAAGAATGACTGTTTCAGCTTTCTTTCCAGCTAATTAGGAGGAACTGACAAAGGGTCCAAAGGTAAGTGGTAATTTTTGAGAAAATGAAGAATAGCATTCACTACTTTTTAGGATGCGTGAAAAGGGTCTGTAGAGCAAAGCTAGGAAGGATCTTTTTTGCTTGGTATGCAAAGAGGTAGGTAGGATGTCTGGGGAACACAGTCCAA
Source organism: Polioptila caerulea (assembly GCA_013397295.1). NCBI lineage: Eukaryota > Metazoa > Chordata > Aves > Passeriformes > Certhiidae > Polioptila > Polioptila caerulea. The sequence goes on along the minus strand of VYXF01005268.1, from coordinate 146,287 downwards.
TTCAAAGCAGGCAGGTGATCTGATAGGGACTGTATCACATATCTAGAAATAAACTCCCCAAGTGAAAAAGATAGGTAGGAAGCAAAGCATAGTGCTTGTGGTTGAGTTAATATCCCTTAAAAGGTTTACAAATAACATTATTAAAAAATTGTACAAGTGACTAAGAATGAACATAAATGGATAACATATTGTGAGAAGAGAAAAAAAACCAACAAAAACACCCAGGAAAACATACAAAGTTATTCTTAGTGAAGGAAATAAAAATCTGTATAAATACCTCTGAAGCAAGAGAAAAGGAAAAAAAACACCAAAACCAACAAGGAAAGCAGAAGTTCATTACCAACAAGGAAAACAGAAGTTCATTACCAGATGGGAAAGGAAATCCTGGCAAAAAGCTAGTGAGACACAGTAAGCTACAGTGCAGTTTGCCTTCTCTGAAAGGCTTCATTTCAAAAGTGGCATATGACACAAAGTCAGAATGAAGTTCAGTAAAGACAGAGTGAAGAAACAGAGGAAAAGCATTAAGGATTATTTAAGGAATAAACAGCTCAACAGTTCATCTGCAATTCACTTTGTGGTGCTTACAGGGGTAGCTGACTATGACACCTCATCATTTGTTGTTATCTTTGGTGCCACATAAGGGAGGGGTGGTTGTGAGAACTGAGGAGAGAAAAGCTTCTGATCATCTCTAAAAAAAAAGAGGAATCTCACAGAGAAATTCAGGTGGCTTGGCCTCACTTGGATTGTTGGAATGAGACTTTAACACATCATTATTACATAAACTCTTATAATAATAATGTGGCAAAAAACAGCCAGCATGGAATTTTCAAAACAAGTCAAATCAAATTATTCTAATTTGTTGTTGTGGGAGGAAGACAAAGGAGGTGCAGATAGTCTATTCAATTTGCATTGCGGATAACTTATAAATTTGAATTTTTAAGGGTTTGACACTGTTGCCCTTTATATTCCTGTAAAACAGCATGGGGAATAATTTCTAAATAAAATCATTGCATTTGCACTGATGATGGATGAAAAATGCATGTAGGTAATATTTTATGGGGAGGTACCGCAGTCCATTTGTTTCTGTGTGTGGCATTTCAATTAATAAATGCTGGAATCAAGCACGTAGTGATGAAATATTGGGATGTTCTCCCAATGGAATGAAGCCAAACTCTGCACAACCCCTTACATTGCAAATTTGACGTGAGCCAACGAAGTCACACTGGTGCAGAAAGGCTGAGTGGCATTTACAGCTGTGCTGCACGTGAATATTCTCTGGGACTCGAAGTTTGTGAGGCCCCAGCTGTAGTACTGGGAAGCCTCAGTGGAGAATAGCAAAGAGAGGTGTGCTTTTTGAGGGAAGATTAACAGACCTGGGCCTGATTTTCCAGAAGGAGAAGAGCTGCAGAGCTGAAGCCACCCACCTTTCTTTGCCTAAGGCAGATTGTAGCTATCCTTTTGTTTCTTAAAGGTTAACTTGATAAAGATATCACTGTTTTCCCAAGATGTTTATTGCAGGTCTCCATTTTTTTTAAATATTGCATTTTTCTTCATCCCCTTTATTTTTAGGTTAAATCCCATTTTTTTCTCCTCTCTTGTAGGCTTTTTAAAAATCTCTGATAATTCCTTTGATTTTCTTCCTTTGAGTTTCTGTGCAACTTCCCTAAGCACATTGCCCAATCCTGATTATCCTCCTTAATATTTCTCTTTTAAGGAACTGCTAGTTCTCTTTAATGCTTTCTGTGTGCACTGGCCTCCCACAAGCCCTAATTTGTCAATTCTGTGACTGGATTGAAGTGTACTGTCTTGCACTCTACTGTTTTATCTCTTTTTATTGTTCTTTCTTTGTGGTCTCAGGGTTGCAAAACCTGTCATCTCACTGGTTGCACTAAATATTTCATTCTCCAATTGTCATTCCTTCTTTATTTGAAAAAGATCTCATAAAACCTCTAGATATCTGCTATTTTAAATTTCCCTATCCAAAACAAAATAAACCAACCAAACAAGTGAAACAGACCAAAACAACAAAAAACACCTCACCAAATAAAGAATTTCTCAGTGTATTCCAGGGACTGGATGGACAGACTTCTTTTTCCAAAAGAGTGTGCGAAATTTTGACGATTTTAATAATTTCAAGCCCTATTTTCTGGAGAACTTCACCAGTGTCTATCAAAGAGTTTGATCCCCTTAGATTTCAATTTGATGTCCTGTACAAGATTTCCCCTGTGACAGCCACAATATTCTCTTTCTTTCTTAATCACTCAGACATTTTCAGAAGTTCTAACCCACTAGGTTTCTATTATATACTTCCGAAAACACAAAAATGCAGCCAGAACATAAAAATTGTGTCTCCTCAAATAGGTAAAGATTTGGAAATCTGACACAGCTTTAGCTTGGATGAGTGACTGTGAATAAAGTTAATTTCTCAATTTTTTCCTTAGTTTCTACTCTGTCAATCAAAAAAACATTTTCTTTTATTAACCTTTGAATTTTTCATGTCCACACATATCTACAGTACTTCATATCAAAACATCTTATTTCAAAACCCTTTCCAAGTTTTAAAAAACAGAGCTGACCTCCCTTTCTTTCTGCCTCTCATCCACATGACATACTTCACTTTAATTAAAAAGTTTACAGGAAATCTGGGACTTGAAGAAGCAGAAGTATCTGCCAACTTTTAGAATAAGTAGGACAATGATAAATTATTCTACGTATTTAGGTGAGGAGGGAGGAGAATAGAATCATAGAATCATAGAATGGTTGGAAGGGACCTTGAAAATCTTCTTGTTCCAACCCCCCCTGCCATGGGCAGGGACATCTTCCAGTAGACCAGGTTGCTCAGCGCCCCATCCAACCTGGCTGTGAACACTGTCAGGGATGGGGAAGCCACAGCTTCCCTGGGCGACCTGTACCAGTGCCTCACCACCTTCACAATAAAGAATTTCTTGCTAATATCCAGTCTAAATCTCCCCACCTTCAGCTTAAAGCCATTTCTACTTGTCCTATCATGCCCCTGTGAAAAATCCCTCTCCAGTCTTCCTGTATGCACCCTATTTGGATCTCTAATTTAACAAGAGACACAATACTTATTAGAATTTTTTATTTTTACTCTGACAGATTAAATATAGGGATGGAATTTGTGGAGCATGCTTCACTAAGAGGTTTTTAAAAATGAGTTAGATAAATGTCTGCTGGCAGTCATCTATTTGAAAGATTAATGTTGTGGTGACATATGAACATAGACCTACACAAAGGTCTTGGAGACCATTTCAGAGTGCTGTAAATATAGATATAATTAATAGTTCATGTCGTGCCATCTCAAAAAATAAGTAGCCTGGCTCAAAACAGAAGGCATTGCCTCCTCAACATAAAAATTATTGAAAGAAAAAAGAACCCTTTAACATTCAAATGAGATTTCACTGTTGTGATAAAGAGATTTCACAAAGGGTAATAAAATGTGAAATGTCAACACACCAAATAAAATGTTCCTTAGACTATTCACAAGATCCTGATTGAGTTTGAGCTCATTATATAAAAAGTACCTTCAGCAGAAGGCAGAAATCTGCACAGAAAAGCCAAGTAAAAGAATATTGTGCTGTTTTAAGTAACTCTAGAAGGCAAGATCTGCATTGCATTTGAATCTAATGTTCAAACCTCTCAAAGTTTATAGTTAAAGAAAAATGGCCAAAGGAAACATTCCTTTGGCTTATCTGGAATTTCAGTTTCAATGTATTGGGAAAAGAAGTTCTAAGACCTGAAAACAAAAAGATGTTGAAAGACTGTTGTAGATATATAGGATATATGACAAGGCTAGGAATAAAGCCTATTCTATCCTCTTGTACTTTCTTAATGGCACAGGTAACAAATACAGATCAGTGTTTTATGGCAGTTTAAGCAAATGAGACTCAGGTTGCATGATGTCCTATTTTTCCTCACTCTTGTGTATTAAAAATATAGAGATACCAAAATATTTGGAACAAGCTTCTAAGCCAACATGTATTGTGAAAAATGGTGTTTGGTTTTGATTTTTTTCCAGCGTCTGGACTCATAAAAAACAATCCACTAAAGAAGTAGGACCCTGTCAGGTGATTTAATTTTACTGAAAATAGGCCTGTTTTCTTTCACCATTTTTCCTCAAGCCTTTTGCCAACCTCCATGATCAGATGAATTTTCAGACTTATAGACAGAAGTCCTGATTATAAAACTTGAAAAGTAACCAGAAAAATCACGCTTTCAACCTTTTTCTTTTTAGTTACTTTTAACAATATTTGTTTTGTTTGCTTGTCTACAAAATTAAGCAATTATGCTAACAACCCTTTGATATTTGGGTAATGAAAATCATCATGAGCTGAATTGTGGTCACTGGGCAGGGGTTCTGCTTCCAGCCACTGGCTGCTCTCCCAGCTCTACTGAAGGTGTGAAATTTGTCTCTGAAACATGGTCCTTTTTGACTCACATCTTTGGCCCTTTTGTTCTTAACATTTTTTTGCTACTTTACCTTTCTCTCTATTCTAATGCAGTAATATAAAAACATCTATAATAGGCATACAAGTATATGGGCACATGATATAGAAGCATTTCAGATGCATACTAATGTTCAACAATGTTCGGTTTACATAGGTTGATTATAGAATATCACCATTGATTTCAGCAGAATTAATGTTATTTTACTACAATGTTTCAAAGAGCATGATTGAACTTGTCCTTACGTAAGAATGAATTCCACCATTAGGAAGCCACTTTTAATAGTATTCCTAGAGAGAGATGATGCTAAAAACATTGATTATATATGCATGAAAAGAAAATACGACCACTTATCTAAGGCTACTTTGGGAGAATTAATGTGAAAAGTCCAGTATTTTTTCCCAAGAGCTGCAAAATATTTTAAAGTCTTTTCACACAAATAAAGGCCAAAACATTGGCTTCTCAATGTAAATGTATTTTTCTATCCAGACTTTTGCTTTTGGAACCAACATTCAAATCATCTTGTTGATTACATGGAATGATGTGTGCACTAAATAGAATGCTTATGTTGTTTTCTGGGCTTGATGGAAGAAGTGGTTCCAGACACCTGTCTCATTTTATCCAGACACGTCATCTGGAAAATGGTTTGATTTGTGGAATTGTGCTCAGAGGGTAATAAAGAAGCCTTTGGTTAAAAGGTGCTTTAACCCAGGCTGGAAAAACTGAAGTTTTTTTTGTCACATCAGGTAATGTTGTTTCAGTTTGTTCAGGGAGGTTTTGTTTGATAAGTTGGGGGTTTGTTGTCTGTTTGTATGTTTTTATAAAACAAGTCATGGCTTTTATTTCTGAGAAGGTGAATATCAACACCAAAAGACAGAATAAGACAATCCGACTTCCCTCCATGACAGAGAGCTAGCTGCAAATGACCAAGAGTAACTTAGACCTTGGAAATTGCTACAGACTTACCCTTCATGGCAGGAATATTGGAAATTCAAATTTGTGAGTTTCCTCCAAATAAGAACATATGGATTAATACCCATACACACGTATTTTACACCCAGCACACATTTACCTTCTAATCCCTTAGCAAAAATGTTGACCTGCAGGAGAAATATGTTCACATGGTATTACAGCTTGAGACAGGAATATCACTTGAGCAGGTAATCTCTATAGCTACATATCCTGTTTGTTTGGGGAGAATATGGGAATGATAAAGCATGAAGACTTCTGATGGTTGTGGAGGCTCTCCAAAGGACAGTGAAATCCCATTTCAAGCACAGCTGGTGCCTTTATGCATACCAAGAAGGTCTAAGAAGGCTTCTGGTAAGAATACCTACCTCTTAAAGGGCTGTAAGAATAGTTCAAGTGTAATTCTGAATAAAAATCAAAAATAATGTGACAAAGAAAAGTCTCAGGATAAACATGTAATTTCCTTTGTGTTTACTGAATAACTCTGAGTAGATTGTGACCCTGAATGCATCTATTGCTTGAAATTTGACATATTTAATCAAAGACTGAAAATATTTGCATATCTAAAGTCAGACTGAGATTCAATGAAACAATTAGCTAGCTTGGAATTCTTTTAGAATGTAGGTAGAGGTAGAGGAATGTACAGGTAGATGAAGTTAAAACAAATCAGAGACTACAGCATTTTTCAGTTAATATTAGTGGTATTTGCAGCAAACAGAACAGAAATATTTATTTTAAAATGCACTTTACTTTCATGTTCTGCCTCTGCTCCCCTTTCTCTCTCAATAGAAGACAACTGTGAATACAGTGAATGAAAATTTTCTTCTGGTTTCCCCCCCTGCTGATATTTTATTTATGACATTTCATTTTTATATTGCATTTTGTTTGAATTGAACAGTTCTACAGCAAGCTGTACACAGTGAGCTACTTGGAAATAAAGAACCCAACCTATTCCAAACCAATCTATCTGATGAAAAACTTAATATTAACTGAAAGTACTTATTGCCTCTTTGCTAATACAGCACATTTTATCACTGCCACAGATAATTTGAAGTGACCTGATGCAGTGTAATAGGAGATGAACATTTCAGTAGGGATCAAGAACGTCTCACAAACTGGATGCAAGTGAGTGTAGAATGTGATCCTTACAGCAAGCATCTGCAATTAATGCAAGTCCTCAGTGTTTCACAGCAGATATTATTAGTCACATTAGGCAGTCTTACTTTGGATAAAATGAAGTTTATTTGCTCTGATAAAAAGCAAAAAGCTACTAAATTACATTTTGAAGGTTTTTCCAAACTAAAAGATGCTATGAACACAAAAGAAAAACATAAATTCCTTAAAGATTAATGAAATAAACAGAGTCTCAAAGCAAGTGACTGTTAGAAAGGAATTACAGCTAAGAAATCTCAATGCAACAAGCTGTAAGAAATGTGACATGCAGTAATGGGCCACGGTGGTTAGACAGACTGGTTTTCAAGCCAAAAAAAAGATGTTTTTGTGGATCCTTCTGAGATTGGAGACCAGACTGCTGGACAGATGACAGGTGTCCAAGGGCAGCCCTAGAAGAAACCTCAGGGTGTCTCCAAGTCTCAGGACTATTTTGCCCAAACAGCTCAAATTTGCATAGGACACAACAACCAACCAACCAACCAACCAACCAACCAACCAACCAACCAACCAACCAAACACCCCTCCACAAAAAAAGCAAAATATTTCCTCTTAATGCAGCACTCCCAGGCTGCAGTTTGATTCCAGCCTGCTGTGGAGTGTAGTACTGGCCAACAAAGTCATGTGGTTTCAGAAATGACACAAGAAAAGGCACAACTGGAGAAGACAAATGAGCATAGAGGGGTTCCAGAGCAAATTGGACAAGATTTGTTAAACTTCACATAGTATTCACTGTTACATAGTCAAAGAAATAGATGTTGTACTAAACCTATGCTTGCAGTCACAGGCAACTTATAGAAGCTTATTTTATGTGGACTGCTGTATTTTAATCCACTTTTGAGGTTTAAAATCCACATGAGAATAAAGATGGAGGTGCAAAATGTTCCTGGAAGCTTGAAACTCCTTTCATATATAAAACCCACCCCCAAACCCACTCAGATGAGCAGATCATCATCATCCCCTTCTCATCAAGACTTTTTTTTTTAAATCTCTGAAATTATTAAGCTGATATTGAATACATCATGAAAGTCTACTTTGAAAGCAAACATGGTCAGACACCCTTATTCCCTCTCAGTCCTCTCAGACCTTCTATCTCTCCTGCAGGTGTTGGCCATATCCCAGAGCCCTTGCACAGCTGTGCAGCCAGGGGACAGTGTGCAACACACGGAGCCTGGGAATGGCAATGAGGAGGTGATGACTGTGTAGGAAATGAACAACTTGAGCTGATTGTCCTCAGGACAGTGGGATGTGGAGACTGGCAGGAACAGCTGTCCCTGAAGGGCCACAGCCCAGGGAAAGGCCCAATGTGTGGAGGGAGATGGGGGAGAAGAGGGGAAAACATTTTAATTTTGTCTTTGTTTCATCCTACTTGATTCTGTTTTAAATGACAATAAATTAAATTACTTTGCGTAGGATCACAGAATATCCTGACGTAAAAATCATCAAAGTGCTGCTTCTGGCCCTCTATAAAACACCCCAAAAATCCCACCACATGCTTGAGAGCATTGTACAAATACCTGAACTCTGTCAGGCTTGGTGCTGTGACCACCTCCCTGGGGAGCCTGTTCCAGAGCCCAACCATCCTCTGGGTGAAAAACCTTTTCCTGATATTCAACCAAAACCTCTGATTCAGCTTCAGGCCATTCCCTCGGGTCCTGTCACAGTTCAGGAGGGAGAAGAGATCAGTTTCCTTCTGCTTCCCACCGTGAGGATGTTAAAAACCACAATGAGGTCTCAATTTCATCTTCCTGAGGCTGAACAGACCAAGTGACCTCAGCTGCTTCTCCTTTGGCTTCCCCTCCAGACCCTACACCACCTTCACAGCCCCACCTTGGACAATCTCNAAGAGATCAGTTTCCTTCTGCTTCCCACCGTGAGGATGTTAAAAACCACAATGAGGTCTCAATTTCATCTTCCTGAGGCTGAACAGACCAGCTGCTTCTCCTTTGGCTTCCCCTCCAGACCCTACACCATCTTCACAGCCCCCCCTTGGACAATCTCTATCAGCCTTATGTCTTTCTTGTACTACGGCTCCCAAAACCACACACCTGATTTTCCCCAAGTCAGATCTGTTTTGTTGGGATGGTAAATGAGAAGTGAACTTCCTGCCTATGTCTTAACCCGTGAGCCTTTCCCTCCTACATTCTCCCCTGCCATGCTGAGAAGGGGGGTGGGTGGGTGTCCGGCTGCTGGCCAAGGGCACCCAACCACGGCAGTTCATGAAGTCACAGCAGCTGTCTCGTGTCACACTGCAGTCTCCCCGGCCAGCTCTTGCGGTGTTATTCTCTCCACCCGGTCACACAGCGCGTCACGAGGGGGCCGCTCCAGGAGAGGCTGTGCCAGCTCAGTCCCGAATGCAGCCAAGGCTGCGGTGTCAGGGTCACGCCGTGCCTTTCACGGGGTTCAGGCAAGCGTCGAGGACGTGTGGCGAGGATGGAGAGAACTAGAAGGTACCCTGAGATAACTCCACAAAGCCACGACCTCAGAAGAACACAGATTTACTGAAGGGACTCTGGGGTACATCTCAAACTCACTTCCTGTGAGGGGGTCTTTTATCCTGGCTCAGCGGAGGGTGGGGAGAC
>VYXF01005268.1:10441-137078 GCA_013397295.1 Polioptila caerulea | reverse complement strand
TATGTACATGGGGGGTAGGGGTAGGAAAGGCTAAATTACATAGTAAAATACAGAATTTGCACTGCAACAGTCTCGGGTAAGTGGATGTGCTACACCTGCAAATGTTATAGTTATTTGCACTACTCGCATAAAACACCTGTGATTTCATTATTTTGGATGCTGTCACTATTCACTCTTCCTTCCCTTTTTTGGTAATAACTCACAAACCTCAAATATGTTAGTTGAGATGTAACATTTTTTTGCAGGACCGAAGAAGTATAACAAAAATAACAGTGAAAGGGAAAACAAACAAAAAAAAATCAAAAAACCAAACCTGTATTCAGGTATTTCTCTATAGATTCTACTCTTTATTTTATTTCCTTGAAGATGTAGGAGCATACCTGCATTTTTATGAAGTAGGTTATTAATTAATATATTTCACAGCAGAAAACAACAACAAAGAAAGCACAGAACCTCCCAAGTCATCAGTCACTCTGGTGTAAAATTCCAATTAACTGATTTTTGTTTAAACAATATCTGTTCTATCCCTGTTTTGTGTAACTGTTTAAGGGCACAGCAAACAAATAAGAAAGGCAAACAAACAAACCACAACCCACAACAACCCCATCAAACCCAGCAAATGTGGAGGTAGAGACTAACTAAAGTGCAGATAATGAAAATCATGTGTAGATATCCATGGGTATGCATAAGATTCAGTTTATTACAAACTGGAGGTATATCCTGTAATTTTCACCCATTCTAACATCCATCAGGAATCATAATAAGGAGGTTAATAAATCCTGAGCTAGTATCTCAAGTGATGATACAAGAGCACCACTGGCATTATTTACAAAAACAAACATCAAATAACAGACTATAAGGGGTTGACCTGTTCTAGCAAAATGGTTGGATAACCTGATTCAATAGCTATTTACTCTGTCTAATAATCATCATTTATATTGATTTTTTCCCTATTATTATTATAATTATTATTGCATTTGAAGTTTAGAAACAAATTCCAGCAATTATTTACCACATTGCATTAAAAAAGGGATTAATCTCATTCTATTTACTATATCTCTATTGGTGAGATCTTTTTCATAGATGTTTAGGCTTCTCCTCTAGTAGACACAGACTGGATAAATGGGATTAATGGTGTTTCAGGTGTGTTGCATCACATGGATCTTCAGTGAGTATTACATGTTTTATGATAAGGAAATTTTGTTCTGATCTTCCCTATTTAATTTGACAAGCACTCTGACACATGTACAGGGGCTCGGAGAGAAATGCTTAAAATGATTTTTGTATTGAGCTATTAAATGTCATCTTTTTATGTTCAGCTGTGAGTCTAAAGCATAACTCGCAATGCCTTTGGACGAGCATTGAAAAACTGCTCTAGGGAAGTTGTAACTGGTTTCCCCTTCCTACATGGTACATTGATAGACAGACACTGCTTTCAGTTCTCCAAACTGTGTTCTACAGAAACAAAATTTCCGGATTAAAACAATTTTTTCATAATGCCAGGCTTTCAAAAGTGACCTTCTCTGTCTAGGAAAAGGGTAACAGATTTCCCTTGTGTTGGCCTTCAAAGCTAAACAAGAAATGTAGAATGAACAAAAAATGCTTGCTGCAAAAAGAAGTAAGTTTTCCTTTGGATTTTTCCTCTTAAATCTAGGTGTCAAAGAATAAGAGAGAACTTTCTTCCCTTGTAAGATGTAAGAGTAACATACAATTAAAATAAAGTCTTTGTCTTATTAGGAAAAACCTTCAATAAATCAGGAATTGGAAAAACATATTGGTTCCGTAAGTCATGCTTGCCTGAACTTGGTGTGGATGAAATTTCTCTTTTCACCACTGCTAGTTCTGCAGTCTATTCAGAAAGAATTTTCTAACTTTACAGCACAATATTATCACTGATGTAGCCAACAAAAACAATAGGCAAAGCAAGTAGGTAAAAGCTTCTCTGTCTCCGATTCAGGTTTTAGCATCTTCCTGTAAAAGGGCTGTGAGTAAAGTAATTTGGGCTTGAAAAGCAAGTGAGTTAATCATGTTTGGATACAAAAAGAATTTTTTCAGAAACTTTGTGAAGAAACTATTTTTTTCCAATTGATTATGGTAGTTCCTTCGGTATTTTGGAGACAACAATGGCTTTTCACCTCACTGAAAAAAGATCTTTCCTAAAGATACTTAAATATTTCTAGATATAAACTTGTTATGCTCAAAACCTATTAAAAATTGACTGTTCCTAACAATTGATCCATCTACTAAGTTTTAATTGTGTCATGCCCTTGGTTTTGCAATAGGTTTCATTTTCCAGTCACAGCATTGCAAAATTCAAATAATACAGATTTTTTTCTGAGTGTACAACACAGAATATTTCTTTTAAAGGCATTTTATTTTTTCTTACATTCTCTGTAAATTTTGGTAATAGAATTTTTCTTTCCAGAAACTTAAAGATGTAGAGTTTTATCTTACAGTCAAATAACACCAATCTGCTTTGTTTGTCCTACAAGTTCATAAGCATTGAACCCTCCATGGACTAAGCTTTCTCTTATGTAAAAAAGAAATATTGGAAACAAAACAAGATTACTTTATTTCCCCTAAAGAGGAATCTGGAATGAATAAATTAAAATAAGTTTTTATGAGCAAGACTATGTTTGATTCTCTAACTTCAATTGGGATTTTTCTTTTAACGTGAAGTACATTTCAATATCTTGTATATTCCCTTTCTATGTTCTTCTTTATAATCAATAGTGACTCTTCTCAGCACTCTAATTTACCCTGCTAATGTTAAAGGACTCTTCTCACTCAGAAAAAGTTACTTTATAGAAGTCAACGTGTATGCAAGTGTTAGCAAGGCTGTATTCTTCAGGCTGTATTCTTCAATTCTTTCAAAATTTAAATTTCGATCTAGGATACACAGACAGAGCTTAGTAGCATTAAAAAAACTTCAGTGCTGTGGTTTAAGCAACACTCCTGCAACGAGTGCCAGCCATAGAATCCAAACTGTGAGAACTTCAAAATGCAGAATCAATAATCAGTGATTTTTCAGACTGATCTCCAAAAGACTAANAGCCATAGAATCCAAACTGTGAGAACTTCAAAATGCAGAATCAATAATCAATAATAAAAGTGATTTTTCAGACTGATGTCCAAAAGACTAGAGTTTTACTAAACAATAAATAGCTCCACAAACATGTAATAAAAGGTTCGAACTATGTGCAAGGAAAATTAAATATAAGGAACAGTTGCTGAATGAACGAAAATGTCAAAATGAAGCAACAGAAAATATACAACCTAACTGAAGGAGATTTGCTTAAGGCAGAGAGCAGACAGTCTCTATGCTGTGGTTCCATAGTATTTAAGGAAAAAGAATTCCTAAAAATGGCAAAAAGTAGTAAAACAGGCCAGAACCGCAATTCACAAATCTGGTTTTCTTCTATACTCAAAGCCATAAAATCTTATTTTATTAAAACAAGTGGTTTTCAATAGTCTTAAATTTGGCACTACTAGAGGCTCTAAGAGAATGAGTTACTTATCTGGCTCAGTTGTCATAGAAACAATTATTTACTTCCATCTGGATAGTCTTTATCATTACAGACCTGAAGCCAATTGAAAAAATGAGTGAACTTCCATTATTTTGATATTTTTTAATTTTTTTTTTAAGGAAGACAACTGCCCTAGATCTTTCTATACTTAGATTAAGGGGGCAATTACAACACCATAGAATGGCTGGGGTTAGAAGGGACCTCTAGGGATCCTCTAGCCCAGCCCCCGTGATCAAACAGCTTGCACAGGATCACATCACAGATGGTTTTGAGTGTCTTCAGAGAAGGGGACTCCACAACCTCCCTGGACAGCCCATTTCAGCGCTCTGCCACCCTTGATGTGAAAAAGTTTTTCCTTTTCTCATTGGGTCTTCCACCACCCGTGACAAAAAGTTATTATTGATGGTCTGCAGGAGCCTCCTGGACTGTGTGTGCTCTGCAGATTTCAGGTGGTTGAAATCTCCCGTGAGTCCAAGGACTGTGATCTTGGCTATTCCCAGCTGTTTGTAGAAGGCCTCATCCACTTCCTTTTCCTGATCAGGTGGCCTGTAATAAACACCCAGTTTTACCCATGTTAGCTCACCCCTTTATCCTTATCCATAAACTCTCAACTAATTGTCCATCCTCCCCTAGACTTCAATATATTCCAGTTTCTCTCTCACATGAAGAGCAAATCAACCACCCCAGAGAATCATAGAATTTCAGGATATTCTGAGTTCAAAGGGACCCACAAGGATCATTGAGCCCAACTCTTAAGTGAGAGGCCCATACAGGGATCAAACCCATGACCTTTTTGTTATTACACTGCCATCCATGGCAGCATTCCAGCATTCCATGAGCTATCCTACCATGCCTCTCTAATTACAATGAGATCATGGTTGTGCTGCTGCACACAGATCTCCAATTCTTGCTGTTCATCCCCCATGCTGCATGTGTTGGTATGAAGGTATTTCAGAGAGGTAATAAAAAACATGACGGTTTTCCAGGTGGGCTGGGCTGGAAGAGGATCCACCACAGCTATACCACACTTGAGGTGCTTGGCATTCTTATTCTCAGGTGGGGAGGCAACTAAGGAATTTTGTTGCTTCTCTGGTTGGCCTGGCTCATTCCCAGTTGGACACAATGGTGTGGACATTGTCACTTTGGACACTGCCCCCCTAGTCCTTCATTTTAAAGCTTACCTCACAAAACTAGCTTGCCTGCTGACAAAGGTTCCCTTGTCTCCTCTAGGCAGGTGGATCCCATTCCTTCCTAAAAGGCTATAGTCATCAAAGAATGTCCCCTTGTCATCAAAGTCAAAATACTCATGACAGCATTCATGAAGTCAGATGTTGATTTCCATTATACATCTCTTTCTGGCTGCATCCTTTCCTCTAACTGGTAAAATGGAAGAAAAGGTGATCTGGGCACCATTTTTCAGTTGCACCTCTGGGAGTTTATAGTCTTCCTTGATTCTGCCTAAGTTTTGGCTTGTAGTGTCATTCATGCCCACATGAAAGAGTAGTAGAGGATAGAAGTCTCGACAAGCTGTGGCACCCTCTGGGCAACATCGCAGATCTTAGGTCCTGGAATGCTGCATAACCCACATGACTCCCTGTCAGGCCAGCAGATGGGTTCCTTGGCTTTAACCCAAGACTGAAAAAATGAATATCTGACTGGCTCTTTACTTTTGGAGTATCTTTTCAGGTGCAGATTCTGCTATCATGAATCAACTTTAGTATTACTTTTGCGTAATGACAAGACCTAATGTAACTGAGGTTATTCCTGTTTTAATAAACTTAGCACTGTATGATTATCAGAGATGACCTGCATCCAGAGAGCCCATGGATGCATTCGGTTTAGACATGTCACATTCTCTAACAAACAACAAAGGAGAAAACAGCTGAGAAAATTTATAGCTAGGTCCTGAAGGACCAGTCTTTGTGCAGTAAGAGTCACAGAATCATAGAATCACAGACTAGGTCAGGTAGGAAGGGGACAGAGTGAGTTGCCTGGTCCAACCTCTCTGCTCAAGCAGGGTCATCCCAGAGCACATGGCACAAGATCGTGTCTGGATGCTTCTTGGATATCTCCAGTGAGGGAGACTCCACAGCCTCTCTGGGCAATCTGTGCCAGTGCTTGGTCACTGCACAGTAAAGAAGTTCTTCCTCATTTTCAGGTGGAACTTCCTGGGCATCAGTTTTTGCCCATTTATTCTTGTCCTATTGCTGGGCACCTCTGAGCAGAGCCTGGTCCATCCTCTGACACCTCCCTACAGACACTGACAGACATAGATCAGGTCCCCTCTCAGTTTTCTCTTTTAGAGGCTGAACAGGCCCAGCTCCCTCAGCCTTTCCTCATAAGAGATTCTCCAGTCCCTTAATCATCTCTTTTTCCTCCACTGGACTCACTCCAGGAGTGTACCTTGTACTGAGGAGCCCAGAACTGGACACAGCACTCCAGGTGAGGCCTTGCCAGGGCTGGGCAGAGGGGCAGGGCTGGGCAGATGACCTCTCTGACCTGCTGGCAGTGCTCCTCCTGATGCACCTCAGGTTACCATGGCAAAGAAACAAAGTTCATATTTACTTTCTTGAACTAAAGCAAGAAACTTTCTTGCATAAGAAAATTCCCACAACTAGCTGGCCTTCTCCAGCAGCAGTATTACAAGGCACCAATGTGTGAGTTGTAACACATCCCACTTGCACAAGGACATTTATTTAGTGATGCAATGAACACAATCTGGAACTCACTGAGTCATCTTATTAAAACCTGTGTTGTCACTTTTGCAAGTTGACTAGTCAGACTAGACCTCCACTTCAAAAAAACAGCATTTTAAATCCCAAAGTGAAACAAATTGCACTTATCACAGTGTAAGATATTTCAAGGGTGTCTGCTATGGGCTGACACTTAGGGGATTAAGGAAAAGTGAATGTTATGTTTGTCATTGCAGAGTGATATTGCAGGAGTCACTTATTGACTGAGCACTCTTATCAAGAAATAATTTGATTCAGGGAAGTGTTCCTATTAATTTCTATTGTAAATTAACCATATGGATCTATGATTGTCTAATTCAGCTCTACTCCAGAAATACAGCTGCTTAATCCTCTGTGCTGGTGGGTAAATATGGATTGGACTTTCTGAAACATAAGGCAAACACAATTTTAGTTTATTTACATGACAAACAAATAAAGTGAAAATCTGGTAACTGAACAGAATGGCAAAAAGAGTTTGCTCTTTAATTATTTCCTAAACAAATGAAGAGATATCTGAAGAGTCTGGGCCCTTGCAACACATAGACTTGGAGGGACTTCTATCCCTCTGCTGACCTGGACCTTGCAAGACAAATTCAGGTACTCTTGAGACTGTACAATGTCTTTGCTATCAGCTGTCCCCTCTAAAATGCCTTACAAGAGTACCTTGGACAGTCCGGGTGTTTTAATCACATAGGCCTGAGATTTTGCAAATGAAAGCAAAACAGACAAGAATATAAGAAATGAGTATTGTATCAATAGATTTTACACTGTAGTGATAGTAACATAGTGTACCCAAACATACACTTATGTGATCACTGAACTTCAGTAAGAACTGTTACTTAATTTAAACATTCTGAGGGTATGAAAAACATAATTATGGAAATGAGCTGTTAGATAATAGGTCAACATGATCTGGCAGCGTGTTCTTGCAGCCCAGGAAGCCAACTGTGTCCTTGGCTGCTTCAAAAGCCCCAGGGACAACAGTTTGAGGAATATATAATATATACTGTCCCCCTATATTCTACTCTTATGAGACCCCACCTGGAGTCCTGCATTCTACTCTAGGGCTCCCAGCATAAAAGAGCATGGGCTTGTTGGAGTGTGTCCAGAGGGCCACAAAGATGATCAGAGGACTGGAGCACTTCTCCTAAGGGAATAGGCTGAGAGACAAGACATTAGGATGGCAAAGATACAAATTCTAGCTAGTTTCATACTGTAAGAAAACTTGTGATGTCATGTCTGTTGATTGGTGGGATAGCACTGAAAAATTCTTTACCAAACTTGTCTTTGTTCAAACAACACAGTCCATCAAGCCCACTTAGAAAAACACTGTCATTATACATGCAATTATGCTCATACTGGCTTTTGCTGTGTTAAAATTAAATATGTTCAAGGATATATAAAAGATATATATATATATACCAAAATTCAATGCATATCCTGAGCAATAAAGCAAAGGATTTGCTTTATTGCAGCAGAGCAGATGCAGATTGGATGTAGATGGTGTGGGTTAGAGTATAAATGAAAATGCAGCATTATTCTGAATACTTCAGAAACTAGATAGGGACACTGGGATACTTTACTATCGAAATGTTTAAAAAATGTTTATAAACTTTAGGTTAAAAAATTTGCTTTGCTGAGAATTGTAATGAAAAACATACTTAATTCCTAAATTCAGCTTTCAGATTCACTAGCCATTACTGGTATTAAAAGCATGAGAAATGCCATACTGAATTGTAGTAAGATTGCACTGCTCTGATATCTTGTGTCAAACTGCACAAGTTTGGAGAAGTTTATGAGAAACTTGCAGCAGCTGAATGTATGGCATAATAACCCAATGATCAGATTACCATCCAAAGATTAACTCAGGCCTGGAAGTAAGAGATTTACTTCCCTCTGAGTCTGTGCTGTAATTGTAAAGAATGATGGTTTTTACAGACAAAATTGTTACCAGTCCTTTTCTAAATCCTCTTTACTTCAAGCCTAAAACTGCCTCCTGCTGCAAAGGATTCTATCAGATAATTACAGTATGAAATGGAGCTTATTCCCTCTTTGCAATTTTCAGTTCATCACTTTTCAACATATGTTTGCTATGAAAAAAGGGAAACAGAATTCCTTGTCTGACCTTTTCCAGATTATGCAATATGTGTACATTTTGTCTTATGACTTAATTTACGTATTTCCATTCCATAGTAAACAACCCTGTGGTTTTCACTTCCTTCATAGTTTGATATTAATTCCAGTAGTTTGATATTAATTATTATTGGACCTTTGTCAGCATTTCTCAGGTCCTCTAGCTATGCTACAATAGTCTCCTTAAGACAAGATGAAGAACAACATACTGCATTCAAAATGAGGTCACTTATTACCTAACAAAATAATGATATTCTCATTCTTTGCTTTCATTTGAATATTTCATTTTATTTGGGTTTTTTTTCTGAATGTGAAATTGAAAATAAAACAAGGATCTATACTGAATTTTCATGTAAATTTAGTATATAACTAGCTCCTTTTTTTTACTGTATTATACACTACTTTACATTTAGCAGCAGTTGGTTATATCCGCATTTTCTTGATTGCTAGGACCACTCTTTTGAATTTCTGTTGTTTCTTTCAATCATCTCTAGGTTTGACTAACCTGTCTATTTTTTGGCACCTATGATTCATTCTGTGTTCTTGCTAAATAATTCCAAATGAAAGGTTTTCATAGTACTTAATGTAAAGTGCAAGTACTAAATGTTACATTTGGTTAGATGATCACTACATTAAAGTTTGATTCATCCCTTGTGTAATTTCAGTGACACAGTTAGGATTTTACCTAGGAAGTTTTTAGCCCAGCTGCAATGTTACATGTGTTTGTGCAGAAAAAATATTAGTAACTGACTTGGATCCTGATTCAGGATGCCATTTGATATAAAACCAGAGATACTAGTAATTGACTCAGATCCCAATGAAAGGTGCCATTTGAAGTTAATGGCTTTTGAATATTTTCAAATATTATGCTGAACAAACACAAAAGGATTAAGAACTGCTTTTAATTGCTCATCCCATGCATTCCTTCCCTGTCCCTCCCTAATCCAGACTGCCATGTTTTTAAACATGGAAAAATGGTGCTACTGGGACAGAGAGTTACAAATACATATATCAGAAACAAAAGACAACCAAGAATTTTTCTTACACTTTACAGATTGCAGATAAACGTAATGTAAGAATTTAAATAAATATGTGAGATTAAAAGAACAGAACTCCAGACTTCTACTGAAACACTTGACAGGATTACTCTAACAGGTTTTACATTGTGTAGAAACTGTTCAGGTGCCTGTGTGTTATTTTTTTTATACTGGTGTATAAAAAGACATGGTGCAAGTGTAGTGGAATTAATGTCTTATAAAAGATCAGATTTTAATCTTGGGATTGGAAAACCTCGGAGATTATTTATTGCAATTCAACACCATAAAACTGCATCACTTCACATGGTAATCATCATTCAATGTAATTATGAGCAACAAGTGAATGCTTGCTGTTGTGCTTAGGATGCAAATTGGAGGCCTTTTAACATTAAATAACTCTGACTCCAAAGTGGTCATATGTCAGAACTGAGACACTCAGACTTGCTCAGAAGAGACTTTGCCCACCATGAAGATTTTTTAATCACATGGCAGTTAATTCTTTGTGTCTTAGGGGATTTGAAGACTGCAAGACTTGAAATGCTTACAATCAGGTACAAAATCCTCTTGGCATGGCAGGTATAATACAGAGGATAGTCCTGCACTTCAGCCCAAAGCCAGCCCATATCCTTTGTTTATCAAAACTTCTGGCTGCCAGGTTTCAAGACAGACAACAGAATGCAACAGAGGCAGGTGTGCTTTGCAGAGACCTTTTTTTTTAGGCAACATCTCCCAACTTTTCTACTATTTCTATTATTTCTCCCAATGATGATTGTTACTCCCTTACCTACAGACTGGTCCCAGCTCTTTATTTGAAAATGCCCAAAGGTAGAGAGGAAAGTGGCAGCTCTCCTGCCTCTGAGATACATCAGGGAGCAGATCCAGCTGGTGCTGGCACATCCCTGCCTCCTTCAGTCCGTGTCCTGTTTACATCAAGGCCAAGAGCACCAGAGCAGAGTAGGAGCTACCTCTGCTGGAAATCCCCCTAAAGTCCAAGTGCCACTTCTAGGACTGTTCTGGTTCTAGACAGAGTAGGGGCAGCAAAGACAGGGAATGAGGCCTCTTCTCACAGCTGAGGATCCAAGTACCTTGTCATGGTCAAATTGACACAACTTCAAATGTCTGTTGATCTCTTTAAAAAGAATTATAAATTCTTGTACACCCCTGAAGAGACACCACTCTGGTTTATGCAAGTAACCTCTCCACAATATCCTGAATACCTAACACCAAGTGCTGCTAACTGAATCAAGCAGATCACTGCTCTTTCTCTCAGTCAATCCCCTGTTCAAAGAAAAGCTGCTGCATCCTTATGTTCCTAGACTCTAAATCCCCAGTGTCTGAACAAACAAGCAAGGGAAAAAATAGGTAAATAAGTGGCCTGTACAGTGCATAGGTTGTGGGGAGTGGACTGGTTTTCTTTTGGCAATGAATGTCAATAACATTTTAACTAGATTACTTTTATATTATGAAATACTTAATAAATAAATAAGGTTTATTCTTAGGGAATCAGCAATAAGAATCATCATAGTAAATCTGTATCCTAACAGTAGGCATCTAAACCAACAAAGGCTCCCATGACAGAAGCAGGGATTTATTTCTCTAGTCCTTAAGGAGGCTTTGTTAATTTTATTTATATCCCCTGTTAATCTATTAACTACAACGGTTTCCCAGAATCTTAAAATGGGTGAGAACATACTCATTTCAGAATTTCTGGGGAAACAATAGAAAATAATCTAAAATATTAATTAAATTATATGTATCACTTGGAATAGCTGTAGCTTCTGTATTAAAGCTTTTAATGTATTATCACAAGATTTAGCTACATTGGAAAAGACAGGGATCTAAATATTAGATCTCTTGGAAACTTAAAGGAAGGTGATAGAGGGTCATGTTGAAGCATCAGGATAAAGGGAGGTTGTCAGAATAAACAACACCACTGAGAACCTCAACAACATCTTCATTTATAATTTAGTAAATAAAAGAGAGTAGGTAGTGCTGAGAAGGTCAAAATGAGAGACATTGTCAACAGAGTAAGTTAAGAATTTCATGAAATTAGATAATCTAAAGTAAAGTGTAATAGAAATTGGATCAAGTTCAGATGTAACAAATGCAAGATGTGTTAATTGAGGACTATTAAATCTCCAACTATGAGCTAAACAAGGTTAAATGAAAATTACCATGGACAAAAAAAACATCATATGTATTTTATAGCAGCAGACTCAACATGATAATGTTTGACATTTCTTCTGGTATCTTCATATGAACTATCTGTTACATTACATGTTACACATTTAAGAGCATAAAATACCACGAAATCTAAAAACCCATCAACTTTTTTTTTTGTTAGAGAATGTTAGTGAGCAGATGTACTAAACATTCAGATCACACTGAGCTGGGTCTATCTGTCAAGCAAAAGGGCAAGGAAAGGACATGGTTCAGTTGGAGCTTTATAAAGACTTATGGCTTCCAGTAAAATTCCCCAAAGTTGTTTTCTGCAGCATATTTCAAATACATTCAGAGGTGGGTCTGACCTCCACAGGCTGATGGTGCTTCCACTTGGCAGCTGATTGGCTCATCATTCTCAGTCTCTTGAGCACAAGGGGAAGACTTTACTGTTATATAGAAAGGTTTTTGATCAAGATATACCATCATCCATCTTAATCTTTAATATGCTGAATCTATCTTGACTTATGAAGAACCTTAATGACCCAAAAAAAAAAAAAATTGTTTCTTCAGAATGTAATAAAGGACACTTCCTTTTTAATAATGTTGTCTATCAAAAGAAATTCACCTTCATGTATGATCGGAAATATTAAGAAAAAATCAATTATTTCTTTGCTAGTATCAGCTTTCAAACACATACCAGAAAGGCTTTATGATTCTCTTCCAGTAACAGTGATCACACTGATTGCCAGAGTTGTTTTAAATAATGAAGTTCTTGGCTATACAGGCCTTTTTACTCCCCTTCTTATTATGGGAAGGAAGAACAGGGATGGAGGGAGGGAGGAACAGTAACATCCTAAAAAATAATCAGAGGTATCAGACTGGTACAGATGGTCAACCAAAGAGCAGGGATTTCCACCAGTAAGATCTTAGTCCTGCTTGAGAAAAGTAAGTGAAAAAATCTGTCAGTTCAGAATTCATTTTCAAATACTGTCATATTTTGCATAAATTGCAGAAGTCTGCTCAGACTGGATGAACAAGTTCCCTTGAGCATTTTTAAACATCCAACACACCAATGCTCTTAGTATCCTAGCTAGAAAGCCTTTTCTCTCCTTCTGAAAATATTCATCATTAACTTAAAGCAAAATTTGCAGCCATCTGGGGCTGTGAGATTTGTCTGAACAAGAGCTGGAGAACTTGTAGAGAGTCAGAACGGCTGAAGCCTTCTGTACCTGCCTCAGCAGAGTGTGAGCACAGCAAGGGAGGCATTTTTGGATCAGTCCATGAAGCCCTGTGCCACCACTGGAGGCTGTTGAAGACAGAAATGCTTTAACAGTTTCTTTATGGAGTAGTGAAAACAAACCTGTAAACAACTTCCTTCTGAGTGTGCCTATGTAGAATTCATGTCTTACTGATGATATAAAAGATACTTTTTGCATTGAATTTAGGAGCTGGTTTCCTAAATACATCACAGTAAATTAAATATATTATTTCAGAAGCAATCAGCCTTTTATAGCTGTGTTATCTAAACAGAAGAAGCTACAAGATATGGTACAGAACTGGAAGGCCAATCTCTCTCAGTCTTCATTTCCCTGGAAATCCACTGACTGCTTTTGAGAAGTCTACAAAAGATGGAAAAGAAAGCCCTATTTTCAGGCAGCCTATTGTGCCCAAAGCCTCCAGAGAAGTAAGGTCCTCAGCCTCTCTGATCAGCACTGTTTCAGTGTCTGAACACTCCTTTCTTAATATTCCTTTTTCCTTATAATAATGAAAAATGCAATTTCTTTGCCTTGCCTCTTGTGCTTATCACTGTGCCCCTTCAAGAATTTGGCTCCACCTCCAGTGTAACAACCCAACAGGCAGCTGTAGAGAGTCTTTCAGTCTCAGTTTGTTAATAGGCACAAATAAAACTTATTCAAAGAGATAGCAAATCCATGAATGAACTTTAAAGAGGTGCTCACTATCACTCATTTGTTATGTCCTCAGTCACAACACTGATGTGCACATTGTACCAACAGAATCCAACCTGCTGCAGATTGGTACCTGCTGCCCCAGATCCATGAAGTGTGTTGTTTCAGCTCTGGTAAATTTTGTGAAAGTATTCTGCCACCTAAAGGAGATATTTCAGACAATATCTCGTCAAAATAGTTGGTTTGCCATGGTGAATTGAGATTATATGTAGTCATACCAGTTTTAATTTTATGATTAAAAGATTCAGTTTCTACACTCTGAAACTATTTCTGCCCCAAACAGCCAATCCTTTACTGAAATTATTTCATTTCAGTAGGCTTCATGGCCTGAGGCTCCCTCATTTTTAAATTGTAAATGTCCTAGAATTAAAAAATAGTATTTGTGATTTTTATCAATGACTTCTATGTCTTCAGAAATTACTGATATTTTTCAAGGCCTTGGGCTCCTACAAAAATTAATTGCTCTCAAAGCATTGAAAACGAAATCTTCATGTCCTTTGGCATTCTAAAGGACTACACCTTTATCCCTAATTAAAAAAATGTAGAATTTCTGAGAGATTGGCTGAAGAAAAGAGAAAAGGCCAGCTTAAAAATACTCTGGACCCTGAACCCAACCATGAAGGTAGATGTAGAGGTGTACAAATATAGAAAACTCATCAGTTCCTTGACATATGCAGTAGTTCATTAAACCAGCTAATTGATAACAGATCTATTATTCATGCTTCCCCTAATGAGCCAAATATGCTTTACATTAATTCTATTGCCAGAGTTCCTTATTCTCAGCTGAAAGCAGTGACATCCAAACCAATGTTATACAGAAATATTCTCAAAGCTTGAAGTTCAGATACAGCCCTAAAGTAAATGAGTTTTTACTCACCAGATGAGTCCAAATTGTGTTAAATGAAAAGACTTGGGAGCAGGAAGAGAAAAGGTGGTAATTCAAATAGAACAACATATATATTATCTGACATTTTTCCATATTTTCTAACAATTATACAAAAAAATTCCAATTATTTTTCCATATCTTCAGATTGGTTGAGCTCAATAGTAATTCTTACTGGAATCCAAAGACAAAAATAAATATCTGTTTGGGTACACTTTGTTACTATCATTGTCACCCAATTGTGGCCCAATATTTATCAATATAATTCTCACATCTTATATTTTTCTCAAAATTGTATACATGTACAAAATCTCAAGCCTACATGATTAAAACATTCTCTACTTTTCATTTGATATGTAACATAAATTATAGTTCAGAAGAGAAATTGCATTTAATAATTTATTTTCTTTTTTAGAAGACTGGAAAAGCTATTTAGAATTTTACACTTGGGCGTTATGCAATTATTACACTGAGATCAAATTTTCAGGCTTGCACAGAAATAGAATTAAAACCTTTCTGTATTTTTATATATATTTCAATAATTAGAGTTCTTAATAAATCTGTGAAAATGCTAAATAATTGCAAGAATACTGAGCTGTGTATATCTCATGTTCTCTCTTCCAGAATCAGTCATCAGTGGCCACATCATCTTTGTAATCCTGGGAAACCCTGCCCTTGTGGTTTCCTGGTTTTGCCCCTGGTGTCTTCAGTGAGACAAAATTAATTCATTTACCCTAGATACCAGTAAGAATACCAGTTCATTCTCTTTCAGAAATTTAAGAAAAACTGACTGACTTTTCAATATTCATAGGAACCACTGCCACAGGTAGCAAATCTTCTGTAAGGCTTTTAAGTTCCTTCTTCAGCAAAACACTTTGTTTAATTTTTTAATTGTCTGGTAGATTCTTGCAGTGCAGCATTGAAATTCAATTGTTTTTTCTTAATGATCAAAGTAAAATGTCTACATTGACATTCAATATTGCATTTTTTGAAAACTTATCAAGACTTTTTATTTGCAACACAATTCCATTTCATGTAGAAAAAGCTGTTTTCCTTAAAACTGTACCAAAGTTGCTCATGGTTGCCTTTAATAATCTAAGTTTTGTACATACTGGCTTATACTTTCCCTTAAAATCAGGGAAACTCTGCTTTTTACCTATGTCTCTGTTAATTTCAGTTTTGTGGTGCCATCCAGTTAACATGATGCAAGTAACTAATTTTTCCTTTTCTCTTTTTTTTTTGGTATAGATGTATTTTTTTCTGAGGAAAACAAATCAAATATTTTGCATAGTTTCTTTTTTTTGGCTATCATCGTGCAGTTGCTTAAAGATTTTTTGACAGTGAAGAGTCAGGCAGGAAAACCAAAATCCTCTTAAAACTGTTAATGTGTTGTACTGAGTCCCACCAAGCAAATCTGTTGCTTTAGACCAATGGTGTGAGGTTCAACAAGGCCAAGTGCCAGGTCCTGCCCCTGGGTCACAACAACTCCTGGCAGTGCCCCAGGCTGGGGGCAGAGGGGCTGGAAAACTGCCCAGGAGAAAAGGACCTGGGGTTGTGGTCCACAGCCACCTGAACCTGAGGCACTGTGTGTGCCCAGGTGGCCAAGAAGGCCAATGGCACCTGGTGTGTGTCAGCAGCAGTGTGGCCAGCAGGACCAGGGCCTGTCCCCCTGTGCTGGGCACTGCTGACACCCCATCTCACGTGTGTCCAGTTCTGGGCACCCCAAGACAAGAAAAACATTGAGGGGTTGGAGTGTGCCCGAGGCAATGGGGCTGGGGAAGGGTCTGGAGCACAAGTCTGATGAGAAACAGCTGAGGGAGCTGGGGCTGTGCAGCCTGGAGAAAAGGAGAATCAGGGGGGACCTTCTCACTCTCTGCAACTGCCTGAAAGGAGGGGCTGTGCCCGGGTGGGGATCAGCCTCTCCTCCCAGGTAACAAGAGACAGGACAAGAGGAAATGGCTTCACATTGCACCAGGTTTAGATTGGATGCTAGGAAAAATTTCTTCATGAGAAGGGTTCTCAAGCATTGAAACTGGCTGTAGAGAAAAGTGGTGGAGTCACCACCCCTGGAGGTGTTCAAGAAACAGCTGGACGTGGCACTGAGTGTCGTGGTCTATCTGCCAAGGTGGTGTTCAGTCAAGGGAATCACTTGGTGATCTCAGAGGTCTTTTCCAACCTATTTGATTCCGTGATTCTGTAAATCAGAAAAATTTTTGAAAGAAAGTGAAAGTTCTTGGTAGCAGGGTACCTCCGTGCAAACATCTCAAAATATTTTTTTAGTTTGCTTTGCACACAATTTGTATACATTTGAGAAATGAACATCAGTTTCATAAAGGTCAATTTAATCTTCAGACTGCTGCTCTCTAAATGAGATAAAAATACTTCTAAGGCTCCACAAGTACAAAGGATCTTACACAGCTTCCTGAGGAAGTGTCAACAAATTTGCAATGCAATTATAATTTGAATCAGAGAATATTCTGAGTTAGAAGGGACGCACAAGGATCATCAAGTCCAACTCCTGGTCCTGTACAAGACTGTTCCCAAGAATCCCAGCATGTGCCTGAGAGCACTGTCCAAACACCTCTCGAACTCTGTCAGGATTGATTCTGTGGCACTTCCCTGGGGAGCCTGTTCCAGAGCCCAATCACCCTCCCGATGAAGAACCTTTTCCTGATATCCAACCTAAACCTCCCTTGACACAGCTTCAGGCCATTCCTTCGAGTGCTGTGACTGGGCAGGAGAGTGCCTGCCCCTCCACTTCCCCCCAGGAGGATATTGAAGACCTCAATGAGGTGTCCCCTCAGTTTCTTTTTCTCTAGGCTGGACAGACCAAGTGACTTCAGCTGCTCCTCCTCTGGCTTCCCCTCCAAATCCCTCACCATCTTCATAGCCACCCTTTGGATACTCTCCAGTAGCTCACATTAATATTAATTTATTTTATTGTGGCTCCCTCAACTGCACATAGCACTTGAGGTGAGACAAGCACCTCAAGTGAAATCTGTCCCTAATTGATCATCACTGGTTTCTAGAGCAGCCTGAATTCTTTCATAACATCTTTTAGGTAAAGACTGAAAGTAAAAGTATTGCTCTACATCACCACAACAGCTTTCTGAAGGATCATTTCTACATTTGCTGCTTGCAAAGGAAAATGGCACAGACAGGTCTTGAGAAGAGCAAGCTCATTAATAGTTGGGCAGAGTTGCAGACTACCTCAATCAGTGATTTCTACTTTATGAGGTCTTAAATATTTGTAAATTAATATTTTTTTGATCAATGTTTATTGATATTAATTTTCTGAAATAAAAAACTTTCAGTTCCCCTCCTTTATATTTGAAATCCTATATTAATACTAACATATTTTAAAACCCCATTCTGCATCTACTCTGGTGAGGACATTTTTTAGAAAGATGCATTCAGTAGCATGTGAAAGCTGAGTGGAAATGATGTAAGGAAACCAATTGAAAGAAAATCAACACTGACTACCTGGGAACTCTCCTTGTCAATGAGGGTGAATAGGGAGCTGTGAATACACAGTAGGGCAATAGTGGAAGCTTCATCACAAAACCTGGTGAAAAGAGGAATAAATGAAACGATGAAACGGTGGAAAACCTCCTCATATGATAAGAGTGATCACTTAGCTCTTTTCTTTTTCTATAGGACAAACCCTGATATATTTTAAAGTAAATGCCATGCTGTTGTCCATGGGAATCCTGCTTGTGTAATGATATCCAGGTTTTACTTTATGATTTTACAGACTCAATTCAGTGTGGGCAAAAATGAGCATAATTACTGTTGACATCCGTGAGGTGAGACCTAACGCAGTGCATGACTTAATTTTATGATGGGATTTGCATTTCTCATGTATGCAAGCACTGCTCAGTGGCACACAAGTGTGCTTAGAATACTATCAAGCATTAACCCCCAATTTGTGTGTCAAGTGTCTATAGTGCCTAGAATAAATGCTTGTACATTCACAACTAAAATTAGAGCCAGCTCAGATACTGATTTTTTTTTTTTAATTTTATGTATTTGCTTTACATTTTTGAAAGTACAGGAAGAATATTTTTTTATTTGGAGTTCTGTAGCACAGATAGAACAAGCAGTTCTCCTCTCTACAAGTATCCTACAATATCTAGGAGTATCTTAAAACCTCAGAGTCCTCCTCAGTTCTGCCCTGGGTATCTCTCATGCCTTGAATTCCCTCAAATCCCAGTAGGAACCGCAGAAAGAAATTTGTATTGGTCAGACTTGAAATGTGCAGTTTAACTGCATAAATAGAAATATTTGCAAGTCATAGTTGCCAGTTTTGCTGGAAGGCGCAGCTGTCTGCTTAACCCATCATAGCAAAACTCTGCCTGTATAAAAAAGGCAAATGTAAAAATAACTATGTGTCTTCTAGCAAAAAACCACTGTGGCAGAAAGAGCACAGTGTAGTCGAAGAGATAGATAAATGCTCAGGTCATAGCTTTTCTGCTCATTATAAATCAAAGCCAAGAGGAAGCCCTGTCTGCCCATTCTGTGCAGTCCATGGCTGTGTTTATTCAGCTTTGTGTCATCTTTGTGTCACCTCTGTTCCTTTGCATGCAATTCCAGTTATAACCCATCACAGTCCTGGAAGAACAAGGGCAGCAGGAGAAGAGCTCAGCTCCCAGCTGGATAAAATCATAAGCATCCCTTTGCAGCTCTTGCTCTGCCTGGCAGCCCTTGTGGAGGTTGACTGACCATGTTGTGGCTCACTCTTGTGAGCTGCTGTTTCACAACTCAGACAAAGCTGTGCACACTGCTGTTATGATATTACATAACGTCACAAAAATTGGCACATAGAGAAGGGCTGATGTTTGCAGAGAGAGGAAGATCAGCTGGAAGGAAAGACCAATGTATATAGAGCTCTGATTAGCCAGAAAATTCTCTCAAGTCTCTAACAGGACCTCTCTGGGAAGGGAGAACAGGTATCAGCAATTCCCTCCACTTGCCTTTCCAACATGACATGAAGAATGAGATCAGGCAGCTCCTGAAAATTGTGTTCCTTACAGTCAGTGGCTGCTGGAAGAATGAGTTTTCTGTCCTGGGCACAAAATTTTAGTGTCACTTGCTAATCACCACTCTCTGGGCCCTTCTTGGTATCTCTGAGAAATGTGCATATATTAAAATATGACCCTTGTTGAGGCAGAAACAGGAGGAGAAATGCAGGTATTCTCTTCCAGGTCCCTGGGCTCCTCAGCTGTGGTTGTTTCACCTGTGGCCTGAGTTTGATGGTGATTACATCTACAGCAGAGCCACTCTTAGCTGAGCCTGCTGCAGGCTGCTAGCCCAGAGAACCAGCAGAGTCATTACATAAGGAAATGAAGAGAAAATTGTGAGTATTTAAAACCTCACAGAGTTAATTGATGTTCACATGAAATTTTGGGGCAGAGCTAGGTGGGATCCAGAACTGCTCCATCTCACTTTAGTGTCTCCCAGTGTAACTGTTCTTTGCTCTAATGAATCCAGTGAGGCAGAATAATCTGTTTTTCTGATTTCTTGGGCTGTCAGTGCTGGATGGTAACAGCAATAGCAATAGTCAAAATGTCATCCTTTGAGATATCTACTTTATTTTTCCATGCAGGAGCTGATCTATGAACTAGGGATATAAAATTCTAAGCCTGTTAATTGCAGAATCATTGTCCTTTGCTGGAGATGTCTATGCCATCATATGACTGCTAAGCATAGATAAGAGAGAAATAGTGGATCAATGTCCCAATAATGGAATCATCCTGGACCTAAAACTCACAACCCCATATTTTATTTCCAATTTAAATAAATGTTATAAATATTTTTGCATCTCAGTAGTACCCATAATTGTCCAGGTGCCCTCATGGGTACTAGGAAACAGCCCTGTTTAGCACTGTTGGCAGACTTTTACAGACATGCAGGTACTTTTGAATGCACTGGTGATTAAGCCATTGAGAAAGGGGTTCATGGATCCTGGGTGGGAATTGCCAGTTCTACTGTTATTTAGAGCAGGTAGGTGCCTAAACTCAGTCATGCAACCCAAAAAAAACCAAGCACATGGAAATGTCAAAACAGAGAAGCTCATGGAGGAACATGGTATGTGTTATAATTATCTTTATTATTAGGTGTCTTTCTGGACCTGTGTTTAGTATTTGATAGGGGCACATTCATGCTCCCAAAAATGAAATTATGACAGTGCTGTTAAAGCAATTTCTTTCCTTTTTGTAGCAGTTGTGTTTGTCATAAATATTCCTCCTTGAAGACGACAGTTAAATGTTATGATATCCAAATCCTGGTGTTTTCTTAATGAGACAAACTTTCTGTGGAACATTCAGAAAGTTTTATTTTCTGCTGTCCTTTCTGTGAAGCCAAATAGTCTTGCAAAACCAAATTGTTGCTTGACCGCAAAATTCCAGCATGTCTCTAATGTCTTTCAGACTTTTGAGACCAATTCTCTGATGATTTCTTTGTAGCAGACCTGCTTTCAGCTCCTGCTTGGTGTTGATATCATTGTAATGTAAACTGAGCAATGACTGTAATCAAAACTTCAGAGTTTTCCCCAGAACACAGCAGGTTGCTATGTGGGTGGCAGCAGGGCAAGGAGAGTCTGCAGGAATGGTTTTTTTGGGGGGAAAACTTATTGTTGTTAGCAAAGATTTAGCCTGGGGGCTGTATTGACAGAAAAAGAAGCTGAACACAATAAATTGAAGGATGAACTGTATTTTCACAAGCTGCTCTCTGTTGGTCGCAGAGAATTTAATGCTAAAATTTTGCTGTTATCAGATCACTGAGCTCAACAGCTTCTTTCTGCAGAAGGTCTTCTTTCAATTACAAATATGTTTCCCCTTACAGTAGTAAAGTTGAATTCAATGTCTTTACTGCTTTTGATGTAATTTTAACTCCCACAGACCTGGATTAATGTATTATTTTTATAACTCAGAATTGAGCCACTTATGACTCACAAGTCACAGAAGTAACAATATTTTGAACAGTCTAAGATTCACTGACAGAATAATACCCAGATACTTCATTTATTTAATGGCATGTGCAACTCTGCAAGGTTGTTTTTTTACCACTAGCCTGATAGAGTTCTCCCTGCTAGTTTGAACTTGAGTTTTTCAAAATATATACAGTATTGTGACAGCCTGCTACCTTTTAAGTGTTCCATGGCACTGAAAGAAATCTCCCAATTCCTACATAATGCTGAGAATATGTCCCAGATTTATGACTAATGACTGAGTGTTTACTTTGCTCAGTACTGAGGATAAAGTTTTCAGTCTTTGTTTCCAGTCAGTGGGAGTAATGCCTACATTACCTGTCAGGCACGAAATCCAAGGGAGTTCAATGGCCAGGTTGCACCTCTTGAACTCTGGCTTTTATTGATCCATTTCCAGCCATGCCTTGGCACAGGCACATATATGCACTCAGAGGGCTTTGTGCTGCAGGAGGATGACTTTGCTGCACAGGCTTCATAGGCAACCTGATTATACGAGTAAATTAGATAGAGCTGGGGAATGCTCTTGGTCATGGAAATGTGACAGATTGTACTGTGAGACGGCTTGAACAGTCCCTGGTACAATTTCAGCCTCTTATTAACAATGTCCCAAAATCTCCAGAGCACTGCCTGCACATTAAGACAGTTTGGGGGCCATTCCCAGGACATGATGTGTGTGGAGCCACTCTGCTTTGGAGGCTGAGAGGGTTTATTAAACACATGCCAGCTGGCTTCAGTGCCTAGGAATATTCCTAGGTCTCCTCAGCACTCACAGATTAACTACAAAGGACAGGACTACAGCTCTGGACATTCTGTGCCTCATTCAAAGCAGCCACCTCACCCAGGGCTCAGAGGAACCAGGCTTTCTGTCTTCACTGTCTCTTTTGAGGACTGTCCTGCCCAACACCAAGATTTGCCTTTGCAAATCCTCCTTACAGCTGTGAAAATCCTCCCAAAAGGATTAGTCACAAATACCAATGCAGACAGGACAAGTAAGGGTCCTGAACTATTGATATTCTGTAGTAGTCAACATGTCACATATAAATAAGGTGGGCTTGATTTACAGCTTCCTCTGCCAGAACCTGAGCATCAGGGAGGGAGAGGTCTCAGTGCCAGCAAACCAATCTGAAGCCAAAGCCAGAAGCCTCGTTGGTGGTCAGTGGTCTCAGTGTGAGTTGGTCACTGTAAGGTAAATAATTGATGACAGAACTGGAAAAGCAAATGTCTGTGTTGTAACAGAGGCTGCGAAGTTCAAAAAATTGCAGTGTTTTACACAAGAGAAACAACTTTAAGGAAACCAGAAACTTCTGATTCATACTGGCAATTAAATCTAATTTGTGAATCTGTGCTATTATCAATTACTTTTACATGCTAATAGATTTCTCAGTTAAACACAGCCTCATTTCTATCTCCTTTACTTATTTTCTCCCTAATCATTTCTAAAGAAAGAAACTGCAACACATATAAAAAAAAAGTTAAAGCAGGCATGTAGATAGCCAGACCTGGCCTGAGGTTAATCCTGCAAGGTAAAAGTATGAGAAGTTGTTCATCACTACAAGCAATGGAAGAGGAAAAATAAGTGGCCTAAGCCAAAGTGGAATTAAGGCAATAAAACAATAATGGAGAACATAGGACATAAAAGGTATTAAATGAGTATTAGGAATTTTACTGACTGAAAAATACCAGAAGCTGTTAAATTGAGTGTAATGGCTAGCCAGCAGTGACTCGTGAAGGCCAAGATTGTCCTAGGAGTGTTAAATCAGAAAAGCCAGGCCCCAGAGGAAAGAGGAACACAGCAGTGAGCTGGGAGGGGAAAAGGTGGGAAATGTGGAATATAAGGTGGAGAAAGTGATGAGGTCATGGTTATGTGAGAAGTCCCTGTTGAGCAGTGTGGAATCTGATCCCTGCACTGGGGAAGGGAAATAGAGCTCTGATCTGCCCATATCAATTGTATCATATCATATCATATCAATGTGTGAGCCTTGTTTCCTCAGCCAGGGGCACCTGGGGTTCCTTCCTTAGCACAGACTGAGAAGATGGAGAAGATGGAGCAAATATCCCAACATTCAATCTCTGAACAATGTGCTGAGTACAAGAACTGCCACAATGTTACTCAGAAATTCTGGTCAGAACTCAATGCAATTGGCCAAAATAAGTTGTGGTGCCATTTAATTAACATTTCTGGGGACAATATTGGCCTGGTTTAGCAGACTGTTTTGATTTCCAGTGGGAACAAAGAGGTAGGAAAAGAAAAGTAAATTGTCCACCTAGGAAAAAAAAAAAAAAAAAAAAGACAAGGCAAAATCTAAATGATACATTGTCCCTTCTGTTAAATAAAATTGTAGTTGCAGAGTGCACATACACTCCTTGATACATCAGGAGCTCTTTAAGAATAGAAAGTACAAAGTGCACTGAAGTGAAATCTCTAATTTGAGTTGTTTTTCTACTGCAGACAATGAGATTTGGGTCTGTGCCATATAATTCAGTGCACAAATACTAAACCTGAGGTATTAGCTCATATAAACAGAAGATGGAAAAGACTCAGGCTCTGTATATCTGCCTCAGAACAAGTCATTACTCATGTTACCAACAAGCCCACACCTCACACCAAAGAGAGCACCATGGAACACTCTCATCCAAGACTCAAACACACGCTGAGGAAATCTCCTGTAGATTCACTAAAGGATCTGCCATCTCCCTGTGGATGTGCCCGGAACTGATGCCTTCAGGATGCTGACCTGGAACAGAGACTAGACAGAGGATAAAGTAGATATTTATTAAAAGGCCTCAATGGGTACACCTGGGCCACACCCAAGATGCACCCCAAAATGGTCACAAAATGGAAAACTGATCACAAGGTCTCACACTTTTATAAGTTCTGGTCTATTAGCATATTAGAAACAATTGTCCAACCATAGCTTCAGGTTATGAAGCTTTGTCCTCCTTTTTTTTCTTCTCACTTCACCATTGTTTTCATTCTTAGGCCTGAAATTTGTCCTTGGTACTGAGCTAAAGAAGGAATTGTCTATCTACTCTGTGACGAGAACTCAGTAGCATTTAATATGAAACCTAAAACTACCCACTAAACCAGCACAGAATCTAAAAAATATGAAAGATAAAACCCAAGGCAGCAGCAGCTTCAGGCATTCCAGCTGCCAGGAGACATTTTCTGCACCAAAAGTCTACCTGAAGGTGACCTCAAGAGATTCCTGGGCTCCACCAGCTTTAGAGTCTGGATCTCCATGGAGCCTGAACTCTACACCACAGACAGGAACATACTGTTGTTTTGTTTTTTGTTTTGTTTTGTTTTGTTTTGTTTTGTTTTGTTTTGTTTTGCTTTGTTTGCCCCTTTCAAGCAATAAACACTGAGTGACATCCTAACCATTCCCAGGTAGCCAAGACATCCATATGGGAATTAGATCTCCCCTAAGACCTATTAGTGACTCATGCTTTCTTGGGGCTGGGACAGCCCACAGAATCCCAAGGGACTCAAGAAAATCATATTTAGGCAACTCAGGTAAATGTCCTTATGCTCACTTACAATGAGATGTTTCAGCTGGAACAAGAGAAGACCAATGTGTTCCCAGCTGCATTACAGGTCTGTAAGACTTCAGACAAGCAGTTTTAGTTTCTCATTTTTCATTTTGCAGTTTATAGGGAGTACAAAGAACTTCTCAGATTTATCTGAAGAAGATGAAACAAATTAAATCATTAATGTGAGTGAAATGAAAGTTTTATGACATTTCTGTATATTACATCAACAAGGAGGTAACTGTGAGTCTTGATGGCTTAAACATATTTAGCTCTTTTATATCCTGTTTGGAGACCAGTAATAATTCTCACAACTGCCCTCCACTATTGTCCTGACTTGTCGCAATGAAATGTTGTAGATCTACTCTGTAAAAAAGAAATTTAAAGCAAAAATAAAAAATAAATTAATGGTGGCAATCTCTCATTTGTCTTTTGGACAAGTTTTGGGTTTTTTTCTTTGTCTTTTATTTGCAATGTTACTTACACTGTTTTCCATTATTGTTCCATATTGACCCATTCTGTTAAGTGGTTTAGTGTTGTATAAACACTTCCAAAAAATCTCCACGTTTTTTGTTACTGCATTTGTGATTTAGAGGTCAAAACAGAGATAGAGGTCGTTGTAAAAGGCATTTTTACTAACTTCCAAAATGGCTTATTTTTTGACTTTGGATAGGCTATGAGCATTAGAGATTTAATACTGACATTTTTTAGAAAATATGAATTTTATATGGTTGACTCAGTGAATAAGGCAAAAAAGATTACCAAGTACTTCGGCTGTTCTCTGTGGGTTAGGTACTTTTAGTACTTAAAAAGCAAAATGTGTGCAAGGGACAGATCACTTATTCACAGGATCATTATTAGGAAAAAAATGTTTATTTTGAGAGGGGTGAGACACTGGCACGGGTTGCCCAGAGGAGCTGTGGATGCCCCATCCCTGGCAGTGTTCAAGGCCAGGCTGGATGGGGCTTTGGGCAACTTGGTCTCATGGAAAGTATCCCTCCCCATACTCGGGGGATTGAAGCAACTTGGTTCTTCCAAACCTTTCTATATTCTTGATTATGAAGTTTTGTGTTTATTTCTAAGGTACCCACCACGAAAAAATATATATAGTCTTGTCATTGGTAACATCAACCTGTCTCACTGAAATAATTAATCTATGTATATGATAAAGATCATTAATTCAGTTTCAAGGCCACATTGGATCTGATTTCAAAGCTATGGTTTAGAAACAATCTGCCTTGTGTAACAATACAAATTCTTTTGGACCCATCAGCTGGCAAAAACTCTACCCTCAGAATACCATCCCCAGAAAGTTTGGCATTACAGATCAGGCATTTTCTGCAATCATCTTCATTATCGTGTGTAGAAACAACAAATTAAATGTGAAGTGGCATGTTTTAAACTGTTATCACCACAACAAAGGAAAAAAATACCTTGAATCTACCAGTATTAAGAATAAAATGGAAGTCAAGCATTGAGACTTGAAGATAAATAGCAATGATGTAGTGGACTAAAGCAGATAAACCAAAATATATTTATAAATGCTGAGAAGCTTGATGTTACCTGTTAAGCATTAATATATGGTAAAGACAAACACGGAATTTGATACCAAGCTGAGTGGAATGATTTCTAGGAAGTCTGAATAAATGGTTGAAAACTGTATCCAATTAAGGGGTCCTGACCTGTCTGCAAGAACAAAGTGCTTACAGAGGAGAGTGGAGTGCAGTGGACGTGACATCCAAAACAAAATGATAAAAATATGAAGGCATCCTAATAAGAAAGGTACCATAAATTTGATTGAGACTAATTCATGCAGAATTTTAATAGGAATTTTGGGATGTGACAGCTGAGGAGTCAGCCACTCTGTCAGAAAAGAGTGTCCTCTGCGTTCACATGAGAGTGGCACAGTTTGTTTGTGTGCTGTGTGTGAGCACACACATCTCTGACTAAGGCTGTGCCTGATGAAATGCTAAATCCTCACTCGAGGCTGCCTAAAGCCAGTCCCCCTCAGGACCCAGTGCAATGTGAATCCTTGCTCTAAATCACTGCATCTGCAGAGATGCAGGTGCAGTTGGACAGAAATTTGTTACAGCTCAGGTATTGAGATTGTCATCAAGGTTGTTGCTAATAAAAGATATTATCCCAGAAGATTAAGGCATATAAAAGCAGTGCAGGAAACACTGGCTCAGGTCTAAGAGCAAATCAAGGCAGCATGGTGGTATAGACAAAGCAGCAGGTCTTGTCCTTCAGCAGATCAAATTACTTCAGACACAGAGCCAGGCTGCTTAGTTTCTACAGCTTCCTGGCCTAAAGGTGTTGCTGCCATCTCCACATCATCTTCCTGTGCACGAAGACCTTGCCTCTAATGACTCCACTCAAGGTAAACAAGCTCAACCAGAGCTGTTCCCATTAGGATACAACAGGAACTCTCATTAAAATTTACAGCCAGTGCAATGAATGGATCAAAGCAGCATCTATCTGTATTTGTGGTGCTGCTCCTGCATGTCAGCCAGGATGGCTTGAGCTCAATTTCCTCAGCAGCAGCTCAGGGAGTCAGGCAACAGCACCCCAGCACATCTGTGCTGAGCCAGATGTGACTGTGGCACAACAACAGCTTCATGAGCTAACCTCAGGCTTAAGAACTGACAGCAGTTCAGAGAACTTCAGGCACTATGGAGCCCCAGACAGTGAGGGGCTACAGCATTTACCCATCTTGTTGGGTTTATTTGCAGTTTGTAGGGAAATCCAAGCTGCTGTACTCTTCCACTAGAAACTGATGTAACTGGACAAGGACTTCTGTCTATTCATGCTCCCAAGAGTCACAACTTGTAGGACTTGATTTAAAACCTGAAATACACTCCATGCTAAAACGATTAAAAAACAAAGCCCATCTAGGAACTAGAATCCTTCAAAAGAGATCTGAAACAAATTGCTAATTCTACTGGACATTAATAAACTATTCTCTCCTCCTCTACTGAGGCAGATTTGGTTTCAGGAAGAAAATCATCCCCCATCTGTCTTTGACTATTAGCTCATATAATGGATCTGACAGCAGATGGAATTTTTGCCTAGAAGAACTACCGACCCTTTCCTGAGAAATGAATAAATCTTTTGTTTACTAAGCAGGCTCTATATAAATAGAATGGCAGCCAGCAAAAATGAGGTGGTCTACTGGGAAGATAAATAGCTGGTTGTGTTCCTGATAGTAGGAATACAGTTCAAGGAAAAGTACTTTCATTTATTTCACTTATAACAAAGGGGAAACATTAAGGAAAAGGAAAGCTGTCTTTTAAAGTGATGTCTATCTGCCTTGGCCTAATCCATTTGGAAAAAAGAATCTAAAATGGACGATGGTCCAGATGTTCTCTGGTTTTGTAAAACTGGACCAGATACAGAACAAGGAGGACCTGCTCCACTTCCTGTTATGCTGTGCACCTATTTGTAATGATTTCCATGGGCTTGCTCTAAATTGTCACCAGTTCTAATTGTCATCATGCAGCACAAGAGCTGACAGCAGCTCAGTACTGAATACTAAACAGCCCAGATATTAAACCCTGCCTTTGCTCTACTTTCCCTGCTCTTTCTAAGGTGTTACAGACCAACACAAACTGAACACATGAATATTTTCAATCTCTGAGATCCAGAGATGATCATCAAACAAAACTGGGCTTAAGCCAGCTGGGGTCATACTAATAGCACTCTCAGTTGCAAGAGGGTTTAGACAAGCTCAAAATCTTCTTTGATAACATTCAAATTTACTTCAAGTAGAAGTAAATAATACTGCATTTGAATCAACCTGTTGATAATCACTCCCCTGTGCTTTGCTTTATAAGAAAAACAAATGACATTTTGCTGTTCTGAGGTACAGTTATAATTTCTCATGTCTCAGATTACCAGTTAATTATACAAGCACAGTTAATTTTGGCTAATACAGACCTTGCTTTGTCTTTATTTTTTTTTCTTTTGTCTGTGTTCCTGTAACACAACTTGAAGGTGGATTAGCCCTGAGTTTCACTTTGTGGAAATCAGTGGAATGAGAAGAATAATAATTATCTGTCTTTCTGTAGGGATACACATATACAACAGCTGTGTGGTTCAGCTGAAACTCTGGATAAAAGAGATTCCATCTAGAGGAATTTTGACACACTTAAGAGGTGGGATTGTGTGCACATCAGGAAGTTCAACAAGGCCAAGTGCAAGGTCCTGCATCTGTGTTGGGGCAATCCCAAACACAAAGACAGAGGATTGAGGGAAGCTCTGAGGAGAAGGACATGAAGATGTTGGTGGATGTAAAACTAAAAATGACCCAACAATGTTCTTTTGCAGCCGAGAAACCCAAATGTGTCCTGGGCTGAAGCAAAAGCAACATGGGCAGCAGGTGAAGGGAGGTGGTTCTCCCCCTCCGTTTTTGTGAGACCCCACATGCAGGGCTGTGCCCATCCCTGGGCCCTGGGAGGAAGAAGGACCTGGACCTGTTGGGGCTCCTTTCCTGTAAAGACAGACTGAGAGAGTTGGGGATGTTCAGCCTGGAGAAGGCTCCGAGGAGAACTTGTAGTACTTTCTGCTACTTAAAGGGCTACAGGAAAGCTGAGGAGGGACTTTTGGCAAGGGCATGCAGTGATAGAAGAGGGGCAAGTGGCTTTTAACCAAAAGATAGCAGGTTTAGAATAGATGTTAGGAAGAAATTCTTTGTTGTGAGGGTGGTGAACAGGTTGCCCAGAGAAGCTGTGAATGCCCTGTCCCTTAGAAGTGTTCAAGTCCCAGTTGGGGCTCTGAGCAACCTGGTCTAGCAGAAGGTGTCCTTGGCCAAGGCATGGGTTTGGAACAAGATGATCTTTGAGTCCCTTTTGGGCCAAAACATTATATGATTCTGTGATATTTTGTTCAATATTCAGATTTAGTATTAACAATTATGATCCCACCCAGCTTTATTTCATCCTCCTTTTTAATCTAGACTTTCATCTAAAACTCCCACTGGTTTCACTAGGAGCGTTTCAGTGCCCATGTAAAGAGTAGGGATAATTTTAGAAATGAGATAACTCCTTTCATGTTATGCACAGTGAACTGAAACTTAATGTCATTTCAAACTGTTAATAAATTCAGCCCATTTCTGAGAATCCCCTTGAATCCTTGTTTCCCCAAGACATGCAGAGTAATAATTAAAATATTAAATAGTATAGCATTTTTATTTAGCAAACTCAGATTCTGATAAAAGGACAAACAATACAGAGCAATCCCATATCTGGTGCAACTCCTCTGAGTTCTTGAGAGCTGCTCTGGTCATAACATTTTTTTAAATTTTCCTTTTATCAGAGAAAATTATACTCTGAGTTTCACCATTCCCAGTGACATTTACCAATGAGCTGATTGTCAGAATATTCAGGGTTGACTTTTTGGTGGGGTAGAAGGGTTACATAGACATGGACTATCTTGCTATAGTCCAAAGAGGTAAGACAAGAGGTTGGAGCTATATGAAATTAACCACCCCCCAAAAAAAACTCAGAGCAAATCATGGTAAGAAGCTAAGAATTGTAGTTTTTTTAATCTCTGTTTAATTTAGAATTTCTTACCATCTAGTGCTATATTGACAGCCTAGAAGGAGAGACTGAAACTGGCCTGATTGCAGCCTTATGATTCCCATGATATGGGAAATTATGGTATCATGGTATGTGAAACCCAGATAAGTTCACAGTGTGTTGACTATAGAAGTGGTACCAAAGAAATCATCCCAATTAATCCTCAGGCAAGGAGGAGAGGAGCAGAACTTCTACTTGTCCTTGTTCCCTGAGGCATCCTTCAGTGTGGTAATGTAAACAGTTAAAATAGGTAACACTCCTTTGTGGTTTCCATTTTGTACATCCATTAGTCTGTGACTGCCAACTATTTCTGTAAATATTTGCAGTTTCATACATCCCTAAAGAGCCTGAACTAAATGAACACAACCTCATATCCATCTTCTGTAAATGGATAGTTGGAAAGTAGTGAGAGATTATCTCCAGAATCATTAGTATAGGCACATCTTGTTTGGGAAACTTAATAAAGTTTTCCTATTGCAGTTCTGCCCATTCCAAAGGTCTCTTTTCTAGCACTCAGGAGTGCTGGGATTTGTACAGCAAGAGATGAACAGATAAATGCTGCTGACTAGAGATTTCCCCTCCTTTCCTCCCCTTGCATGGGGGCTTTTGTGACATTGGATTATTACACTTGATTCTTCTTTTTTCTGCTATGGAGTCATATCAAGGACAGTTTACACTCAGTGTCCTATCTAACAACATTTGCAGGTTTCTTGCTTAGAAAATTAATGGTTGAAAGATTTTTTGAGGTTCAATGGCACAATATTGCTTTCATATGGGAATGGATATCCATGTCATCTTTTTGTCCAACCTCAATTTTTTTCAAGGGGTCTTTTTTTCAGAATTCTTAACATTTCACTTATTCATGTTCTCTCTATCTTATTCCTTTTTTTCTTGTTAAAAAAAAAAAAAATATATATATATATTCTATTGCACTGCAAATCCTTGAAGGACTTCAACCTGGAAACACACATTTGTCTGAGAACCCCCTTAATACTGAAGTAACTTCAGTGAACATCAACAGGCCTATGGAAAAGGGTATGGATGGGCACAGGTGGGCAAGGCATCACCCTCTCCCTCGTCACAGGTTAGCTGGCATTGAGTATGTTCAGGGATGGCAAACCCATTCCATCTCTGTCTAAGAGAACAGCTGAGAAATCCAGATACTCAGTCGAGTTGCTAAGAAACCTAAAGAATTTTAAAGTATGCAAGGTTACAAGGCTAATCTAAAGTTCGACTAATGCTGTGTTGCATCCCCATGGCAACCAGAAGTGAGCAGCATGTGAGGTGAAAGCAGAGAAAAAGACAGAATAATAATCAGCAATAGAACCTTGGCAGGGCTTAGTGTGCTTATGCTATCAATGAGTTAAAGAATGCTGCTGGCCTGCTGAAGTGCAGCTTGTCTGCTGGGGACACAGCTTCTCCTTGCTGGTCCAGAGCAACTGGTGGATGGCATTTCTAAATTAAAGCTGTACTGGCCAGCTCTGGAAGGGTTGCTGCTGAAAGGATCAGATGAAAGGGAAGTTGATCGGAACACGTGATGTAACAAAACACCCTTTATTATTTAATATAAAGAAAAAACTTTCCAGGTCAGATCAAATAATTGTGCCACTCCTCTCTTTAAATTTCCTGCAGCCCTGATCTGTTTGCTGTTATTTCCTTTGAAGCATAGTCTGCATAATTTTGCCAATATTTATACTATCTTAAGTATGCAAACTATGTCTGAAGCAGAACCTGGGTACAGAAGTCAGTTTGAAAAGTCAACTATTGTCTTAAAACATTGGTGTTTATGTGTTCACATTCGTGCTGTCACATAACCAAGGGACAAGGCTCCTGCCTGAAGAGATGTTGTCTAGGTACCCTGCAGACCAGTGGGTCAGTGCCTTCAGGCTTCATGGCCACCACCATGGTCCAGCAGCAGAGCTCACGTTTTCTAAACTCAGCCTTGTGATTCAGCCACTGCTGCACAGGAGCCACTACTGTGTTTCCTGAAGTGCTGAATGCCATCAGCAAAACTCTCCGGAGCGGTCAGTCAAAAACTGACAATGCCCCACCCCTGAGGTTCACTCACTCAGAAAAGATCTGATTTCAGGGTCTTTGAACTCAAGTTTATTTGAATGTTTTCATTACATTGAAAGGTAAATTAAAGCACTTTTGGACAGACTTTTCATGATAACAACTGCCCTGACACTTCACCTGAAATCTTCCTGGTTCTCTTCTTGAGTCCTTGAGGAGACATCATTGGTAAATCATTAGAGGATATCACTGTGCACTGCAAAAATCCTGAGGTGAATATTTCTCACTCAGCTGTCATCAGCCATGTGCTTCTGAACTTTGGATGTATGCAAACTCTAAACTGGGACAGGCTGATCCTCTCAGCTTGACCACCAGTGGTTGGATGTATGTGCATGAAGTTCATGAATATTCTTTGGATCAAACCAGGTAATGTTCTCTTGTGTTTCACAGCTGAATGCCATTAGAGAGTGGAGCTCTGAGCTCCAGGTTGCCTTCTGGGTGCTTCGCACACCCCACTGGCACAGGCCCTACATGGAAATGCTTCCTGTTCACCCTACCTGAGCTGTAGTATTTAGCAAGTTAAATCCTCATTTCTGCTGAGATTACAAAGGCAAGCAAAACAGGCACTGTGTAATCACCACCTGCTCTGGAATTAATAAAAAGCAGTTTCTGAGAGTCATGGGTACTCCTGAGCATCTGAGCTACTAAGACTCCTATTTTCTGCTTGGTAAACAGGGGTCCCACACAAATGAGCAAAGCAAAAGATCCTAAGTTCCTGTTGCTGTACCATATTAGAATACCTCAGAAATTGAGTTCTCTGATTAAATGTGGATGCTTCCAATGCAGGCATCCACACCAAATCACTTTAGACTCTCATTCAGTCTTTAGGGGGTGGATCATTTATCTGAAAGCAAGTGCTTTAAGATGAATGATCCACCTTGTAAAGACTTTGTTTGGTCAAAGAAATCACATTCCTGATTTCACCAACTCACTGTCTCTCCACTAAGTGCAATAAGAGGGTCCCAGACACTCCTGTCACAGAGCTGTAGTATAATTCTTTTCACTGTACTAATTTCAAAGATAATTAGATACGATTCTTGC
Source organism: Polioptila caerulea (assembly GCA_013397295.1). Taxonomy (NCBI): domain Eukaryota; kingdom Metazoa; phylum Chordata; class Aves; order Passeriformes; family Certhiidae; genus Polioptila; species Polioptila caerulea. Next base: position 103,430 of record VYXF01005268.1, on the reverse strand, counting down.
TTGAAATGGGGATACAGAGAATGCTCTATTTTCTGTTCTTAAAGAATGTTGCCAACAGCTCCAGGTGGGGGTAACCTTGAACATTTTTGGCAACAAAGAGCTTAGGCAGGTTTGATAAGGTTTTCCTGCCTTGATTTCATGACATTGGAAGTTTAAAAGAAGAAACAACTGATCTGCTAATATGACAATGAATTACTTGTTTAAGGTTGCACAGTAAGACTGAGGCATAGCAGAGATCTGAATTCAGTCTCTGTGAGCCTATAAATGCCACAGAATCATAGAACCAAATGGTTTGAGTTGGAAAGGACCTTAAAGACCATCTAGTTCCAGCCTTCTGCCATGGTCCACCTTCCAGACCCAAGTTGCTCAGGGCCCCATCCAAGCTGGTCTTGAGCACTTCCAGGGATGGGGCAATTACAACTTTTCTGGGCAACCTGTGCCAGTGCCTCACCACCCTCTGAGTAAAGAATTGCTTCCTAATATCTAATTTGAATCTCTTCACTTTTAGTTTGAAAGTGAAGAGTGATTACTCTTTGTCTTGTCCCTATCTGCCCATGTTAAAATCCCTCTTTCTCTTTATATGCCCCCTTTCAGTATTGAAAGGCTGCAATAAATCTCCCTGGAGTCTCCTCTTCTCCAGGCTGAACAACTCCACCTGTCTCAGCCTCTCTTCATAGGAGAGGTGTTCCAAGAGCATCCTCTTGGCCCTCCTCTGATGTCCAACAACTTCTCTGTCCTCTTCCTGTGTTTTTTCCTCTTCAATTCAATGACAGTGGTATAACTTCTGTCCATTGGGAAAGCTGTTATTCCTGAGAGATGAAATTTTCCCTGGCTCTGACAGACCTGGAGCTTCATCAAGAGGAGGGGAAAAAAACCAAATTGTGGAAATATTGAGTTCAGCTCAAATCTCAACGATGTCAGTAAAAGTCTTCCAGTGAGTTTCAGTGAGCTATGAATCAAGCCCACAATGTTTAAGCACTAAAACACTGTGACATTCACATTAGTCAATGGTCCATGATGCCACATGGAGAAATCCTCTTAACACTATAAAATTAATCTATTCCATGATGACAGTCAAATATTTTTTATAACTAGAGAATCAAGGACTTATGAATTTTTAATGCTTCAATCTGAAATATTTTCTTGGAAATTGTTTATATTTTCTATGTTTTAATCTAAATTTCCTACACCTCCAATTTAATACATTTAATATATTAATAATTCTGAGTAATAGAAATACTTACAGAAAAAAAATATCAGCCATGAACTCATCAATGAAAGATCAAAAATCACTCATTAATTCCTTAGTGAAAATATAAAGCATTAACAAATATTTGAATTGGGTTGTTCAAAAAGACCTAATTTTAATGTAATTGAATAATTATACTATGTTAAGTAAATAACAATTGACTTTGAAAAGTGGCTAATTAAGCTTGCTGATTATAAATTTAAATTAAATGAAGTTTCCATTACAATGTTACTGGATAATTTTATTAATATTTCAAGACTTGGGGAAAAAAATGAAAAACAAAACAAAAAATACCCAAACCATGGTGGAACATGATTTGAAGTGTGAGAAAATAATCCATTGACTTCTGCAAATTTTCAGACAAATCTTGCTCCTCCATGTTGGGATCGTCTAGGACACATACTAAAGGCTAATAAATGAGTGATCTACTACCATTTAGGAATCTGCTTTAAATTTTGATGGAAGACAGGATGCTATTTTAAAAAGTTAGCTTTAAATTATTTCCAACCTGGAAGCTTCATTGCCTGAAGATTTCATATGTGATGCACAGAGTTAGTCATTAGGTGAAGAAACAATCTATTTCAAGCTTTTGAGGACTGTTATCAAAATATTTCCTGCCCTTAATTGGATCCAAACATTTTAACCTTGCAATGATTTTCTAAATTAAAAAAAAAAAAAAATCAGTTCTGCTTTTAATATTTTTTCCTTTTTAAAATGCTTCCTTTCAATATATTAATTTGCCCAATATAACCACAAGCCATTATTAGGAGAGATGTCATTCCCCCATGTGGCAATGTCATCTTCTTTTGCCTTTGCAAGAGACTTTCTACAGTTTCATTATCTGCCCATCATTCTGTTTCCAGTGCACTTCACAGTATCTGAGTTTAGGGGTTATTTTTCTTCCCATTTTTAAAGCATTTTCTTCTAAATTTGGAAGCTGCTGCTGCCACAAGCCATTCTTTCATTGAACTGCATATCCCAGGTCTGAATTCCATCCTAGCATCTGCTCCCTGAAACCTGAGCAGATGGAAGAGTCCAGGAGGGACTACTTGTGCCAGCGTAAGGTAGCTTTGTTTCTCTGTAGTAAATGTTCTCTAAGAGTAAAACTGAACCCCAGACAAACTTGTCAGGAAACCTACAGTAGTTAAGGGAAGGATCTGTAAGTATATACAGTAGTATGTATGTCTTTGGGGGGGAAATAAACAAGTTGATATTAGCTAAACTACAAAGCAACTATATTTTCAAACGTGTTTATGGCTGTAGTGAGTAATTTTCCTTTAAGTATCTTGTGATTGTCTGTATGATCACCTTAAAATTGTGGCAAGTGCCCTTAGACAGCTCCTGAGCAAGACAGGAGTAGAAAATCTAAACATAAATTCAGGAAAATCCAATTAAAATGTGCACTCACCCTATAAATATAAGAATAAAAGGACAATTCAGTGCAAACATATGCAAGGACACTGTATACCCTGTAAGATGGAAAGAAAAGAAATTCAAGAATTCATCTGTTTCTTTTGTCCTTCCTGCAAACCAAACTAGTGACACTGGAAACCCCAGAGAAGAATATGCCTTGTGTGCATCAGATACTTGGGTACTGAATTGTGTCTTCTATTGCATGGTGTCTTCTGCAGGTCCCTTTGGGGACACCTAACCCCATACCACTTAAAATGTGGTTCTGTGTTTTTTTAATTCATTGAATAGGAATCTGTGGTGCCTGAGACCCAATGAGAGCCCCTCAGTCCTTGAGAGAGGCCAAGCTGTGAGATGAGCAGAATAAGGAACATCAGTTTTGAGAAAAGCACTGCTTGAGGAAGAGCAGCTTTAGCTACATATTGTTATATGTCAGCTATTCAAGTTTCCTCTGTTCCTTTTGGGAGGAGTGCAGCATTAGCCTTCACATGGAAGTTAATTCTCAATCCTAGGAGTTAAAGGCTTGGCAGAGGGATTTGTCTAATTGATGAGGGCATAGTCACTCTAAAGTCTCTCAAGAGTACATTTCTTTAAATGGTTATTTTTTCAATTGTGCACACAGAAAAACAACATTGATTTTATATCATGCACAATATAGCATAACAAAATATCAACAAATGTCTCCTGTAAAACACAATGCCTCTGCTTCCTCTGACTGAGCCATTGACAACACCATTCAATTCAGGATTAAATTCTCCCCATTATGGACTCCTTGTATTTCTTGACTCCTTATCATCTTGCCTTTACAGTTTTCACTGTAGTTTTGTAGTTCACTATTTTGTAGTGAAATAAGAATAATGCCAACTTTTAATTGAATTATCATCTTCCATCTCTCCTGTCTCCCCCCATGGGTGAGGACACTGCCCAAGAGGAGCTCCTGGAGGTGGAGAGCCCTCACCTCATGCTGGGTTATCCCTCTAAAGCTTAAGAAACCATGTGTGTAGTGGTGTAGTACAATTGCATTTGACATCCTGAATCTGCAATCCATCAATGCTGACAGAGATTTAAATGGTTTTGTAAAATGAATTTCATTTGAGTACATTTTTTGGCTCACTTAATTTATAAGTCTGTGTGACAGAAGTCACCAGCAATTTTTAAAAATAATATGAATTGGATTATTTTGATCAGAAAGGGCCCAATGAGTTAGGATGTTCTGGAAAATAGAAAAGGGAAATGTTGTTTATATTATTAAAGAACTAAAAAACATCCCAGTCCCATTAAGAGGATTTTGCTATTAAAATAATAACTTATTCAGAGACACTTTGCATTCCTAGCTGAACAATTAGACCAGGCTTCTGGAAGCTGTGCTTTAATTCAGCTGTTGTGTTGACTTGCCTTGGGAGTTCAAAAAAACACATCAACTTATATGTGTAGAGAAAAGAAGATTTAAAAGTTTGGTAGAAGCTCTAAGATTTTTTTTTCCATAGTTCTATTTTTGACAAGTACTAAAGAGAAATGTAATATTCTTATTTTCTGAGTGGTCACATTGAGATAATCACATGTCATTTTCTGTTTGGATTTGTCCATCTCTTTATTCAGGCTGTGTTAATTCATCCTTGTTAAAAAGTGACATACATGAGTAGCTTTGAGAAAACAAGGTAGTTCCCTTACACTCTGAATAATGAAAGATTTTCTACCCATTGAATTTCATAATTTTTAGCATAGTAAAAGGATGTTATTTTAATTTTTTCTAAACAATACTTAGATTTTATTTTCAAACTTCATCCAAGAAATTTTTTAAGAAACCATATTTTTGCAGTTTTCATCTAATAGGAAAATACCATTCCTATGCCATCTTCCACTTATAAACCTTCTAGTTCTGTTATCCTTTGAAAGGGGAGAATATATTTTAAAGGTCATCCATATAAGGAAAAATGAAAATAATTGCTCACATAGACCCACATGGAGGAAAAAATCTTCAGTAACAGGAACAATTTTTGCTTGACTTCAATTACACTTAAAATAATGTGAGATGAATTCTACCATACCATGGCTGCTTTGATTCAGCCCGTTGCAGTACAGCATGATCAGCCACCTCAGATTTACCCAAGAAAAGTTTTGCCATAGTAACCTGGCCACCTTCCACAACAAAATTTTGTCTTCTGTTGACATGGGGAGAGCAGTGGCTATTTTACCATGGACAGAAAAGCATTCCACATTGACTCCCACAGCCTTCTTCTGGACAAACTGGCAAGACACAGACATGAGATCATCTGTTTGGTGGGCAGGAAGATTCCAATAGGGGTGGGGAGCAATGTTTTTACTCAGGCTGGCAGACAGTCACAAGTGAGATCCCCCAGGAATGGATACTGTGCTCCACAGTTTACAACAGCTTCCCAAATGATCTGCATGGCAGGATTGCTCTCATCAAGTGTTCTGATGACACCAAGCTGGGCATTGAGGAGGATGCATCAGAAGGAAGAGATCTCACAGAGAGACCTGGATAGAGGCTGGAACAGTGGCTTAGTGAAAACTGTATGAGGTTTAACAAAGACAGAGGACAATTCCTGCCCCTGGAACAACACAACCAAAGAGCCCTTTGCAGGCTGGCCTTGTGTGGCTGGGGAGCAGCCTTGCTGAAAGGGGCCCTGGGACCTGGTGGATGAGGGGATGAACATGTGTCAGCAGTGAAGCTGCTGCAGTAATGAAGGTAAATGAAGGTAAATGAAGGAAGGTAAATGAAGATAAATGGGATCCTGGAGGGGCATCCACAGGGATAAAGGTGCACTTGTTCCCTGGAGTACAGTGCCCAGCTCTTGCCCCCACAATTCACAAGATATATGGACAGACTGGAGAACATCCAAAGGCAGGCCACGAAATGATCAGACAGCTGGAGAGCCTCGGCTGTGAGGAAAGACTGATGGATTTGGGTCTTTTAACTTTGAGAAGAGCTGGCTCAGGGGTGACATCATTACAGTATTCCAGTACTTTAAAGGGCACCTAGAAAAAGGCTGAAGGCTCTGTGTTCACAGGGAGTCACAAGGAGAGGACAAGGAGCAACGAGGACAAGTTGCACAAAGAGAGGTTTAATCTCCACGTAGGAAGTGAAAATGTTACAGTGAGAACAATCAATCACTGGAACGACTTCCCCAGGGATGTGGCTGAGTTCATATCACCAGGGGTTTTCAAGATGTGACTGTATGGTGTGCTAGATGATCTCATTTTGGCTCCCTTTTCCACAAAAGGTTGGATCAGGGAATCTTTTAAGGTCTCTTCCTACTTGGGCTATTTTATTGTTGTTTCATATGGCTTTCCCTCAATCCCTCACAGGGGTGATATAAAATGAAATTCCGACCTACTATTGTAAAATATAAGCATACCCAACATGCACATCTTATCTGATGATAAACAGTAAGATACCACACCTGGACCCTAAAAGAAAATCTTGCAGCTGTAGGACAGATCTAAGTATCTTTAATGAATTTTGCAAGACCATTTTTATAAAAGAAGCCAGTGGCTGCTTTCTTCAGTCATTTCACTCAGTAGGAATAAGGGCTTATATAATAAGGGCTTGAAGATTAATAAAAACATTTTGGAATACAAGAAGAAGAATCAAACCTCCCTAACCATTCCATCTGAACAGACTCTGTAGTGCTCATGCTAGCAGAAAACAAGCAGAGATAACTGAGAAACAGATGAAGCAATTGAAAATGCATGCTTATAGTCATTTTCCCACACAATTTTAATGTAAGCAAGAATCTTATCTATGCATAGAGCTGAGTGACTCCCAGCACATATAAGCACGGGCAGCAACCTACATTTTGTGCTACAGATGCCTTCTGCAATTTTTGCTATTTGAAGTATCATATTGTCCTGTGTGACTGAGTCTCCAGGGTCCCAAACCTGTTCTTTTTTGGTTTGTTTGTTTTTTTTAATATATAACAGAAAACACTTTCCCCTCCATTTAACTCATGAAATAAAGTCTTAAACCAGGAGCTCTGTGAAGCTGAATTAATTTGTGTCTGTGGAGCACTGTGAAGCACTGTGGGGAGACATCTCTTAAAATTGCAAAATACTTTTGCTGTTACAGTCAAACTCTCAGTGGAGTGATATGAAAAGAATGCTAAGTGTGAACAAATGTGCAGTTTGTGAATGGTGCAGACATTTACTGACTGCGGTGAGCAAGTGCTGGTGTCTACCTCAGCCACTCAGCTACAAAAACAGTCACTCAGCACTAATTGCAGCTTTTCTCCTTGGAAAACAGGTGTATTGAGCCCTTCTTAAAATTCAGGAAAGAGGGTGGCATGGAAAGAGAGTCTATTTCTTTGGTGCTGACATTTTGAAGTGCTGGGTCTCAAAATGTAATGACACACTGTGAAATGATTAAGTGGAAATTAGCATGTTTGCTTCCCTTCCTCCATTTTCATCTTTTGAATAAATGCAGTTTCATGGTTTTGCTTATTTCTGTGGGTCACTTTTTCCTCAAGGTTTGAAGAAAAGGTGCAAGGTGCTCTTGCCCCAATGGGCTTTGGTCAGGCCTTTTAGCACAAGGTCAGGAACAGCACTGGCTGCAGTGCTCAGTGTCTGCCTCCAGAGCTAGGGTGGGATTTGTGTCCAGGTAATTCTTGGTCATTCTTTAAAAAAAAAAAAACCACAAACAAAAACCTCAAGAAAAACAAACAAACAAAACCTACAAGAAAATATGCAAAAAGAGAAAAATATGGTACTGAGATTGGTTAACAGTAAGCAAGACCAAGACAGCAATATGTCACCTACAAACAAGGACACTTCAGTCACTGGAGATGTAAAATGTTTCAGGATACTCATCCCAGAGTATTTTTGCTTATAAAGAGATTGGTATCAAGCATCTGATTACTCTGATGTGCTCGATACCCCCTATGAGATGTGACTCTGCAGGGCAGTGGGGAATCCCAGGGTTACTTGGCTGCACTCAGGGCTGTTCTGGCTTGATCAGAAAGGAGATGATAAAAGTTCAGGAGCCCCTCTGTCCACAGCCCTTTGTGTTCACAAGGTAAAGGCTCCTACCAATCCTCTTTGGTACCACAATTGTGTGGTCCCCTTGGACTGGGTACACAGCAGCCTATGATATCCCTTCACAGGGTTCATATAAAAAAAACTGATAAAAGCAAATTTATTGTAATTTGGATCAACTTCCTTATGTAGAACTCTGCATTGAAACACAGTTATGGTTTTAGGAGTGAAAAACAAGTGATCTGTAGCAATCTGTAAACACTCCCACCTTTACCAACAGTAGAAATGAGGCAAAGTTTTCCTTTTAATATCTGTGTTATTTACCTTACCCTCTGTGGCTGGACATTTTCCTAAAACACAATAGGGTAAGGTCAGCTTTCACAGATTCTGTAAGTGGGCTGGGAGCTGCCACTGAACTAATGACTAATCTTCTGTAGCTGCAGAACATAGACAGGAACAGCAGGTGTTTATTTTTTTTCCTCCTTCTGATGTATCATTTAGGAAGGAATATGTGTAGAAATAATTAGAAAATATGAGAAGATAAATTCTTTGGACATGACAAGTCTATCTTGTGATAAGCTGGTGAAGAGTAATGGAAGCATCAAAACTTTCAGAGCGACCAAAGTTTACAGAGCAGCTAAAAAGAGACGAAGATTTTCTTTCACAGTCTTTAACTACAGTAAATATCATCATCCAACATCCTTCCAAAATGACTCTGCCATTCTCCATACAACTGAGAAAGAATGGAATCCTAGATGAGAGAGGGTATAAAAGCAAAGCACAGAAGATTAAGTGACTCATGCAAGATTGCACAGGAAATCTGGCAGAGATGCTGTGGGGTTCCCAAGTTCTATCCTTTTCACATCAAAGCAGAAAGGTTAGAGAACCAAGCTGGGTACTACACAGTCCTGTTTGGAAATGTTCTAGTAATGTGCTATTTTTCATTATAGTAAAATTACCATTTGCTGCAACTTTTCATATGACTACAAGAGTCTCCCTGAATTTTGGCCAGAAGGGATTCTTTAGAAACAAGATAGAAATTCTAGTCAGAGTTTCACAATGTCTTTAGATATGGGAAAATCAGACCAAATAGCTAATTCAATTAATGTTCCACTAATATTTAGGATGAGACAGCTGTAACAGGAGAGCCTAGGGCAGCCTGGTATGGTATTTGGTGTGATTGTAGATTTTTGTACAACAGAGTCCTGCATTTAGCCAACAACTAGAGACCCACTCTAAGGGCTCTCGTTGGTTGCTGTAGCTGATAAGTTAGTTGGATTTTTTTATGGCTTTGTCTTTACATTGCTCTTTAAATAAGAACAAAAAAAACCCAAAAAAAGTCATCCTGAAATAACATAGAACATTCATATTTTCAGGTCTAAACCAGTATTTCTCCAGGCACAGATATCTGTATCCTTCATTTCTTCACAGGATTTGTGTGAACAATATGCTTAAAATCCTACCAGAAAATACTTTCATTAGGCACAAAAACTGTGCATGGATTTACAAATTTGGCTTCCTGCATCATACAGTCAAGCCCTGTAGAACACAGTAAAAATGTCATAGAATCATGGAATTGTAGAATGGTTTGGGTTGGAAGGGACCTTAAACATTATCTAATCCAACTCCCCTGCCATGGGCAGGACACCTTCCACTAGACATGGTTGCTCAAAGCCCCATCCCGCCTGGTCTTGGACATCTCCAGGGATGGGGCATCCACAGCTTCCCTGGGCAGCCATGGCAATGCCAGTGCCTCAACATCCTCACAATAAAGAATTTCTTCCTAATATCCAATGTAAACCTTCCCTTTGAAGCCATTGCCCCTTGTCCTACCAGCTCACTTCAGGCAGCCCATTTTGCTGATGTACTTGCTGTGTACAGCTGCTGACCCCTCAGACGTCAGCAAACACAGCCTCTTCATCTTCCTGCTCCTGCAGAAACCTCAGAAAAGCTGAAAGCTTGGATAAGTTGCCTTTCCTCTTTAATGTGCTCCTGGGTCATGGTGGTTTACACTGTTTCTAATCTCTAGATGGTGATTTCTTTTCCTAGGTGGAAAAACTTCAGTACTTAAATCGACAGATGTGTTGTTTGTTGCTCTTGTGCTTGCTGTTCTATTTTGTTTATGAGCTGGGATGCCAAACTTCCAACCTCATTTCTCATGCATTTTCTGCATCACTAACTGTTTAAATTTCCTGTGCTTGGACTGCTGTTACTTCTCTAGCAATTCCCTCCAACGTGGCTCTGTTAAAATTCAGAAACAGTTATACAATCACAATAGATAAAAGACCAGATGGCATCAATAACTGCTAATATAGCCCCATGTTTATGCTCCAGCACGTGTCTGATGGATGGGATAAGTGCTAGTCACTGGTATTCTGTTTTGTGTCATTGTTTGCTGAGGTTTTTTTTTTAATTAACCATATGCTCCCTAGAAAACCTTGAAAGCATTTCACATGGCTCCCCAAAATACACATGCATTGCACCTTAAAAATTGACAGCATTTTAAAACATCACCCCTTTTTCTTTGTAAAAAGGAAATATATTGTATGAAAAGAAACTGAACTACTTTCTCTCCTGACTTTCTATTCCTGTTTTTCCCCCAACTGCTTTCTAAAGTAGAGCTATCTGTTCACATGCTTATTGGTCTCTAAGCTGCTCAGTCTCTAAAGATGTGGTTTTGGTATACATTTTTTTTAATCCAAACAACAGAATATTTATCAATATGACCAGACAATAGTTAGAGTCACTTTCATTGTTCAATCTCTTAAGACTCCTGACACTCCTTAGATGTTTGTGAAAGCAGTGCAGCACACAGACTGTCACACACTGATTCCCTGGGCAGTCAATGCCATCCTAGTTGGGCTTTTCCATCATTCATGCAGTCAGCTTTCATCTGTCAGCCTTAGGTAGCAGGTTTCTGGATTTGCCCCATGGTCTCAGTCACTGTTTTCTCTCACAGGTACTCAAAGCAGAGAGATGACACTCATAGCAGAAGAATTGTTTCAGGGGTTTGTGACTACAGGTAATTCTTACGGGGGAAGGGAAAGTTGATCATGGCAGGGAGAAAGGCGATTTTATGCAGGCTTCACTGATAATTTGATTCTAACAAAAGGATTAGAGCAGTCTGGTTTTCACCAGCTCAATGGGGATGCAAAAAGTATCCTAAACAACAGAATACCCTGAGTTGGAAGGAACCCACAAATATCATCAAGGTCAGCTCCTGGGCCTGCACAGGACAGACCCAAGAATCACATCACATATCTGAGAGCGTTGTCCAAACATTCCTTGCACTCTGTCAGGCTTGGTGCTGTGACCACTTCCCCTGCTCTAGACTGTGCTATTTGCATCTCACTGTGGCTTTTAGGGCAGGGTTTGTATTTCTTAGCTTCCCAAAACTTACCTAACTAAATTAGATATCCAGCAATGTAAGTACTGACATCTGAGCAAGGTTCTTGAGTTCCTGTTATAGTTAATAGAAAAGGAGTCCACAGAGTCAGTGAAGCATAGGGTGAGTCATTTAACCAAACATAGGTATCGACTTTAGGATGACATAAATCACACCCTACTCTTCATTGATCATCTAGAAACCCAAAGACAACTTTTAAAGATGCTTCTGTCACCTTACATAGTTTCATATGGCAGCTTAATTAGCGTGCTTTGCCTCCCACCTCAGTTTCTTGACTTGTTAAAGTGAGATTGTACAATCAGCCACCCAATTTGCGAGAGATGAAGATAATGAGTTCATGTTTGTACAGCATTGAGGAAATATTATATCCAACAAGCTGTGCCTTAGCGATACAGCCTTAACCCATCCAGATGAAGACATACTGTTTACATAGAGACAGCAAGAGAGCCATAAGCTCTGGTTATGCTGGCAGCCCTTCAGGGTCTCTACATGGCTTTCAGCATTAGGTATTTTGTAAATAGGAACGTTAGGGCAGATATGTTGGAACACTTTCCTAGAGTAAAGCAGAACGTTAGCAACTGAGATGGGATAGTGGTTTTTTTTATGTATATCTCCTATGACAATTGCTAATTGACAGCTATAAGGTAGCTCTGTTTTCCTGTGATTCCCTCACTTACTCCTGAGGTAATACAGATCATTCTGATGTCACATATCTGTGCTGGATACCAAAAGTCAAAGAAATGCCTTCAGATATTTCAGGATGAAAAGAGAGATAAATATAATTATTTTTCATTGCAAGTAAGGCAATTTGTTCCAAAATTTCTGCAATGTTCATATATCTCATGAGTCAGGGTGTTTCATAACTCATCAGATTTTCAGCTGATGTTTTATAGCTTTCCTATGTCAGAAGGAATAACTGATTGTGGTTGTTAAAAGCATGGATCTGTGCAGAGTTATTGTTACCCTCTATATATTATACAAATATCTTAAAACAAATCTTGGCTACAGTATTTAATCAAGACAGCTGAGTATGATAAATCAGTAACAGCTGAAATCTGTGGTATCAAGACACAAAAGTTGTTCACTTACTCTCCTGGCAAAATTTTTAGCAGCAGTTAAATTGCCATATCCTTAGAGGTGGGGTAAGATACTGTAGACATGAGATAATCTCTGAGGTGATAAAGTCAAATGATAAAACTTTACATTATAGACATGTATATAAAAGATGACTGGATGGCATAATCCCTTTAGAAGAGTAAAACTATCAAAAAAGATCTCATCTATTGAGTAGCAGCCTGGTTTGCTTTTCTCCTCCCTGAAGTAATAATGGAAATTACAGTCAGAAAGGCTAAACAGCACAACCACATACTGCTCTTATGGAGTAATGAAAGGCAATCAGGATGGATTGCACACACACATCAGGAGTAAAAAAAAAAAAATCAACCAAAAAAACCTCCAGACCCAAAGGGAAATGTAAATCTATTTCTTATCTGAAAAGAACTAGTAACAAAAGAACAAGAAAAATTAATATTCAATATTCAAATACTAGTTAAGTGACCTTGGGTTATTAAATCTATTTTTTAAGAAGAGGATTAGAGTCCAATATATATAGAATAGGAACAAAATAGACTAAGAAATTTTTCAGGAAATAGATGTGTTCAACACAGCAGTATAGTGAGCACCCAGTAATGAGTGGTGTCCCTCAAAAGTACATACTGAGACCAGTACTAATTAATATACATTCATCAGTGACATAGTGAGTGGGGTCAAGGGCACGGTCAGGAAATGTACAGACCATGGAGNAATCTATTTCTTATCTGAAAAGAACTAGTAACAAAAGAACAAGAAAAATTAATATTCAATATTCAAATACTAGTTAAGTGACCTTGGGTTATTAAATCTATTTTTTAAGAAGAGGATTAGAGTCCAATATATATAGAATAGGAACAAAATAGACTAAGAAATTTTTCAGGAAATAGATGTGTTCAACACAGCAGTATAGTGAGCACCCAGTAATGAGTGGTGTCCCTCAAAAGTACATACTGAGACCAGTACTAATTAATATACATTCATCAGTGACATAGTGAGTGGGGTCAGGAAATGTACAGACCATGGAGCTGAGTGGTGCAGAGATATCAGCCTGAGGGGATGGAATCACCAGAGGGACCAGGACAGCCCCAAGGAGGGAGTGGGACCATGCAAACCTCATGAAGTTCAACAAGGCCAAGTGCCAGGTCCTGCACCTGGGTTGGAGCAATCCAGAAACAGACTGGAGGATGAAGGGATTGAGACCAGCCCTGCACAGGAGGACTTGGGGATGCTGGTGGATGCAAAATTAGAGATGCACTGGCAAGGTGCACACATAGACCAGAAAATTGACCACGTCCTGATCTGCATAAAACTAAGTATGGACAAAAGGTCAAGAGAGGTGATTCTGTCTCTCTATTCCACTTTTGTGAGAGTCCACCTGGAGTAATATGTCCAGCTATAGGACCCCAAATATGCTGTTGGAGAAAGTTCAGAGGAAGCCATGAAGATGCTCAGAAGGGTGCAGCACCTCTCTGGAAAAGACAGGCTGAGATAGTTGGGTTTGCCCAGCCTGGAGGAGAGAAGGCTCCAGGGTGGCCTTGTTTTGGCCTTTCAGTATACAAAGCGGGCTTATAAAAAAGATCAAGAGAGATTTTTACCAAGGCCTCTAGTTACAGGACAAGAGGAAACAGTTTTACACTGAAAGAGGGCAGATTTAGATTGGACATAAGGGAGAACTTTTTTATAATATGGATGGCAAGACACTGGAAGAGGTTGTCCAGGAAACTTGTGGATGTCTCACCATCAGAATGGTTCAAGGTCATGTTGAATAGGGCTTTGAGGACACTGATCTACCAAAAGATGTCCCTAACAGGTAGGATTTGAACTGGGTGATCTTTGAAGGTCTCTTCCAATTCAGATCATTCTGTGATTCTAACATTAATTCCTGCTACAAAAAGCATTTTTTATTTTGAAATTATCTTCCATGTATAACATATTGAAAACATCAATCATCATTGTTCCACTATAATCAGTAGTAGTGGAGTCTGAGCTAGAAATCAGTCACTGGCTCTGGGTGCCACATGGTACAAATATTTCTGAAAAATTTGGGAGAGAGCAAGAGATACAGAAAACCCCAAAACAGGATAGCAAGTATGTGGCAAGCATGACCTATGAGAAAATGAGAAAGTGAGATTATTGGAAAGTATAAAACAGTCCTCAAAAATGCAAAAAACTTGTATGTCATGTTCTCTGTGAAAGAACAAGAGGAAATCAGTAATAATTTGTAGGAAGAATTATTTTAGCTACAGAACGACGTGTAAGAGGATGGTGACATGAAGTGACAAAGCTGCGGTCTCTATCACTGGATATCTCTAAAAATGCATCAGACAAGGTCAGAATATCTAAACGAGAAGATTGTCTGAACAGTCACTCAAGGACCCAGCAGTTACAGCTCTGTTCCCCAAATATATTCTCACTGTTTCGTGTGGAGAGAGCAGAGAGGGCAGGAGCTAACAGATGGGCTCTGCTCATGAAAAGCTATAACTGGATCCTGTACAGATTATCTGAGTTATACAAATGGATCATTTTGAAAACTCTCTTATTGCCCTGTTCATAGGGGAGCTAATGTGGAGGTTGTCAGAGACTGTCCCATTATGTGAAAGGCACTAACAAAGGAGGTTGGATTAGCCTGTGTTTGGAGCACCCCTTCAATTGCTATCCAGATGCCTTTCCTATAACACACAGAACAAGAAAATGTCTTGGGTACATTCTGTCTGTAAGTAGGAGTAATTGACTGAAGAAGTTTGCTCACTCAGACTTTTTAAAGACAGGTTTTCACAGTCATTATCGTAAGTTTGACAACCAGTTGACATTAATTTCCAGTGGAGCAGGAAATTTTTTATGGGAATGAATTTATCTTTTCAATTAATGGTCCCTGGGGAAGGTGTATCTTCTGCTGGTATTTCAGCCTCTGTTTTCCCTCCAAGCATTCTGCTCCACATCAGAGTCAGGGTCTGACTCTTTGCATCACCTTGGAAGGTTCTGCAAGTTGCCATCTGTTATCAGATTGCCCTGCCTGGTGCAGCACCCCCCTCCCCAGAGTCCATTCCTGCTCACCTCTGCCCCAATCCACCTCTCTTCCAGGTCACTTCCCTGCCTTTAGGCACAAACAAACATAAAACACAGTGATCCTTCCCTCGCTGTCTCCCAGCCTCCAGAAACCAGGGATGCAGAAGTGGCTAATTGAGTATGGCATCTTGCTGGACTTGAATGGCATTGAGGAAAAGCAAGTGTGATTCAGCTAAAGGCTATGTGGGTATGTCAGCAGTTACAAAACCCCAATTGGACAGCACAGGAGTGTGAAATGATGCTTCTTTAAAAAGTGAGGCCTTTGAGGTTCAGCAACACATTCATTAAATGCACTGATGCCCAGAAGTTATTTTGGTTTCAAGCCTTTGACCAGAATGAGGTCACTCTATATTTGCTTCCTTGTTAAAGGAATTTTTTAATCTTGAAATATTTATGCTGAGCTTTAACAGCTTCTTTAGGGGCTGCTTCTTTAGGGGCTGCTACTTTTGTGACACAATACTTTTCCTGGCTTCATTTCTATGAAGTAGATGCATCAGGAGAAACCAACTGTGGATCTGGTTATTTGTACAGGAGAACACATGGGATCAAACCCAATATCTCTGCCTCTCACATACCTACAGAAGGCTGCTCTAAATTTTCCACCCATAATTTCTTCTACCTAAGACTATGAATAAAATCTCTTCCCATGTATTTCCTGGTAGACTTTATATGAAGAGTTACATAAATTATTTTAAACACCTTAAAGAATGTAAAGAAATGCAAGCAGGGTCTTCTTCCAAGCATGTCTTCACCTGAAACAGAGCACACTTCCATTGAGAAAAAGGCTCTTCAAACTGAAAAAGAAAACAAAAAAAGAAATTATTACCAAATTGATATATATAGGAACTTGAAGAAGTAAGAAACAGACTAGATGCACTAAAATTGTGCCTCATTTCCTTAGGAGAGGATAGAAAATAATATTATTGAGATCAGTGACAGCTCCTTGAGGAAGCTGGTGACCTATTTTGGAAGGATGTATGGAAACAGACAATGTAAAAGGCTGTGGAAGACAGGTTTTATGAATAAAAAGAGGCATCAAATTCCACTTTTGACACACTACCTTCTAAATTTCTGTAAGTTTGTGGCTTTCAAATAGTCCAAAAACAGACAGTCGTACTGACAGGTCTCAAATGGTCAATTTGTAAAACTGCTTCAAATCCACTTACTGTGGAATGAGATGACTATCAGACCCAGCTACGCCTTTTATAAAATATTTATTACTTTTCTGTTGAAGGCTAGTGCAGCATCTTCATAACTTAGCAGTCCTGGATGAGGAATTCAGAGTGCTTCACACTAACTAATTTAGCTTCCCTTTTGCCTAAAGGAACAAATATAATAAAATATACTGGACAAGAGATATGTTCTAAGTTCCACCATTGTTTTGTGACTTGAAGTTACAATTTTCAAGGGCTGGATAAGGCTTAATCACCAAGTGAGACTTTATCACACAAACTCAGCAGACAGTTGCAGATCTCAAATGGAAACTTTTAAAAGGCATTTTAGTTCAGATGAAAAGAATTATTTCCTTAATCAAGAGAGACTGTAGGCATTTTTCCTAACATAATCATCATCAGCTGCCAGATCAGGATGCACTTTCCTGGAACACTGTTTCCTCCCACCAGGTGTTGTTACGTGAAGATCAGAAGAGAAGAACATCCCTAAGGAGCAGCTCCTCATCGCCTGATTGCTCATTCTACAATAGCCCTCACTAACAGGATTCCTCTCCTGTTTGGAGGTACACAGACATAAAGTGAAAAAATACCACTTTCATCTCAGAACTGAAACTCCTCATGGCAAAGTCAGAGTGACTCCAAGCTAGTTCAGACTGTAGGGGTGAATTCTTGGCCTAAATAAAATCAAGAATAAAATTTACACCATAACTTGCAGCATCTTGAAGTAACAGGAGACTTTCCGTGGATTTCAGTAGGCTGTGATTAAATGGAGAAAACAAGCCCTATTAGGTAGATTAAAAATGTAAGTGCTGAATAGGAAGGCAGCCTACCTGTCACAGCCAGGTGTTTTTGCACAGAACAGCTACACACACGGAGGAGTGAGTGCTCAGCATAGCTGTCCAAAGCCCTTCCACGAAATTTTATGGAAGGGCCAAGGTAGAAGTTGAAAGTGTTCTGAGGCAGGAAACAAAAGGGAGCTGCTTATAGAGAAGAGAAAGGAAAATGTCTTGCTGATTAAAATTGACCCCAGACAAAGCAGCTGAGTACTTCCTGAAAGATTATACCTTTAGGAAAAGGTCTGCTCTCTCTGTACCTGCCATTTGATCCTTTGGCCACTGTTCCCATGACCTGGATAAAGATGTGATTATTGAAAAACAGCTCTTACCATCCTGACATGGTCCAGAGGCAGATTATGGTGGTGAAAGCTCTGCACCAAGCCCTGCCAGAGGCCTTTACATTCTCATGGCAATTAACCCAGCCTCAGGGGTATTTCCTCTGCTCACCTGCAGCTACTCCTCTGCCATTGCCTGTGAGCCATTGCCAAAGCCCCCTCCCACCTGCCCGTGTGAGCTGGCAGCTGCCCGAGGGTTCTGCTGCCTGCACGGGGTCAGCAATGTGTGGGAAATGTGGTGGGAATGTGGTGTAAGTGGATGGTAAATGTGGTGTAAGTGGATGGTAAATGTGGTGTAAGTGTATGGTAAATGTGGTGTAAGTGGATGGTAAATGCAGTGCCACACACAAGGCACACAGGGCACACGGGGCACAAGCCTTCTCAGCACGAATCCACAGCTCACCAGGCATAATTTTTCTTGCCCAGGCTAACTGGGGTGCATGTCAAAGGTCAGGCAATAAGCAGCCAAAAACATAGAGGAAAAACTGCTGAAAAATGAAATTTCTTCACTAGGAAGGCAGACTGATTTGGCATTTTGCACCGCTTAAAAAAATGTAATTTTTTTAACCTTGATTTTGGGACAAAAGTCAAGAATGTAATTTTTTCACTAAATTTACCTCCATCTGAGTACTTGTCATCCCCACTCCTTCCGTTTTCCCCACCATCATCTTCCTGTCCTCATCTGTCTGGGAAACATTTTCATCTGAGGTCTTCATTTATCTTTTGGGCACTGAAATCCCACAGTCCAGATTTCTCTTAGACTGAGCATTCATTCAACACACATTATAAATCTTGTATGCCTGTGAATTCTCAAGTCAGTCTAAAATTTGCAGGTTTATAGTAAAGAAAAAAACCCAAACAAGCAAAAAAGCGCGCACACACACACACACAAAATAAATCCATCCACAACTTTTCATGGTTTAGAGTTTAGAAAATGATTGCTCCTGGAGTTACATTCTACTGAGAAGTCTGAGAACTCAGGAAGGGCCAGGGGAACACAAGTAATTGTGTTATAGCTATTTAATGAGCTCCCAGTCACCTGCCAAACCACAGCAAATTTGATATTTATTTTCATATGCTATCCCACCTACTGTGTGAAATACATTCTCTGAAATCACTATTTAACTTGTTAAGTAGTTAGAGAACTTGCAGATAGCTGTTAATACTCTGAGGATGTTTATTTACAATCAGGTCTCTCTTCATTTAAAATGCATATATGAAAAGCAATAGCAAAACATTGCTAGATGATTCACATTGTTTCTCTCTGCTTTTCATGAAGGCCTTGGTGAATAACAGAGTAAATTATCAGTAAATTTCCCATAAGAATTTGAAATTAACTCATTTCATCTGTGCTTATGCAAGTTTCATTCTTCTTTCTGCAAATATGCAAGTAATTGCTTTTTATTGTGGAAAGTTTATTTTATGGAAAGTGAATTTGGAAATGCAGTTTTTACATGACAGTATTTGTGCTGGCAATGATTGAGTACATTCAGGAGCAGCTCGAGAAAGAAATGTGAGTTACCTGAGACAGCAGCACAGCTCAGCCTTTGGATACCCCAAAGCAGTCTGTAAGTTAAACATCAGTTAAAATAGTCATTAATTAAGTTATTGTAACAAGTTCATTGGAGAAAGTGAAAAACTGTCTTTCTGTATTCTAAACCTGGGAAATAAGTCACTAAATTAACATATTATTCATGTGCACGTCTCTTCAGATCTAATTGCTGCCCTCTTTACATGTCTTTTTTATGCAGGAGAGTCTAATGACTATGAATAGATATTATGCTCTTGGGGGAATGATTATATGGTTTCAGACTTGACTTCCTCGAGTATAGAAAGAGGTGGCAGATTAAATTTTATGGGCTATCATTCCTTCACTCCATTTGGGGCAACACTTTATTGACATTTTCCCAGGCTCTGGTATCAAAGGAATGGAGCATTTGAGAGAGAAAATTGCTGTGAGATATGAATTCATGTAAAGTGCAGTGGCATTTATGAGAGGATCAAGTCAGATCCCATCCAATATCACACTTCCTTGATCCAAGGTGAGAGAGGCACTATGGTTTGACTGTGCAGGAGCTGTGCCCAACTTACAGGTGAGCAATGTGCCACCTCTTCTGCTCCTCTCACCTGTTTTCACCAAGTAACATGGCCTGACAGGTCCCTGGACATTTGTTTGCCTTGCTGAATTCCCTTTACAGTGGTTTACACATGCATACTTAAAACCAAATTAAAAAACCCAAGACAGACAAAGTAATTCTAGAAGGATATTACTGCTCAGGGAACGTCATTACAATTTTGCCTTTATGAAATTACTGACCTACATAATTTATACTCAGAAGTGTGAGTGATACTGTAGATGACCTATCTCCTATTAGATCCCAGTGATGAAGCTTGGCATCTTTTTAAACTGATGCATTAATATGTGTCATATTCAGACAGCCATCTGAAATTACTAGCTGTGATTAATATAATTAATTATCTACCACAATGTGTGCTCAAATTTTGGTAGAACCCTTTCTACCAAATAGAGAGTGAGATAATTTGATATATTAGCTGGAAAACATCCAGACAGTTTATGTCTAAAATGATTAGGAAGTAATAAGATGCATTTCCTGCTTTCTCAAATAATTCTCTAATGAGGTTGTTGAAAAACAATGAAGTTTACAAGTAATAAATCAAAGCTATGTTAAAGCTGTTGATAATTGCATTGCAAATAGAACTTGAAAACATCTTCTGGTAAAGAGTTTTTGCCATGACTGAGTAATACAGCTTTGAGGACTGACTCTGTTCACTAATTGAGGGGACAGATTGGTCAAAGAAAGACATGACCCTCTGGTGGACATGACACAATATTGCTCATCAGTGCTTTTACTTCTTAAAATGGCTTTTTGTTTTAAAAAGTGAATTAGCAACCTGAAAAAGCCAACTAAGCCCAAATAAAAATTATACCTTTTCCTTGTGATCAATCTTCACTTTGTGACATAAAAAGGAAACAAAGGTTTGCTCAAAAAAATCCTGTCAGCTCCAAAACCATATATTGTTAATATATTTTCTTTCTCAAAGCAGTCCAAAATTACCTCACTCCTTCCCCTTTTCCTAATGTTCAGGTGAGCAGCAAAATATTTCTTTTCTCTGCCTTAGCCATGACTCCAATAGAAATTTCTTACACTTTGACACAAAGTGTAAGATGCCTTTTATACTCCAGTAAGAAACATTTCAGACAGAACAATGATTTCTCCAGCATGTTACATTTTCACCAGTCTCTGCTGTGCTGCACTGCAAGCACACATTGTAACCTGTCTGTGAAAAAGAGGAGGCAAGTTATGAAGGGATTGTTAGGTAAACAAAAGCAGGAGATGCCCAAAGGTTATGTTGTCTTATGAGCAGTGTAGTGATGGCAATACACTTCTGTTAATAATTATATGATGACAGAAATAGGGCAGAATACACAACTTTTTCACAGTCACATTCGTGCCATGAAACAATGAAGTAATACCTCCCATTGTGCTGCCCCACATGACACATCCACACTGTGCAGGACTGTAGGAAAAGGTTCTGGCCCAGGCCTTAAACCTATTTACTACCTCATGTGTCTACTGACAGCTCCAATGCTTTTTAGCTGCTGGGGGTCTCAGGAAAATGAAGTAGTAGGCATGAATCTGTATGCATGTGTATAACACAATATAGAATTAAGAGACTGATAACATTTAAAGAAAGAACAGAAAAGGTTATCCTTTGTAAAGACACAACTAACAAGACAAGACCATTTCTTTGCTATAGACTGGAAAGCTGAGCACATTGCCATTATCTAAACAACCTTATAACTTCCTCCTGCAAGCTCTTCTTGTGCTCAGCCCAACTGGAAAAATCCTCTCTGAGGGTTGTTGTGCTGGCACATGGACACACAAAATCTCTGCAATGTGTTAGCACCTTCACTGAAGATACATCAGTACACAGGTATATGGACATTTGCCACATGTTGTTTCACTTTGCTGTAAATCTTTACTTGGGAAATTTGCTGACTCCATCAAAGTTCACAGAAGATGGAAATGTGACAACAAATGAGCTCAAATAAGGATGTGTAGGATGAACTTGCAAAGTCCTTTACAAGAATGTGGATCCTTTTTTTACCTCCCCACACATAACCACTAAATATTCTCAACCTGTTAGTATTATCTTCACCAAGAATGGCATCTGCTATTGCTGTTTTAAACAAAATGTTCTTCTAAACCTTTGGTATGTTCTGGCCCTGCTGCTTTCCACTGCTAGGCAAGGAAAGATTTTGTGAGGCTTATAAAGTTCTAGTGAGGTGAGTTGTGCTATCACTGAAGCCAGAACCACCCCTGCATGTGAAAACATGCTGAGACTAATAATTCTGAATTTTAGTTGCTCACTGTGTGCTAAGGACATTATTTAATTGCACAATGAGATCATCAAGTATGAGATAGCCTGCTTGTATTAGACCAGGTTATGTGGGGTCAGATTATCTGACAGAGTATCCTGTCTCCAGCAAGGATCAGCAAGTGGATGCAAGGGAAGGAGCAGTAGGAAAAAGCAAGCATGCAGTTGTTCCTCTCCAGGGTGCTCTGCAAGTCTCCAAATCACTTATAGCTCATGCATTTCTTGGAAAGTTGCCTTTGGTGTTGACAGCCTCCATCAGATCTGGACTCCATGAAGCTGCCCATCTAAACTTGCATCTAAACATCTGGCACCCACAGCATGCTTAGAGAGGGAGCTCCCTGTTCCCACTGGATCCCCACCAAAGAGGGCTTATTCTCACAGCCAAGTCCTTTTCCTTCTCATTGCCATCTAGCAGCTCAAACTTCAAATAAGCTGTAGCTCTCAAGACAGGAAAACAAATTCCAGATGACCAATAACCCGTTTTTTGAAAACCTGAGTGCCCAGGATTTTTTCCCATCCTTTCTAGTTCACCCACACATCTCTTCTGGCTGTGAGACATTTGAATTTTAATTTCCCCAAGGATGACAGACCCATTTCCTAAAGCAGGCTGCCAAAATCTGTCAACTCATTTGTCCTTCTGCCAAACCTCACCAGTAGTAGACTCCTTCTTGCTCTTCCAGAAAGGAGCAACTCCATCTTTCCTGCTATCCCACACTGACCAGAACATGAGAGGAAGGGTCAAGGCACCAAGCAGGACTGGTCCAGCCCAAACTGGGGCCACAGTTACCAGTGGAACTGGTTAGCTGCTCCCAGCTGCTCCATAGGCAGACAGCTGCCTTCTTCTGATGCCTGCAGCCAAAAGTTTGCAGGTTGTGTTTTTGTCAGAAGAGTTAAGACCTCCATCACAGACTAAATGCCAGCAGAACAACTGATCTCAGAGATGTTTTCCACTGTTTTCTGCTTCTAAATTTGTATTATGATAAATATTTAAGTGCAAATTATTTTTTCCTCCTTTGATAAAAAGTAAACTGTGAAGTTCCTGTGAATGAAAAACAATGTAGTGATTGAAAATAATTTTAACAGATGACTCATAACTCTACACTGGTTTTTGCATTAGTAAATAAAAATTGGTCAGGATAGATGGAATAAAGTACATTGAAGTTTAACTACGAAATGCATCTTCCAAGCCCTCATTACCAAACCCTTTTCAAATGAAGTCTTTTTCATCATAAATCACCCAGCTATGTTTTGCATTTGCAAAATTTTTTTTAATTAAAAAGCAGAAGAAAAATAGAATAAGCACTCTTAGTGGCATGTCTCAAGAACAAAGGGCCCTCCAAAATGCAAACAATTAGAGAAGTCTAAGTTGTGTATGCATTCACAGAAAGGGAAAAAATCCCCCCAAAAACAATGAAGGAGGAATTATTGTGCCAAGTGAAGGTTTTTCCAGCTTTTACTTATTCACTATTTTGCCCTTATGGTCTTCTGTTGAAACTCTTGTAATTCATCAGCAGCCTTTTAATTTGGGGGCTCTTTTGCCCATAGGACTCTAAACTTTGCCAAATTGGACCAAACCAACCCATTAATATGGTCAGCTATTGCCTATGTTCTTCTGCTAAGATTTGCCAGTACTGACTATTTGAGGTGGATATTGAGTGGGTGGGGGTGATTTAAAGGCTGGCTAGAATACTGGAGTATTATCTATTTTCTCTTTTATGAATATTTTCTTCCATTCTCTAATATTTGGGAATGGGAAGAAGGGACTCCTTCCCTTGAAACAGACATCTTTTCTTTCACAGTATTTTCTGGAACTGTTTCTTCTCTTACCTAACTTTTTGTTCTCCATTATGAGATTATTTGCATCCTAGCCAGCCCAGGGAGAAGGGGATATCCCATCTTTACAAGGAGAAGGGGATATCCCATCTTTACAAGTCCTTGAGAAGAAAGTTAAGGGACATGTGGGAAACACAAATATAAAAAAGTTTAATGATTTGCTGAGCATTGTGTCAATGACAGAGAGAATAATATTTAATGAGGACCAAATCTTGAATTTCTTTTGCCATGAGTGAATTGACTTGAAACAATAAGAGCAGCCATTTTATATCAACAAAATGAAGCAACACAATGGAGTCAGGTATTTTTTTCAGCTAACACAGGCCCCCAAGGATTGACCAAAGAGCCACATAGAAATGGCTGAGAGTAAATGCTGCTTGTCACAAGGCAATGTTAGCCAAAGAAATGTGAACATGTTCCCTTCATGGAGCTTGTACATTTGCTTTTCTCCTGAGGCCAGACTACTGAGCAGGATTCACACTGCTGCTGCCATTGTCCATCTCCTGAATAAAGCTTGGTGCTTATGGCATTCACCCAGCAGCCTCACAGATAACATCCCTCCTTAGCAAAGAGCATTCATTGCATGTTTCCCACATATTAAACCACCAGGGTGTGGTGATCAAATGGATCATCATTCTGCCAAGCCTCTCTTGAAGCTGGGTCACTGTGCCAGACCACAGGAGGTGGATAACTGCTGAGTGGTGTTGGGTCATGTTCCTTTTTCAAGGACTGCTTGTGCTCTTCACTTTGGGCTGCTGATCAGTGTATTTCCTGAGGATCTGAATCCCTGGGTATTGCATGCTAAAAATCTCCCAGTAAGATCAAGTGATCCTTCCTTAGGAGTTTGGATTGCAGTAAGTATTCCTCCCACCTCTATACTGAACACAGGGTGTACTCAACACCATTACTCTGTGTTTTCTCTCTAGTCAAGTATTCTTTGGTGCTACTGCACTGTCTTTTGAGAGGTTTACTGGTGAGTTGATAGGAAGTGAGAGGGGATTACCTGGAAGATGGCAATAACACATTGCTACAAACACAAGAACCATGAAAGCTATCCTGCTTCTGACCTGCTGCAGTATGGACATCTGACTCTGTGCCTGTAGAACAGTCCATCCAACAGGTAAGGCTGTCCCAGGGATCTTGGCATGACTGTACCTGCACAGTCCTCTGCATTCAGCCTGGACCCATCCGTCCCTGCCTTTGTTGTACCTTATTGTTTCTGTCACAGCTGTCAATGGGAAATTCCTAGACAACAGTCTAATGATTTCTCCCTGCTTCTGGTCTGTCTGTATCTGTGGGGAGAACATTTACCTCCACAGGAGGAAACTGAAAAGTTCTTGGCAAACTGTCCTTGCTTGGTGCCTGTAGCACCTCTGAAGTTCCCAGATGTGACAAAAGAAATTAGACCCGGAAGGTGAAAGGCTGGAGCCAGACTCAGAATTGGACTTCAGCAGAACTTGCAGGATCGAGCCAGATTGGCCCCAGGAGATGAGGCTGGGAAATTTATAGTCAGGATAGTTGTTGGCTCTGGGCATCAGGCCAATCTCATTATCTTGGACACAGTCGAAGATGAACTCACAGAGTTCAAACCTTGTGCTGCAAACCACCTATACAGCTCTGTACAGCTCTGCTGTGCTGATTACATTAGCATTGGTTTCCTTCCCAGCCTAAGCAATTGCTGGTCCTGCCTCTTGTGGCACCTGGAATTCAAACTCCTGCTCGCCTCCCTCACCAGCCCTGCTGTTTTGTGACCTGTTCCCTGTTAACAGCCACTGAGCTCATGCCAGCAAGGCAGGTGTTTTGTTTTGGTGGTAGATGAAATTATTTCCATATACAATTGATAACGGGCTCTGGGATGAATGACAAAACACTACATTCGATTATTGAGGCCAATCTCTGAACTGTTTTTCCAGGTTCCATAACTGCTTCTTCTCATAAGGGGTTTGAAAAACTTAATCAGCTGAATAATTGAATCTACATCGAGAGGCCTGCACCAGTTCAGCTTACTCCTGCTAACCATTCTCTGGATCAGCTATGGGGAAAGTCTCATAAAATGTTTTTTTCCCATAAACTGCTGTTAGAAAAAATGCTTTTTTCAGCTGCCTGCTACATTTCAACTGCCTTTCTCTCTTCCCTGAATAGCCTTGTTCAGCTTCCAAATGTCAACATGGCCAAACTGAGAAACTGCTTTCTTTGCTTTCCCCACAGCCTCAGGAATTAGGCCCCACACAGAAAACAAATGCATGAGCACAAAAACATCTTTAGGCACACACAAGAATTCATCTTTTTAGATAAAGGTTTGCACACAGTTAAATTTTTTGTTGAACTAGGCTCAGTACCATGAAAATTATCTCATGAATTAAGATTTAGAAACCACCACATTATTGGTTTTATTATAATTACCAGCACATGAGTCTGAAATAATTTTTGTCAGAGTCCCACAAGGGCCATTTTAATGGTAGCTGGGCAAGAGAAACAGAAACCTTTCCAAGGAAGAACAAATGTTGGGCAGATTGTCTTCAACACAGGAGATATCCCTCTTAGTCATGTAACATTCATGTTTCTTGGGATCCCTGGCATCCAGCTGCTGGTATTTGCTTAGGGCAGGATGGCATTGGTTCAAGTCTCTGCCATGCACACAGTCCAGCTGCAGGATACACACATCTGCCACGGGCTAAAAGCAGCACAGTGTGCCCACTCTGCTCAGGGCTTAGACCCAGACATCAGGGCTAAGTTAGCAGATGGCAGCTGCTCTGGAATGAAACTGGAGTAAGATAGAGCTCTAGACTGACTTCAGTGTTTATTCACTACAAATAAACATTGAAAATTAGTTAAGGTGGTGGTTAAAACCTCCCTGGAACTTAAAATGAGCATGTAAGGTTTCTTTATGGTCTGAGGAAAGAAAATCTTGTTCCATTGAAGTCTTTAGATCAAAGATTTCTGCCGCTCTCCCAAGGACAGATAAGCACACACAGTCTACCATTAAAGTGTCTCAGCTTTGTCTTGTAATAAATATTGTAATAAAAATTCTATTTCAGACTGGAGGCATTTGCTAAACAAGGGTGAGGAACATTGATCTGAGCTACTTAGCTAATCAATACTTCTTTTGCAAGCTTATCTGGAAACTTTTGATCCTCCCAACTCCAGCTCCATTTCACCAATTACAGTAAGAAAGGTTAAGCTTGGATTTATTTTTATAACCTGATTAAGCAAAAATATTTTTTGCCTTTTTTTTCAGTACTTACAAAGTTCATAAAGCCACCATCTAAGTAAAATATTTGCATTTGAGAACTGCATTTCTTCTTGATGGCTCAGTAAAACAGCATATTTGTAATGCAGATAACACATTAATTACTTTAGGAACTGACAGCATATTCCTGTATATTTTGCAAAACTGTAAAGTCTGTTGTGCTGAGTAGAAGGACGTAATGTTTTAGTGTGTTTCCCAGTACAGAGTGCTGGATCAGGAAGAAGCAAAGGAGACCTTCAGATGATAGAAAGAAACAAAAAGGTCACAAGTCTTAGTATTCTTGGGAATTTCAATGACCCCAACAGCAGCTGCCCAGTGAAGGGCAGTGGAGAACCCCAGAGTGATGCACTCAGGGAGTCCCTGAACCAAGGGAATCTCAAGAAGGGAGTGGAGACACTCACCACAGCTCAGCACCAGGAGACTCATGCAGGGCCAGGAGTGACAGTGGTCAAACCACCCTCCCCATACAAGAATGCCTTAGGGAGTGCTGGAACCAGGAGCACTGCAGCCCTTGGCAGGCTGGAAGGGCACTGTAGCCCTGCCAGCTCTGCCAGGGAGAGATGGTCTCCAGAGGCAGGAGCCCCTGTCCTCTCTCAGCTCTGATGCAGCTGCACTGACAGAGCTCAGAGGGAACACGCTGCCACCCCAGTGCCAGCAGGACAAGCCAGCAGATCAATTCCTGGCTCTGAGCCTGGTGTCACCAGCAGAATTTGGGCTTTTTTCATCATGGGTCTACCTACATGACACCAGGCCCGCTGGAATAGATGTGGTAAACCAAGGGGAGAAGGAACTTAGTGCAAAAGTGAGCAGGGCTGATCAAAACAGCTTTAATCTGGGTTTGAAGGGGAAAATTGATAATATTAGGCTTACTAGAGATAAACCCCTCTAGCAAGGTGACACACAAATGCTTGAGGGATGATGTGACCTTCAGGACCTTCAGGCTGTTCCAGGCTGTGCTGAGCACACTGGAGCCCATCTGAAATATCCCTGTAAGAATGTGCACAGCCCCTCAGCCACTGCCATGGGCCATGGAGATGGAGATCCAGTGGCAGCAAACTTGTAGGGATGGTTCATGGTCTCAATTCAGGCTATTTTCACAAAAGACATTGCATTTTGTTAGGGGCTCTCTGAATTAGAAGCTTGGATTTAGCTGTCATGGGAATATTATGAGTTTACCTCATATTTCAACCCCCTGGTATTTACTGTGGACGTGACTCAAGCCTGCTGCACTGAGGTACAATCCAACCACTGCACTACTTTGGTTATTTCTCAGCGTCCACAGTGGTTTCAGACCAACAGTGAAAATGAAAATAATTACAGGATGAGGTTTGGAAGGGTGAAAAGACCTAATTCTTCACTTACATCAGTGAACTGCAGATAAAGTTGATGAATTCACAGTAATGCACTACCCATGGCTAAATCCAAACAACAGGACAAAGCATAACAGACAGATTCCCTTTATTTTTTAAAGATATACTTGGATTTCAGGCCCTTAAATTTTCCAGGTTTCATAAAACTGACTAATTCAAGCTTTTGTTGGCAGTTTATTTTTTCAGGTTGCTGTAGATGGCAATGTCTTTGATAAATTATCTTTTTTGAATTTCCTCCTGAGCCTTTTTTCTTTCAAAGTTTATTTCAGTACTAAAAAGAAACAAACAATGAATTTACAACAGAGAGTTTTAAATAAAAAGAATGTAAATGGCCACCATTACCTAGCTCTTCCAGCTCAAAATGGACAGTCAAATAATATCACTGTGATGCTGCCTTTTTAAACTTTAGATAAACTTGAAGGAAGACTAATAAATACATGCTTAGCAAAAAATACAGGCATTTCTGAAAAGGGAAGAAGTAATGAGCTTGAAATTATATCTCATTATTATTAAAAAATCCATCCTTATTTGAGTGGGAAGGAGAAAATATTAATATTTTATGACCTAACCCCCTAAAAAGAAATTAAATGCTCTGACTACTCAAATACTTCAGATAAAACTGCCTTTGCTCAAATATTTTGTGTTTTTCAGTGGATGGGGGTATCCACTACATCTCTGTCTTACTGTAAGTTTTGTCATAAGCTACATTTCAGTGATATTATTATAAAGCCCATAATTTGCCTTCAGAAAAACTGAAGGTAATCTGAATCATAACAAAAAGGAAACAAAGGAAAATGTTACAACTATAAACTGAACATGGACAAACATCCACTGGTCAGTTTCTCTTATGATATATACTCTCCAAATGAAGAGAGATTCCTCAAATGTATGTTTAAACAAGGTCTAATTTTACTAAAAATCTAGGATCATTTGCATTGAAGTTTGAAGGAAAATAGAAGACCCATTCCAGAGGATGTTAAATGGTTCTGACATTTATTTTTTGTCTGAGGCAGAGTCCAAAGCTGCTTCTTCTAAATTTCATATTTAGAACTAATAAAAATGTTTTCTTAAAAAAAACATGAAATACTGTGCTCCAAACACATCTTTTTCCATTTAATTAATTACACATATAGCTTTGAAATCACTTACTTTTAGGTGAAAAGAAAAAAATTAAACTATTCTGAAAGAATCGGGACAGAGCATTAAAGTTTAGGAAAATGCATTAATTTGTGAGTCAGGGAATTTCTCCACAAAAAAATATTTCTGCAAAATACTACAACACAGCCATTTTCTAGTGGCAGATTGCTCCTGCTGATGATATCCAAAGTGGCTGCAGTTCCTGTGTGTGATGAACTGCTTACTCAGTTTGCTTTATCTCCTTTGTACTCTCAGTCCTCTTTGCAATACACAGCTTGTCAGAATGATTCAGTGACTCCTTCTTATACTTAAAAACCCAGCACGAAAATACCCATTAAAACCCAAACAGTATCAATATCTCTCTTCTGTGCTGAATCTTAAAAGATGAAAAGAGGAAAGATGTAATTTGCCCATCGTCTTGCTTCAACTTAGGGTTAATTATATGTAATTATATATAAATCAAGACACATTTGTCATTTTTTTCCCCAAAAACATCCAGAGATTGAGACACCAGAACTCTTTAGACAACCTGTTTTTTACTTTGTGATTCATTTTTTGTGCTAGGTTAAAGTTTTTAAGGGCTTCTGATCTTAAACACTGGAAATTTCCCTTGTTGGGGTTTGAATCCAATAGGTCTTCCTTCTATGGATGCCAGTCATGTCAGCAAGCAGGTTGTTGCCTGTTCCTCAGGCTGGCCTGTTATAAACTTGAAAGCAATTTTAGATTGTCCATCCAGTCTTCCCCTTTTAAGGCCAAGTAGTTGTTTATTCAATTATTCCTTGTAAGTGTTGTTTTCCAGATGTCTAATTATCATATCTAGGTTTTCACCATTTAATCCATGTTATTCTGCTGCTTTCTTGCTTTCAAAGCTGAAACCTGGGCTTTGAGCTTCAGAGTACATGTTATAGGTAGTTTCTTTTAAGTGTCTGACACAGTATCAGCATTTCTTTTATTCTTCATTTTGGTGTGGATCTTTTGGGGGTTTTGGTTTACTTTTTTATGTTTTTGGTTGTTGAGTGATTTGGGGGGAGATTTTTAACTTTGTGGGGTTTTTTTGTGGGTGAAAAGTGTTGGGCTTGTTGTGGGTTTTGTGGGTTTTTTTTAGCAGAATAATACTGTTATATCTTATTTATGTCATCAAATTAATGAAGGTACTTTTTCCATATCCCCAAATTCTCTGAATTCCTCTGAAGTTTGTACACTGTTATGAAAAAGATGTGTATCCAAAGTCATTCCACATGTTCTGATATGACATAACATCTAATATAAAATCTCTCTTCTTATATTCCTATAAAATTCTTGGTTTTGTTCCTCCAAGTGCATTTGTATTTGCAGATTTTTCCCACTTTGGGAGAAAAATAAAATACATACAAATACATACAAATAAAATACAATAAAAAGAAACTGCACTAAAACTAAAATGTCCAAAGCTGCAAATGTATCTGGAAAAAAGCAGTCAAAGGAAGCATAGACAAGAAATAATTATACCAAACACTTTTAATAAAGCATGGACTTATTTGCGTGAAGAAAAAAAAATAAAATTCAAGCTCCATTAGGTTGCTATTAGAAACCTCACTTTAAAATAAAAGACATAATATTCCAGAACAATTTGTTAGAGTTCTTAACATCTGTTTAGGCAGAGAAATTTATAGAAATCTGAATGCTGAGAAATTTTTGTTGTAAAGCAAGTGATGGTGACAATGGCATTTTCTCCAAACTTTTTGGAATAAGCTCTAGACAAATTACGAAGAGAACTCTTTCCTGCATAAGAAGTCTTAAACATCAGTAACCTGAAGAGTCTTCAAATATGTTGGAAGAGATGGCAGAGATGTCAGCACTCTTTTGTGCTTAGGAAATCAGACCTTCATCCTGTTTCAAAAGTTAAGGTGATTTACCACTGGAACAACCTGACAAACACCACAGAGACTCCTTCACCACAAAACAATGTTCATGTTTATATCCTATTAACTAAAAC
Organism: Polioptila caerulea; assembly: GCA_013397295.1. Taxonomy (NCBI): domain Eukaryota; kingdom Metazoa; phylum Chordata; class Aves; order Passeriformes; family Certhiidae; genus Polioptila; species Polioptila caerulea. The sequence goes on along the minus strand of VYXF01005268.1, from coordinate 71,906 downwards.
AAACAAACAGAAAATAACTGTGGCAATCCTCTGGCCAGCAGTGGGTTACAGCCATGCTGAGGTTTCTGCAGCCACTTTTCTGGCTTTTTTTTCTGCCATGGAGAAGACACTGGAGAGGTCCCACTCTTTTGGGGAGCTGTTCTGAGGAACTGTGATCAGAATCCAGTGATCAACCTAATTTACAGTCAACTCACCTAAAATGAAAAGGCAGGTTGAGGTAAACAGAAAGAAAAGCAATGTTTCATTTTTCAGCTCATCCCACTCTCACCTTCACCTGCCTTTCAAAATAAGCATTTAATGTAAGGAAGGAAGCTTTTCTGTCACTCTCTGGATAGGCATGAGGAAACTAAGGCTTTGGTCTTGCTGGGAAATCACTGTGCTAAGGTGGTGTCGTGTTTGTAACACACACAGCCCTGTGCTAACCCAGCTGCCAGCATCACAGATGACAGGAGCTGTATCCACTGAAACTGAAACTCTCCCAGCAGCTGCCTTGTAACATCCTGCTTGTAACATGAGCACTGCCTAAATCCCTTCAGCTTTGGAGATGGGAAGAGAAAGCAAAAATAAAGCTGGCCAACTCCCCTTCCCACCATATCACCAGAATAAAGGAGGACTGGTTCAGAGAGGCTTCTTATTTCAGATTTTTCTGTTTCTGCTGTGGATAGATATTATATGGTTCATTTCACCAGCACAGCAATAGAAAAACATGTATCCAGAGCAAGCAAGGATGCCTAGCTGTCCTGGGGCAGGGATGGCCCTTGTCTCACCAGGGACACCAGCACCATCTGCTCAGTGTGCCAGGTCTGTCCCTGACTCCTTCATGCACAAACAGAACATCAATGAAACTGATGTGGGAAACTCTGGGGTAATATAGAAGGAAGGCAGCCCTACATGGCTGCAAATCACTCCCCACCCTGCTGACACGTGCACTGGCCAGGATTTAAGGCAGGGATCACCTCTCTGCAGGTGCCACAGACAGGAGTGATTTGCTGTCAGCATCCCCTCTTTTGGTGGAGGCCAAGATGGAGAGAAGCAATTTCAGGTTTGTAGACCTGGGAGGAGTGGTGAGGAACCTGGAAACTGCCCCAGTGAGATGGATTTGACATCCATGTCTTCACAGTGGCATAGGAAGAGGTATTTTGCCCAGGCAATGTTTTAGGAGGCTATGGATTAATTGAAGCTTAACTGAAAATGTAGAGCAGTTTTTGTGTCAGTGGGAACTGTGCTGCTCAGAGACACACAGAGAGGCAAAAGCACAAGCTCTGGAAAAACAGGGATCAGCCACATCACTCTGGGTATCCCAAAATTACCCTGTGTTCCTTTACCTGAAGTTCTCTGTGCTTTCTCCCTGTCAAAAGGAATTGTGTCTTAATATTTCAGAAAGGTTTACACAGACTAAGTCATTAATATTTGTGAAATACTCATGTAAACTGAACAAAGAACAACAGAAATGTCCTGAAGAAACCCAAGTGGGGCAAGTTTTGACTGATATTGCTTCCTCAAGGCTGATACCAGGCATCTAGGAATACGACTGATGCAGAATATTAAAATAACTGCTATTTAATGAAAACATATAAGGGACTGCAGCAACAGAGCCATGACTGACCCTCTCAGGGACCAGCCACCTTGAAGCAAGTACATTGATGATGCCAATTTACATCAGTGACAGAATAGAATAATCTTTTCTACAGGATTCTGGCTGAGAAACAAGTTTTGCATCAGGGATAAATTAATATGCACAAAACTGCTGACCATGTAAGGTACAAACTGGCATCTCTGGAAGTAAATTTGCAGGGATTTATTGGCTTGCAGGCAGATACTGCCTCTGCTGCTGTTAATTCTTTTGCCATGCAGTGGGAGATGATGAAAAGAAGTTTCAGAAGAATTGTCACCTGGCTCCTCAGCAGGACAAGGGAGAAGTCGTCACTCTCAGAGATCTCCCAGTACCTGAAGATGGCAGAATCCCCAAAGTGGAGGGGAGCATTTGTACCCTGGCTGTTCCCAGCTGAGCAGCACAGGGCAGAGTGTGAGTGGATCACAGCTCCTGAGCCTCCTGCCCACCCCACAGTGACATTACCATTCCTGTCAGCATCTTTGGAAGAACTGTCAGGAATGTCAATTTTTCAGTGCAGCTGCAAGGAAAGGCTTTTGTTTTGTAAACACAATAATCAGATGTGTCAGGTGTGAGATTTTCCTTGAAATTTCCCGTTTACAGAAAATTCAGAACATAGCTGCCCACCCCAGTCTGATTCAGACTAAATACTTTTCTTAGGTGAAATTTCCAAAGAAATGGGAATGCTGCTTGTCTATCAGTTCTACCAGACACTACCAGGCAAATTTAAAAACAAATAAAATAAACAAAAAAAAAAAACACTTCAAAAAAAACCCAAATAAACCCCCCACAAAAAAAAACAAACAAAAAATAAAAAGGGGAAATTTTGGTCTTTTGNAAAAAAAAAAAAAAAAAAAAAAAAACACTTCCAAAAAAACCCAAATAAACCCCCCACAAAAAAAACAAACTAAAAATTAAAAGGGGTAATTTTCTTCTTTTGCAGAGAAGTCTAAGGGAGTCACATTGCTCTCATTCTGCTGCATGGAAAGATCATTACTGGAGATCCAAATGTCAGTGGAAGACAGAGACTTGCTACAACTCCAGCACTCTTAACCTTCTTGAAAGGACTGTGAAATCCAGGGTGCCAGAGGCAGGGGAGATGATTGTACAGAGAATGTACTTTGCAGAGATTTTGGCAGTGAGACATGTGGGAAGAAGCAAGGAAGAGGCAAGACAGAACATCCCTGTCCTCCAGCCAGTACAGAAAGGAGAGTGTCAAATTGATTAGACATGAAGTACAAGTGGCGTCTCTGTTTTACATTTTCTGAGAGCCAGGTCCAGAAATATCACCCAGGTGGATTCACAGTTTTCTTACCCTTTCCACAGACTGCAGAGACTGCTTTCAAATATGTCAGCCATCCTGGACATTTTCCTTTGTAATGCTCTGGGTTAGTAGCTATCAGAGTCAGAAAATTAACTAGAGTCCATTAATTTTGCCAGCCTGCCTAAGGCCGTCAATTTTGGTCTTCTAGAAAGCAAATGCCTTGTTACTTTATCAAACTGTTGTGGCTGCAGACAGCTTCAATGCACATACAACATATATCCAATAAATGAGCACAAAGAAGGAATTATAATCTACTAAATCAGCTGACAAAACAGGTGTTAAAAAATTTCATGCCTCAGACTAACTGGTATATGTTTATTAATTAATATGAAATACGATTAGCAATAACATAGAATGTAGACTCTTTTTCTGTTTTGCTTCTTAATTAGTACAATAAAATGTTAACTATGAAAGAAATTTATGTTCCAGCCTTATTACACTGGAATTTTCCACTGCTGTGTTGAACACTGAGAAAGAAAAAGCTATGTTGTAATTCTGCAATGATCTACATCCTGAATAATTCAAAAGGGAAGTTCACTGTATGCCTGCAACTCTGATTACAGTGAAAGACAGTGGCACTAGACTGCCCACTGATTAAAAGCATCTCCAGCACCTTATTTATAATTAGGGACTTGAAAAAAATAGTGCAGGAAAATGTGTAAGTGTTCCTCAAATACCATAGAAAATGCTGAGGCTGTTGAGTGATGAATTACCAGACCTGTAATTCAATCTTAGCTTTCTAATGATCTCATCGATCAGTCACATCTCGTGGCTGTGATTCATGATATCATCTGAACCCCTTCCTATTGAGTTATGGCTTTGTTATAAATCCCACATTACCCATTATCCTTATATTGAATATACTCTACCTTATTACAGTAGCACTCAAGTTCCCTGAGAGACTTGAGGGACTATTGGTTTTCCTATCAGGAATTTTCGTTCTCAAAGTATTACAGACCAGCCAGGAGAACAAACTGAGCTGAGCATCTCTGCCTGACCTTAGGAAGGGGAGGATGAGATTGTGCTTTGGGTGATAGCCTTGGCCTGGCAAAGAGTTTGTGCAATTCCTTGCTCACACAGGCTACACACTCAACCTTGCCCAAGTCATTTGAGCAGCTGAAGAGCTCGAGGGTGTGGCTGTATCACCTGGATTGGAGAGCAGAGGGGTCTGAACCTGCTGCTGGCACTGGTGAGCAACATCCATGCAGGGCTGAGTGAACCCTATGGTGGAGAAGGGGTCTGGCTGAGGCACCTCTGCTGTAAAAGCAGCTTTGTTGTGTCTGACTGCCTTTATTTTTATGAGGAAGGTGAGGTGGATCAGGCTCTTTACTTCTTCTTTGGGAAAAAATATATACTGGTATCACCAATCCTTTTGCAGAGGGTGAGTTTACAGAATGCCTTAGAATTCCCAGTGGAATGGAGCCACCTGCACACACTTCACCACTGTGCTGGCATGGACAGGGGAAATGCAATCAGTTTAGGAGGGAAAAACTGGTTCTCAGTGGTTTGGGGTTCATTGCATGATGCCAAAATGGGTCTGTGTGCTCCAAACTGGCTTAAACTGGGGCATAGCTAAGCTGGGCTCTGTGTGTCTGGGGGATCTGGAGAGCTGCCCAGGGAAGGGGCTCCTGAGACTCGTGGCTCCCTCCTTGCCAGGAGGCAGCTCTGCCCCCCCTCCAAAACATCCAATTTCTTGGCAGTGGTAAAGGCAATGGTGGATGAGCTCTTGACTCCTCAGCTATCCATAGTGCTGAACAAGAGATGTGTTGACATTACCCAGTGCCAGGGAGCAGTAGGAGTGGGGCTGCTCCAGGAGGGATGCAAGCCAGGAGTCCATGCACAGGCAGACACTGTGCCTTCAGCAGCAGGGCACAGACCTCCAGCTTCAGAGTGACATTATCCCTAACCAACAGCCCCAGGCAAGACTCAGGCCCAGGGTCCATCAGAGTGCAGTCAGGAGTAGCAGGATGTAGGGCTGGTGACAAACTGCTTTGTCCCTTGTTCATTTCTCTCTCTTGGGTGCCACCAGTCTCACCTTGTAATCAATTAATGCACAACAGCATGGCCAAGGACCTTCTTCTCCTTTCTGTTCTGGCCCAGGTCACCTGCTCTGCTCTTGTTTTTGGTCAGACTGCTGAAGGTAAGTGTGTGTATGAATGTGATGAGGACATGGCAGGCTATGGATTCAATCCACAGAGCCAAGGAGGTGTTTGCTGTAAGTGGATCTCAGAAGGCTGAGGTCACATGGGCAGTATTGAAATGTCTTGTCATGCCTTCCAAAAGCAGGAGCTGAAAAGAACAGGGCTTGCTCTTGCCTAGCACACTGATGTCTTCTGATAATGCCTCTGCGACCCCGCCTCTGTCTGAGCTGTCTCTGCACTTCAACAGAAAAGCATGTTACTTTTTTTCCCAAAGCACAGTGATTAATTAAACTTGTCTAAGTCAGTTTAATTCCTCTTTAAGTGATTTCTCTATTTTTAGAACATATAATTCTGGTATTGTGACATTTTAAAGTTCAGTGACAGTTTGGGGGTAGTCTGCTCTGAAGCGTCAAGGTGAATTTTCAGTGAGCAATTCAATGACATTTCAAAAATTTCTCACCAAGGTGCTTGAAAACTTCCAGCCAAAAATAAATTTTAAACTGGTTTCCTTATTCCAGCCATGAAAGTCTTAGCCTCACCTGAAGAATGGCCTAGATACTATCCTCTGTGCATGGGATCAGTAAAAAAAGGTGTTAGAAAAAAATCATAAGCACTGTTTCAGTGCTTTGCAAGAATAATGTGTGGATGATAAACAAGTACAATGGATGTATTTTTTTTCCCACAGCTGTAGCTATTAATTTCTTTTTCATTTGTAGTGCTCATCTAATTAAGTAATCATTTGCTATTAAAGAAAATTTATTATTGCTAGTAAAAACTGACATCTTTTCCTAATTTTTTAATCATCATAAATGTTTATCCATCCACATCCTGTAAGCGGACAGGGTTATGAGTGAGTTACCTGCTCATCTTTACTGATCAGCTGATCCTTCCTAGAGAGAGACCAGTCTCCTTTCCTGAAAAAGATCATCAGTAAAATTGCCAGAACTTTGCTATGTGTTGAGGTCAGACTGGATAGTTCTGTGTATTTTGTTTTCACCAGATCCATCCACTTTTTTATGAAGAAAAAACCCCAACACATTGTGTACTCATTTGTATGTGCTGAATCTAGTGGAAAAACGTGATAAGGTGAGAAGGAAAGAATAAAGTAAGATTCCCAGAGCCAGTTGATATCACTGCTAATTAAAAGAAATGCCATTAGTTTCTCTTCTCTGTAAGCTAAGTGCATTTAATAATATGAAAAGGAAAAAAAAAAAGCTGAAGCTGTTTTCATGAATCACACCTTAAGACATGACTTTTCTTTAAGGACATATTCCAAAAGCCTTTAATGAATCTGCATCAACTTCTGCAAACTTTGGTGCCAATGTGAGAAGTTTCCAGTTTGCTTCCAGCATCCAGTGTGAATAGTGGTTATTAATGTTCCAGGTAAAGGGATTCAGCTCCAACACTTCAGCTTTTTATTTAAGTATCCACTTCTAGAGATGTGATTCAGTGGCTACAGCAGGGGCAATTTGAGATGCCCAGCAGTTCTCACCTGGACTGCAGGTGTTGGTCCAGCAGGGCACAGATCAGCCATTGATCTACCAGCCCCACGTTGTTACAGGCACACAGCTGGATAAAACCTTTGGTCTCCAGTGACTGTAGTGGGACCTGCAATGTCTGACTCACACGGACATGTGAATTTAGACATCTAAATTAATTAGTTATGAGCTGAAGCCCTTCCCAAGTTTCTAAATCAGCTCTGGAGAAACCAGCAGTGGGCACAGTTCTCTTCAGTCAGATTTAGGGCCACATGACATGTTCCTCATTTTCAATCTCCAGTGATGGGAACAGAAACACAGGATAGCCTGGTGTTTCCTCCAGGGAAGCAAAAATGCTAAAGGGTGAAAGCTGGGTAAGGTTGGAGTTGGAGAGCAAGTTCAGCACATTGCAGAGAAACAGAAAGTTCTCTCCACACTTCTGATTACAAATTCATTTGAAGGCAGGAAAACAGTCAGGATGTACAAGACATGATGTTAACAACAAGCAAGCTTTGGATCTGACAAAGGGCAGGAATAGTCTTACAGACATTTTAAATTGCATTTCCTCCCTGACAAAGCCATACAAAGAAAAGCTTCCTAGTGATTTATATAGTGCAGGAATAAACTGAAATGTATGTTTTTCCAAACAGGGCCAGTAGCACTGGAGTTGAACTGGCTCTGAGGACAGAAGGAGATGCCACACTATTTTCTGTGCAGCCACACCAACCAATGCAAATGCACTATGACAGCCAGACAGCCTTAATCACTGTCACAAACGGCTGTCACTGCCACAAATTTATCCCCTGCTGACAAGACAGATTCAGGTCCTCTGGTTACTGAATCCATAGCATAGTCTGCTTCAGCGAGATAACAAAAATGCCAGTAGGAAGTGTGAAAGGAGCTGCCCCAGTTATCCATCCTCTGCCATGCACTGAATAACTGTTGCTTCTCTGAGACTTGGGGCTTGCTGGGGAGGGGAGAAGGGACAACCAGACAGCTTCCTTTTGGATCTATGCTGAAACTCAGATTAACAGCCATACCAAGGAAAAAAATATGTGAAGCACTTAGTGTGTCTGTTTTATCACTCATGAATATAAATTAAGGAGTTTGAGTGGTCCATAAATAGATATTTGGACTAATACTTCTCATTATAATAGATTACATAACTAGCTGTTAGGAAGCCAAACTGTAAAGATTATTAAAAGCCTGAAAGCATTCATCTCCATTCCTTACATATTTTGTCAATTGTGTAAGTGCTTGTCAAAGCTGGACTAGAATGCAGGCATTCCCACAGACACATATGTGGTAACCATTTGATAGTATATGCAGAAAAGATCCATGACTCCTTCTCCAGCAGCAGGAGCAGGTAGAAAATTATGTCAGAAAGATGCATTTTCTGGTCACAGCACCTTTTATTCAATGATTCCTGGTGGCACAAACCATGGAGTTGTGTTTCAGTCTGGATTATGTGAGCCTAACCTAGTCTATGTTATTAGACCTATAAGTGAGGTGCATTTTACCTTAAATACTCTACAAATCAGGACACCAATGTAACTTCCTTGTTTAGGCATCTCCTAACAGTGATGCACAGGACTCTGTGGGAACAATTAATTATTTCTGGTTTAGGATGTGTTATCCCATATCTGAATTCACCTCAATGTGTCTTGGAGCAGCAACTGCCACCCCTGGCCAGTCAAATCAGTAATCCTCCTTATTTTTAAAGGACAGCCTCTATGAATGAAAGTTTAGGAGAAAAAATTTAAAAAATTTCTCTGTTTGTAAGATTAATGTCTAGGAATGGGCATGATTGTTATATGTTAAATTCCTGCCTGGCAGATTTGTATTGAAACTGGGTATTTAAGAACGATCATTTTGATGAAGTTTTAGAAATATGAAGATACTCTAGAGGAATATTCAGACTTTTGAATATGCAACAATACATATTTGATGTCCAATTATGTGTAAAACATTTGCCCAGAGTGCAATAAGCAGAAAAACCTGGCATGTGTTTCATTCTCGGGTTCTCTTCACCCAGACAGAGCTCAGTGATTGGGCAGCCTTGGGTGTGTGGAGCAGGGTTTGACAGACTTAGCACCAGAGTGCAACTGAAACATGCACAAGGGAAATAAAGGAGGAACAACAGCTCTTGCAAGTGTAACTGCAGCCGTGGGGCTGTAGCTCTGTGGCATCCATGGTTGCCATGGTGATGTTACAGAGTTCTGCAATAGCTACAGGTGTAGTTATGGTTATCAGCTTCATTCCATACCTTTGGATTCTCATACCTTTGCCCTACAAATACTCCCACTAAATCATGTATGTGCAATTCATTGTGAAGATATTAATCTGAATCTGAAACTCTGTTCCATTTGCACAGTGCTTGAAATCAAGCAAAGCTCACCTAGAAGACGAAGGTTTTATGATTGTTTGCAATCAACCAGTTATTTCATTTTTTTTTAAAGTTAAACACGATTTGCTTAATCCATTTTCCAGCTGGATTAGAGGAGATGGAAAATACTGTTGTGCTTGAAAAAAAAAAAAAGTCAGATGAACCTATAAGCAACTTACAAGCTTTTAAAAGGCACAATTATAGTACTGTTTAAATATAGGATTGCAAATTTAACTTGTGCATGTATTTGCTAAATTGGGTGTCAGAGCCTGTAAATGTCACTTGCATATTCAGTTATCAGCCCTGAATACTCCCCTCTCATTGAATTCACAGCTGCATACCTTTGCCCTAATGTGCATAAGAAGCATTCTCAAAACCACAGAACACCTAATGAAAAGAAAGAACCAGAGGCAAAGCAATGCAGCAGATACATGTACCTCTGAGCACAAAAAGCTGCTTTTGTGTACATCTATTCCATTGTTTCTATTGTCACAGTACCTGCCAGCTTGGTTATAAATGAAATAAAGAATTATTCCATCAAGAACTTTTACCTGTAGCATCAAACATGGAAGTGAAGAAGCATTGTTGACTAACAGAGCTCCTCTGCTCTGTTTGTGACAGCCAGTGGGTGACAATGCACACCCTCACTCCTGGTGAGATTACTGCTATCAGACAGTCTTTGAGCCACCTGCCATCACACTGCTCACATATTAGCAAAGCCAGACCTGTCCTGTCACTTAAATAGAGGAAAGTCACTCTCTCCTGGTCCTGGGAAAAATGTCTCATTACAATGACAACAGAAATCATCTCAAGGAGAGGAACTACCTGGCAGTGGACTGTTTTCTTTAGTGTTTTCAAGGCAATTTAAGGGAAAGTGAAAAGAAAGCAAAAATCTGAGAGATGATAGCAGGTTCAGTTAAAAAAGTCCATGATAGCCTAAGATTGTCCCAAAAATAAAGAGCACAAAGTGCTAAAAATGCCAAATAGCCCCTCAGAGAGCTCAGCTCCTTCCACCAACCCTCAGACAGACCCTCAGTGGATCCTGAGCCTGCCTTTCTCTCCATGAGGACGTCTCTGTGCTCAGCAGTCTCCCTGATGATCAGAACAACTAATCAGAACTAAATGAAAAACATATTAACTGATTATACTGATGGGGGAGTTTTTAAGAGCCCCATGCTCAGTATTTTTCTTTCTCAGATTCTTTCCTGAAGTTTGCTCAACTTTCAGTGCTCAGTTTTCCCAGCTTAGAAAATGTGGAGGGACCCAAATGTGAGGTAGCAGGTAAGCAAGAAAATTTACTGCTCCAAATTTGTGGTTATTTGATCTCAATATAGTAACTAGGTCCATCTATGGATTAAAAAAAAATAAAAATGTTGTTGGTTTTACACTGGCTCTAGTGGGAGTTTGAGTAGGGCTCAGTCTCACCTCCTGGCTGAGTTGGAGGTGGACACCCAGAAAGAGCACACTCATTCCTCTTCCCTGGATTCAGATTACTATCTCCATACCACAGTTTGACACCAGTTATTTGTACTAATTTTTCAGCAGGCCACCCCAATACTCTTTCCCTGGCTCTGCTCCAGCCTTCTAGTTGCAGAGGAAAGAGGACAATATGAGACACTTCTATCCTGTCAGAAATATTTTTTTCTTACTTGTATGTTGGTGCCAAGCATGTACCCAGCTCTGAATCCATCTGCCTGTAGAGAGCTGGAAGCCTTGTTCATTGACTTTCAGAGCTGAATACAGCAAAGATATCACAGATAGGAAAATTTGGTTCTATTCCTGATGTGGATGCTATAATATACCACTATTTGTGACAAGTAACAGTTATTTTAAATCTATTTCCTCAATTTTTTTTTATCTGAAAGTGAAAGCTGTATCATGCATTTTCTAAAATAATTAATTTTCACAAATTTACATGTTCAGCAAAGACTTTAACTGAATTCTAAGAAAGAGAAGAACTTAACAGAGATATTAATTACCTGGGGCTTGCATCAGCCACCCTATTACATTTTCATGGAACATGAAAATAGAAAGCTCAAGATGTTAGTGTACGTTGTATGAGTGTGGTATCCTGGACTGACAGAGATCCTTAAGGACAGAGACCTGATTGCACAATCTGTGCATCTAATTGATTTCTTGGAAGTTCACAATTGTCTGTATCAAGAATAGATTTTTCTTTTTTTGGTTTGTTTTTTCAAGTGTCTTGGTGGAAACTCATTTTGGTTTGTGACAGACCCTCATGTGTGCAGGTTTAGTAAGAGGCAGGACATTCCCATTAGTACCATGTACAGTGCTTGGCAAAATGTAACTGTTCTTTGCTGCCAATTTCCAGTCTCTTCTTTTCTAATTTGCTCAGCCCAAGCTGAGCCCAGGCTCAGCTCTGGATAGAGCTGACTTAGTTTTAAATTCATCACTGCGCTTCTCTGTTTGGCTGCAAGCCAAGCTCAACTTACATAAGGAGAGATGTTACTGTTGTGGTACCCTGTTCTTTGCAGAAAGATGACTCAGTGTGTCCCCTTGTTTTGTGTTTCACTTGTACAAATTTTGTATAAAAGCAAGTTTATCTTCATTACTTCTGCAAAAGGACATCAAACTGACTTTTAATTTCTCTACAGCTGATTGACCATGACTGCTCTTACCCCAAGTGAAAATTGGGAGTGCATGCTACATTCAATGGTTTCAGGCACCTCGATTCTCTCCCTGGAGCTCCAACCCACTGAAGCAATCAGATGGATATCTGGATTTGATTTAGGGTTCACTCCAGGCACACACACAGTCAGGAGATCCCTGTTGAGGCTGCAGCAGAGTAACTGTAATGGGAGCTGAAATAGAGATGATTTCTCAGCACTGGGAGCCAAGGCCCCTGGCTTGGAACTAGCCCATGGCATGCCAAACCACAAATGAACCTCTGTAAATCCCACCCATCACAGTGACCCTCTCCTCCACAAGAACCCAGAGAGCTGGAGCTGAGGGATTTCTGCACAGGAAGGCTGTGGCTGTAGAGCATTAGGGAAGCATTAGAGAGGTTATTTGGTCTCAGTTGTTTAGAAGCTGGACACAAATTCATTGCCTTCGTAATCCCTCAAATCCCATATGGTTATGATTCCTTTACTGCCAAAAAGAAAGGTCAGATTGATTCTTGGTGTAATCCTTGTGGTCAAAACTTGCAACCCAAGGATGATTTTGGCCCTAGTTCTTTGCTAGTGGCTAATGCTTTACAGCCAAGACAGTGCTCTTATTTGCATTTCTGAGAATCAAAGAAAGGGTTCACATGTGTGCAATTTATATGTACACTATTTGAAGTACACAAAATGCTTATTCCTACAGGACAGGCTTTGGACATTTCTGTAACACTAAGGACAGAAACCAGCTCGGTGGAATTGCCAGCAGATCTGACAATAAAAATGACATATCTATGATGTAATGAAATTGGTTATCTTTGTACTTTTGCCAAGGAACTATTATAGCTTACAATCCAATCTATAGCTAATGTCTGTGCAGATGAATATTGTTTTCAGTTTCCACCATTTAAAAATAGTTCTGCTTCCCTCTGCCTTATCCCATTCTCTCTTTCATGGTGAAGGTTTTTGTCTTTTCAGTGGAAAGCTCCATAGAATTGATCCAGCATTCAGCACAACTGAAAGTGTGAAAACTTTCAGAAAGAGGCTGAAAGTACAGAAACCTATTCCTCTCTGTGCTCTTACTTCTGATTTGTTCAAAATTGCAGACATAATAAACTTTCATGCTACATATTCCTAAGAAGAAAAGCTATGGAAACTGCAGAGCAAAGCAACTTGTATAGAGGGAACACAATAACCAGGGAGAATTAACTATTTTCAGTTTAAATACATTGATAATAAAAACATATATTCATGAATCTGCTGTATTGCTCAGCTGGAATTGTGAATATCCCAAGCTTTGGTGTTTCTAATCTTTCTCAACCTGGTGTTGGTTGCTTACCTCTCAAAAAGAAGGGCCTCAATTGTCTCTTGGAAGAACTGTTAACTTTTGCTCATTTTTATTTTTTCTTAGATAAGGTAAGTCACCTACTGATTATATGTTTTTGGGCAGCAATAAAAGAAAGTGGACCTGAATGAATCATGGAGTTAAAACTCGCCCATGAATCATAATGTTTTAACCAGGAGTGAGTCATGGCAGGATGAAAGAGCTGTGCTGAGTACTTGTCAGGTTCTCTGTCAGAAGGGCTCTCAAGAAAAGTGTGTCATCAGGCTGTCCCCCCTGGGCAGCAGGGCCACGGCTGGTCCTGCCAGTGCTGCACAGGAGACACAACACAGTGGGACATTTCCAAATCTGGCAGTGGCAAACTGCTGGAAGATGCAATGAACACAATGCAGAATATACATTGGATGTGGGTCCTTGCATGGCATCTAAGAAGGATTCCTGAGAGCTGCAATTGTCTGAATCCCATATCCCATCTGAGATACTTGCAGAAGCCGCAAGTTCTATGAACATTGCTGGAATTCTGGACATCACTACTTGATCCTGAAAAGAGATGCCTGGTATGATGGATTGTTTTGTCTGACAACTTTGCATGGCTCAGACAACAAAAAGGAGACTGAAAGCTTTCTGATAAGAGAAGATTAACTTTTCCTCCATCACCATAAACATCTATTGTGGATGGTTCCCATCTAGCTGCCCAGTCTGCCTGGACATGGACAACACACAGTGTAGACCACAGAAAGGCACAGCAGCTTTTCATGCCATTTGTGCTTTTGCTTCCAAGCTGGAAAGACCCCAGCAGTGAACCACAGAGTCCAGCAAGTCCTGTGGGCTTTGCCATGATACAGCAGTAGATCCCATCAGCTTTCTGAAGACAAGCTGTAATCCTGAAGCACACCCATCCTTTCAATGTTCCATTTGTCTGACCTAGGGACCAGCTATGTTCAGACCTAACTCTATGAACACAGGCCTTTTTTGCCATGGAAGAGACTGCCCTCCCCTTGATGTGCCTCCCTTGACTTGTTCAGACAATAGGAATAGATGAGCTTTTTCATGTCAGTGATTGGAATGGGATAAAGAAAGGCTCAAAGCAAAAGAAAATAGCTCACTAACTGTGTCTGTAGCATGTTTTGGTGGAGTCGTGCCAATATGGCAATGAAGTGGTTGGAAGTTAATCTATTTACAAGCTTGGTAAAAATGAATTCTTTTTAATTATAGTATATTTAACATTGCTACATTGCTATCTCAAAAATCTTCTTTTATGGGATCTCCTTTCATTCCATAGTGTGACATTATCACACTGCTGTGAGTAGTCTCTGTTTTTTGACTGAATCAGCCCATTGCCTGTGTAGCCATGCCAATCAAAAGAACAGCCTCCCCACAAGGGTTGTATAACTTTTCATACATCTGCATAGACCCATCACAGAGGAACATCCAGACAAAGTCATATAACATACTGACCACTCTCCTTTTGTGCAATCCCATACATGTGTCCCAGAATCTTTAAGATTTCATGTCTAAGCCTTCCTGTAAATCATTGCTAAAATGTATGTATCTTCTTTCTTCCTGGGCCTTTACATCTGACATGGTAAGAAGCAGACTCTTTCAACAAGATCTCCTTTCTGAGTCTTCTTGAGATGGATTCACAATTAATTTTTCCCCTGTCATTGCTGCAGCTCATCTTTGCATCTTGCTTCTGATAATCATCCCTGTGATTTTCTACTGACCTCAGACCAGAATCAGATGCAGTTGAAGGGACATTTTGCCAAGGAGCTTCTGTTTCAAGGCTGTGAAAAGAGCAACATCTCTAAGCTGCCTTTTGCAGCTTGCATCTGCTCTTCTTGTTGGCCTTTGCATCCTGTGAGCAGCTTGATCCAAAGCTTGTTTTAACCGTATTACCAGCTGCTCTCTGACATGGCTCTGCTCTCTGCTATTGATTTGTATGTCAGTGGCAATCACATTTCTTTGATTTCTGTGAGAATCAGGATTTAAAATAAATGATCACAGGAAGCCAGTGGTATGTCCTATACTGGAGGTGGTTATGAGTAAAAGTTTAAGAAGCTTTGCTTTAATATTCTTCTGCCTTTCCAAACCACTTTGCTTTCCATGCAGCTACAGTAGACTTAATTCCTGTTTTGGCCTTTTAATGCTGCCACTGGTTTTTGCATAAGCCCCACTGTTCTTAATTCTACATTTATACTGCAGTGTTCAGAACAACAACTCCATGACGAGGGTTTAACCAAATTTTCCACTGCCATCCTGAGACACAGGATAATCACCAAACAAATGGTCTAAAAGCCACAACCACAGAGTCATAGAAGTCAAGAAAAAATCAAGAAGCCATCAAGAAGCCATGTAGACCCCTGCCATGCAGCTGGCAGTTTCATGAGGCTGACATCATTTGTGACAGATGGATGAGATTTGTAATCTCATCCTAAAACCTTTTGGTGAGTTTAACCATCCTACACAATACTTCTCCTAAAGGCTTATCTAAATGTCCCTTACTATAATTTAAGGCAATCCTTCTTTTCTGTTCCCAGGCAATACATTCCATTTCTCACTGAATCTGTAACACCCAGATATGTTTCACACACTTCCAGAATTTCCCTCTCTCTGACACTGGTTTTCTCTGAAACAGAATTAGTGTACAGAGTCTGTCTGTTCTTTCCTGCTGTCCCCCAGCCTCTCTTGAGGACATCTTGTCTTGATGTGTGCTACTCCTCATGCAGTTAATTAGTGTGGTTAATCACTGCTCTCTTGGTTATTCCTCCCTGACCAAGTTACTGTTGGGATAAATCGTATCAACAGATTTACATGAGGTATGGGAACTGCATGCAGTGGAGTCCTGGGAGATTTGTGGGGCTGGAGCAATTAACCAAGGATTAGATGCTGCTATTCTATGCTGTAACAACACAGATGATGGTTGGCTTCATATGTGAATTACAAGAAATGCTGAGTAATGTCTTGAGGTCCCTTGTACAGTTCTGTGACCATCTACAAGTGATGAAATTCATCTTTTTACATCTTTAATGGTGCAGACCAGCCTCAAAACTGGTTTCAATATTCTTCATGGATTCATTCAGCAGAGAGGAGTAGGAAGTGAAATCCTGCTTTTATACCACCATCATTCTGAAGGAGTGGTGTCACCAACTTGGGGAATTTCTCCTGTTGTAGTCTAGATATGCACAAAGTAGATCCCAGTTTCTACAGGGGTACGAATAAATGAAACAGGCCAATGCTCATTCATTGACCCTAAGGCCAAGCAGCATTGCACCACTGTCACCCATGTGGATAAACTCTCCATCACCAACAGAAGAAGCAGATGGTGGCATCAGGGGAGGTGCCATTTGACTTGGGTCTGTGTGGGGTCATGCCAGAGCCAGCCCAGGCAGTGCTCATCAAGGCAGCTGGTGCAGACCACAGGGAAATGATCAAACATGGACAACTCCTTCAGCCAATCCCAATCTCTGCATAACACATTTGCTGAGATGTAGCTGGCAAGACCTTCAGGAATCTTGCATCTTATTTACTGATGTGCTGCACCTTTCGATCAGTGAAATGTGTTACAGCACTTCAGTTTAAATATCCCCCTTCTGAAGAAAGGGAAAGAAGATAAAAAATGAAACAGCTATAAAAAGCATGGCTGAAGAAGGTCAAAACTGCTTGTTATAGGGCAAAAGACCAGCACTCTACACCAACTAAATAAATTTCCCAAGCCCACTCACTCTCCTCATCCACTGCAGAAGTTTGTAGATAGTTAAATTTAGCTGCAAGAAATTCTCTTGCAGGCTAGTCTTCATGATTAAATGAAATCATTCTTTGATTAGGAGTACAGAAAAAAATTAGGATGAGTATCGCCAGAGTAAAAATGGAAATACAAGTTAGATTGTGAAATGAGTCATCTGGCAGAAGTATGTAAACTAAACACAACAGGCATCCCAGAATAGCTCCTCAGGAGAGAAAACATCATAGTGGCTGAAATCTATATATGCAACTATTGGAATAAACTGCAGGAGATTTGTCACATTTTGGCATATATTTGTACCAGTTTTTGTAAGCTTTAGAAGCATTTTGGAAAAAGAAATCCAAATTTGATGGAAAATGACAACAATATCCAAAGATTACAAAATAAACAAAGGAAAATTTCATAATTCACTTATAACAAAGATGTTACAGGTTAGACCACAGCCAATATTTTGTCAGGATTTAGCAAGTTATTTCCTCTTCAGATAAAAACCACTGAAATGATAACAGATGTGATTTTTACAGTGGTTAAAAATCTTTTAGCTATTCACCTTCATGGAATGAGCTTCTTCACTGACTGCTTGACATGTATAGGTAATTGATGGATTATTCAGGAAATTCTACCCGGGCAGACGCCATATGCCAGAAGAAGAACTAATTTCTACCCTTGCTGCTTGGCTTATCTCTCCTGTCACGTGCAAAATGCTGGCAATCCTCAGTAAGAATTGTTTATCTTCATAAAATTATGTAACTTTCTATAAATTTAGCATTAGCAACACAAAAACAGTGCCCAAGCTAGTGCAGGGCTAATGCAACCCACCATATGCTCCCTCTTACAGGCAAACTGCACAACTGTGGATGCCTATGCAACACCCAGCACAGTATCCTCACTGTTTTGTCACAAAGACTTTATTCCACATTTTTGGAAAGACTCAGCTTTCAGGTTATTAGATAGCCCTCCTTTTGCCACTGCTCTGGTTCCTTACAGATCCATTAAATTACAAAAAATTGCAAACAGAGAGTATTAATATTAGATGTGCTTTTTTCCAATTTAAGGTTAAAAAAACAAAACAAAACAAAAAACCTGCCTTCCAGCGGTGTGTTCCTAAATTTTCCAGCTAATACTCCAGGATAATTTTCTGCCATTTAAGACAAGCAATTTCCATATCCATTTGGAGACTCCTAGCTCAAATTTTTGAACTGAGATTTTTGTTGATGCAGCTTCAAAGATCCACATTCCACGGTGTAGGACTGTGTTTCTTCTTTGCTTTTCAGTCCATAGTGTTTTATTCTCTATAAGAAAGAAAAACTTTCTTCTAACTGACATATATCAAATCTTAGAAAAAATACAGCCTACGATCTGCTAGGAGAGAGAAATCATCAACCAAATCAGTTCTGAGCATTGTCATTTTTATCAGAGAAAAAGTTTATACATTTTATTTCCCCTCTGGAGGCTGATACACATGAAAGATGAATTAGTTCAATAAAAACTTCTGCAGAGAAAACTTGTTCTTTAGCTCAAATGCAAGATCTTGTGATTTTAAAAGACCCAAATAAAATTCTGCTGATAGCTTAACTGAGAAAAGCTACCAAAAAATAACCCAAATTCAGAAAAAATACCTCAAATGTGTCTTTAACTAGTTCCCAAGTCTTTCCTAGAAATGTAATTTATGAACTTGGGGTTTTTTTTAATATGTCTGAAGTTGTAGTATGAGCAGCTTCCCCCTTCCTGGCCGGCAGCAGTGCTCATCTGCGCCCGTCTCTTGGCCATCTTCATTTCACAGAACATGTCTATGACTTAGCTTGTACAGATAAAATCAAACCTTCAGAGCATGTGCCACCAAGGGCCTGAATAGTTCTAAAACACAATAATCTGTCAATGCAGATTAATTTCTGGCCTGGGGCAGACATTATCAGATAAAGTTCTGATTCCTGTGCCTGCAGGTTAGGTTCGTTCACAGGTATTGTATTATTGGCACCCATGGTTCATACTGAAAGTTATCAACCTGGCTCTGTGTGCCTGCAAAAATTGGGGTCTGTTTTAGAAAACGTGGTGCCCTGCAAGGCCTATGTGTGACATGACTGCAGGCAGCACCCTGCCAGCACCACACAGAGATCACCAGAGCTCACCAAGCCCTGGGGTGTGCAAAGGAGGAAAGGGACAACTTTAATTAACCTTCAAAAAAGGGCAAAATTCAGCTTTTGTGAAGGTTTTATCAGTTTTGAGATTCAGCTTGTCTCCTAGGGAGAACTTTGACTCCCCCCCCCTTCTGAAATGCTCTGTGACTGTGGCCTGTGGGGAAGGAGGGAGGCGTGAAAAGTTGAGGTATTCATCATTCAGCAATTGAAATGCTGCTTTCAAGACAGATTCATCATAGTTTTCCAATTCTGATATCACTGAATGTATACTTTAACATTTGTATAGGCTAAAGCTTATGAAGATAACACAGAACAATCTCAATTCACAAGAAAACATTAAAAAAAGTCCCTTGCATCTTCTATGTCTATCAAATAGCAAGAATCCCAGAAGGACCTGCTGGTGTTTACATGTAGGACCAACACTGGAACAAAGCCTGCATGTAACAAAGCCATGGAATTTGGTCCTCCTTTGGTGAAACCACGATGAGTAAAGTGGTGCTGGAGTTAGTTCTTGTTTTTTGTACTTTTTAACAGCTTCAGTGAAGAAAGATACATTCCTAGGGAAGACTTAGAGGAAGACTCAAGGTTCTAAGCAATGTTAAATATAACATGTGGCCATGATGTTGGGATACACAAGGCACCAGGTAAGCCTGGAAACAACACTGTCCCATTTTTTATGCTTTGAAGAATTTCTCTCTGTCAAAGACTTCCTTCTATCCCACCTAAGAGTCTGTAATTACTGTCTCTTGCAAACTTCAGTGACAAGGCCCTCTGAATGCTGTAATGCCAGGGCATCCATTGGAAAGCTCTATCTCCCATCCAATGCTTCTCACTGTCCTCCTCTCTGCCTCAGCACTTTTGTATCTTGCACTCTTCTGATTCAGCTGCTTTCAGATTCTGTTCCAGTAACAATAATGAGATGGTGCTAATATTTGTTTTCTTTGTGCAGGATTAAGCCTTTGAAGAAATAGTGCATTGTGAGATATGAACTATTTTGATGTATTTTGACACACAGCAAGGGAATTTCTTCACTACTTTCATGTGCTTTATGACAGTTCCTGAGACATCAGCATATCCTGGGAGTTGGGAACTGGCATATTGTCTGTGAGCCTTGAAAAAAGTGCCATTCATGGGCAAAAGGAAATGAAAATATTTTTTTAAATCCCAAAACATAGCATATATAATACAGGAACTTGATCTACAACATTTAGATACTGTTACCTCTCATTAAAAAATCAGGGAATTTGTTATAAGTCTCAGTGATATGAAGACTCTTCTAGAAAGAAAGACATTCATTACTGCTCTTAAGAAAAGCTGAAATGCTGGTCTCTTGGATTTGATTTAATATCAATCAATTTACTATGAGTTCCATGTTTCAAATCTATGATAATATTGTTAAGGGCAAGGTTTCTCCTTATCCAGGTGAGATTCTCCACAAGTACACTATTTCAGCCACTCTCCTTATTATTCTTGTCACTAAAAATTATCTCCTAATGTGTATCCTAAAGCTTTCCCTTCATAGTTTCAGGCCACTACTTCTTATCACGTCATCCACTGAGAATTATTTTCTTTGCATTTACTGTTACTCTGAAGCCATACATAAACCACCCTTCCTGAATCTTCATTGTAATAGACAGCATAAATTCAGCTTCCTCCATGTCCCCACTTATAATTTTTTTCTCTAATACTTTTATCTTTTTTGTCACCCTTTGTATTTCTTTTCTTCTCTGCTGCCATTCTAACTGGTGCCATTCTTTTGCTGAAAAAAACTATTTTTTACAATGACAGAAGAAAATGAAGAAGAAAGGGCATTTTTTAAAACTCTCATTTTTTCCTTTACAAAGTCAGAAAGATTAAAGGTAAAAATTCTTCAGTTTCATTTTCAACCTGTGGTTGCTCCTATCTTTGGACCACCAGGAAAGATCATAAACTGCCCAAGAGTTATGGAGCTTATAACAGTAGTTGCTCCTTATAGCAGCTCTGTTTCATACTCATTTCGTTTTCCTTTCCAGAACATTTCTTCAGGGACAACAGTACAAAATTTAACCACAATAAAAACCACTGTGGGAAAAATTGAACAATCCAGGGACACTTTTTTCAGAATATCCTTCAAAGATATGTCCAGCAAAGATCTGTAGTAACTCTGTGTTGCTGTTGGCAGAGAGGAGGGTGTGTCTGCATATAAAAAGTGAAGTGCTTTTTGCAGAAGTGTGGTTTTGCAGTCACTCCTTCACAGAAGCAAATATGCAAATTTATAGAATGAGATGCAGATGGATAAATTCTTCTAATATTTCCCATGGAAGTTTAGTTCCTAAGGACTCTTGGCTAAATTAATAAATATTTTATTTTTGTATCCATTTTCATGACAGAATGAGCATCTTTGAGTCTTTTCCTCTTGCACTTTGCATTTTTATGTGAATTACTCACTAGCTTTGCCAGTATTTTTGTGTCCTGGTATACTTTAATCTCCTCAGGAAAATATTGATATCTGACATCTTTGTTTTTATCAAATTGCAGTTGTTCCTTGGCAATATGACAAATATCAGAGGTATCCAATTTCCATTATGTTTTCTTCTGCAATCCAGATAATTACAATGTTAAGCATCAATATTTTTAGGTTTTCTGTGCCTTGAAAATTCTTTTAGACAGCCTGGGGAATTTTCTGCTGCTTCTGAGACCCTATTGTCTGCTAGGGACAGGAATCTGCTTTTATTCCAGAATTTGGAGTTTTTCTTCTCTTTTGTTGTCAGAGGATGAAAAACAGGAGAAGAAATAAGAAGCACCAGATAGTTTATCTACAAATCTTGTGCTATTCTTAGCTTCTGATTTCTCAAATCCTTAAGATTAATCCATTTCTTACTGTTTATTCATATTCATGCTAAGTTCAAAAAAAAAGTAGGGACTAAAAAAAAAATCCAAATCCACAATCCATAATTCTATCTCTCTCCTGAGTACTCACCAGGCTCCACAATTATATAACATTACACTGTGCACTTTATTTACTGTGTTCTCTGCAGCAACCATCAATTCATCTGCAGAATTCTCAGATGGGAGGCACCTAATATTGTCACATTAATAAATAAATACAAGTTAATCATGAGGTGAGTTGGAAATACATATCTCTTTACTGGCAAGGAGTTGTCTGGTACATAGTATACTAATTTACTATTGCATTATATAATTATATATTATATAATTATATAATATTGGATTGTGGACAATACTAAAATTGAGGAAGGGTTTCAGGCTTAGAGAAAAGTGATTTTTTTGTAGCTGTATTATGTACTATTTTGTCTCATTATCACAAGCACAAACCCCACAGCAGTGAATCAGGGAATCACAGAATACTCTGAGTGGAAGGGACCTTAAAGATCACTTGGTTCTAACTCCCCTGCCAGGGGCAGGGACACGTTCCACTCAACCAATTTGCTCAGATCCCTGTCCAACTCAACCTTGAATATTTCCACAGATGTGGCAGCCACAGCTTCTCTGGTCAACCTCTTCCAGGGTATCTTTGCACAATGTCTGTGTGATACAGTGAAATAGTATGAAAAATGTGTAGCAGTGGGGAGAGAAATGAGGTTGAAATATCTGTGGCCAGACCCTGGTTCAGAATTTCCAAAAGCAACCCTTTGACTATTTACATTAGGGTGTTCAGATCTTCACACATTTTGCAGTTGTCTAAAACTGTGCTTTATCTGTTACATTGCTAATACTGATCCAGAATGTACAATCTGAAGGGGACTGATTGTCTCTTAACTACCTGTCATTAATATAACTTTAATCATCCTTGATCCTGATCTGAAATAAACCTCTTAAATTGAGTTGGGTTCCCCTGCAGCAGTCACCATCACTCATTATATATTTCCAGGAATGAATACTAATTACTATGAACTAAGTTAATGAAATACTTTGGTCTTTAGTCTGGCATGCTGTGGTTAACTCCAGCAGAAAGTAGAGGCAATTTTAACAAAAGGGAAATGGAACTTCTTTACCATGTGGGTAATCATGCACTGGAACTGTCCAGAGAGGGTGTGGAGTGTCCCTCACTGGAGATGTTCCAGAATCATCTGGACACAAATCTATTCCATGTGCTCCAGGATGATCCTGCTTCAGCAGATGACCCCACTGTGGTCCTTCCAGCCTTACCCATTCTGATTCTGAAAATACAACCAAGGTGGGGAGATGTGCTTTGTTATGTGTTGTACAACACCTGGCTTAGCAAGGCCCTGGTAGTTTTGAAGATGTCCAGATGAACAGAAACCTAACACTGAAATTGTATCATTTACTGACTACCCACAATGCAGCCATTAACAGAGAGGGTTATTGAGAGCAAAGAGGAGCTACCTTCATCTTTTCTCTCCCTTTCTTTAACATGTACTAGTTAAGAATAAGAAAATTTATTCATATCTATATTCTTATAGGTAATAGAAATATTCTCATTAATCCTGGCAGTAACTGTTGTCCTGGGGATCTTGGTTGATGTAAAATGTTTCATTAACTCCAGATAAGTATAGAGACATTGAACTTCCCAGAAACAATTCTTTTTTTTTCTTTTTAGGTTAAAGGCATTTTGTGATGCATTTCACAGCAGGCAAGAATAAAACAAAACAACCAAGAACTACATTTTTATTCAAATTATGGCTGTGGGAAAATAACAAATTGGCTTATTTTAATTGTGTTCTTAGCCCTCACTAAAGGGTTTTTTAAGATAACACTCGATTGTCAGCAAGATGCCATAGAAATGAGCATGGTCTGTGTGGCCTCAAGAAAGTAAATGACTTCATGCTTTGTTCTGAGAAATGCTGTCATTTGGATTTGAACCAAATGGCTTCACAGGGAAAACACTGATGTCTCCTGCCAGCAGGCTGCAAACAAACACCATGGCTGAAATTCATCTGAGTATGGAGAAAGCTAATCTCTGTGCCTGTGCTCTTCTGAAAGTCTTATACACAATACCAAATAACCAGTGCACTCTTCCCTTTCATTTAGTTCTGAATGCCTTTCTCAGTTCTTGGAACTATTAATTACAAGGGTAGATTTAATTGTGCCCCTAAGTGCATTCCAGGTCCTTCCTGCTGGTTTTTGACTTGGAGGACATAAAGTCTCTATGACCCCATGGCAGATTGTGACTTTTGCTGGTTATGCACATACAGCAACAATAAACTGGTGACCAGATGGGAATACAAACCCTGTCAGGTGTGTTCCCACAGCTCAGGAACCCAGAGAGAATACAAACCCAGAGAGCTGGATGATCACTCAGTGCTCTTCACCACACAGAGGTAAAGGGTGGGAGGATGATCCCACTGATCCCACACATTTCCATGAACACTGGGCCTGGGGCAGATGAGATGATAACTAGGAATGGCTGCAAGAGCTCAGGTGTATCGATGAACTGTCACAACATTCAATTTTGCAGAAACTCTTCTCTTTTTCCAGAGGTTTAATTCTAACCTGAGTTTCAATAGTCCCACATTGACAGAAGCCCAGATTTACACCAGTGATCAAGATCTAAATGTCCACCTTCTCACATATGCTCTGTTAAGTGGGACAACAGGCTGACTGGCACTTTTATTACTACATTCTCCATGACTTGATGAGCAAATCCAACACAGGTGTCATTCATGTGACAACATGATGGCAAAACGCAGTGGAATTTCTCCACAACCACTCTTACTGAAAGAGAAAATGGGGATGGAAAGCAAAAAACTTCAATTTTGCAGATTGCCATTTTCAGTTCACTCCAGAATGCCATTACTATATAACAAATGTGAGCTGGCAAGCATCTGCTTCTTAGCAGAAAATTGAAGTATTTTGTTGGGGCTGTGGATAGTTTAATATCTGTGAGAAATCAGCTGCAGGAGGTAGGGAAAAAGGAAAAATTGCTGTAGAGCTCTTGCAGAGAAGCAGGATTGTCTCTGCCTGTTTAGAATTCAGAGCAGAACTTCTACATTCTTACTAAAACCAGGAGCTTTGAGACATCGCACCTCAGCAGTCAGGTTTTGTTCCACATCAGGGGAATTTATCCATCTAAAAACTAAGCTAAATTTGGTTGCCATTGTTAAAATTCACCCCCACCCCCCTTGTTTTTTCTTTTGAAGAGAACCAATTAACCTCCTGCTAAAAGGATCACACAAACATCTATGGATCAAAGAACGTGAGGCAACACTAAAAAGCGAAATTGAGGCAACTTTGGCAGCAAGTCACATGAATAAATAAGTCACATGAATAGAATAGCATTTGATGGCCTGGAATGGAAAAAGGCAGCTCGTGCCAGCACAGGAGAACTAGTCTGCTTCACCATGTTCTTAGATTATATCATGAGAAAGCATAAATAGAAAGGCAAGCAAAGGTAGCCATAGAACCAGAATGAATGTGAGATCAGTGAACCATTCCACACTAAAAAACTCTCACCCAAATGATTTTGGAACACTAAAAGCCAGCAGTCTATGCCTTGTGTTGATCTGCAATAAAAATAACTACAATAACTACTGTATCTGATCTGGGAACAAAACTGTCTTTATACCTTGTATTTGTGTCCTTAAGCCACATCACAGACCTTGTACTGCAGATCTGGAAAGCTGCTAGAAGGTCTCCCCAGAGCTTTCTCTTCTCTAGGCTGAACAGTGCCCAACTCTGTCATCCTGTCTTCATAAGAGAGGTGCTCCATCCCTCTGATCATCTTTGTGGCCTCCTCTGGACTCGCTCCAACAGGTTCACATTGTTTTTATGGGAAGATGGGGCCACTTCTGAAGCCTGTTGAGATCCCTGTGGCCTCCACCCCTTCCCTCCAGCACATCAAACACATCACACAATTTTTTGTAGTTTGGTAAACTTGCTGAGGCTGCATTCAAACACCCAATCCCACTGTCCCACTGTCCATGTTGCCATTAAAGATGTTAAACAGCACAGGTCCCAGAAATGTAAAATGCATATACAGTTCCTTGTAGCTACAACTGAATTCCACCCTTCCTTTCACTGCAGATTGTGCTTTTGGATTGTTTTTTCTCTGTACTTCACAAGCGAAAGTACCCAACAGTTTTCTTTTTTATTTTTTTTAAACCTGTCAGACTGACAATGGAAACAAAAATGTGAATTCTCACAGTCTTACTGAGCTGATGCTCATCAGTATTCTCAGTCTGCAATGAAATTATAACTGAAATAAGAGATTGGTAAATAGGGGAGCCTTTGGGACTGGGATTTTCTGCTTTGTGTAGTACCTAGAGAACTGCTTATCCATGCCTCCTGAAAATATCCTTCCTTTGTGGAAGAAAAGCCCTTAGAACAGAGGAAACATGCAAAAAAAATAGTGTGGGAGGTTACTGGTGTTAGTCTGTTCCTGTGCAGTTACCAGATAAAATCCAAGAGGAATTAATTGTTTGTACATAAACTTTTGCTGATGGCCAGAAGCTAATGCCTGTTTAGCCTCTTGGGTGTCAGTCTCCTTTGCATATTTGATTTTCCTGGTGTAGCAGTTTCTTACTAAAGGAGAAAGGAAGCAATTGGGAATTTCCTCATGATGCAGAAAAGTGGGTATGTGATTCTACCTTGAACCTTGATTTATTTCAGAGAAAAGAGGAGCTTGCTGCTTCTCTTTGGCAAGAACTGTGGCCTTTAAGGGAGTCAGGTTCTTGATTCCCAGTGCAATTTCAAAAAAAGCTTTAAAAGTCAGACCAAGCCTATGAGAATAAATGCAGATTACTCACATTTTGGGGTGCTAGGTAGCTACTGAAGGCATGTCCTGTGTTTGGGCTGTCCCTGCCCATGTAAGCAACAGGGCCAATAAATCAATTTTCCTCAGCTCCAGTTTGCCTGCAATGGTAATTGGCAAATGATTTCCCTCTCATTCTCTTGATCCATTAATGTTTTTATCCCAATTTCTCTCATCAGTTTGAATTGAGGAATAAGCAGCTGAGGGGTTGTTTGGCTGTCACCAGGGCTAATGCACCACAACTTTCAGGAAAGCGAGGGAAGGGACAGTCCTCTGTCCCTACATGCAGCAGGGATGTGGCCAGGAGATTAATTGGGACTGAAGAGTCCAAAAATTCATCTCCACACATTTAAAAATCATCAAGAGGAGAGATAGAGTTCAAACTGTCCATGGAAAATAATGAACAGCCTTTTTCACATTCACTTTGAGAAGTTTCCTCATTAATATCCTTCATACAGGTGTAAGTTTGTCAAGAGCAAAGTCCTCCTAACTCCCTCTATTCACAGGGCTAGCAGAGTATTTAATTTTTTATAGCAGATTTTCATCCAGAAGATACCAATTAAATTTTGAAGAAGCTGTGTCAAGAACCTCATGGAGTTCCTCCTCTCTGCAGCTTCCTCTGGGATGTCAGGGCATTGGGGAATCTTGCTCCATGTTTTCAATGCCCAAGCCACCAGATGCATGGGCTTCTGTGCCATGTTTTGGGATTGAATCGGAAATTGTCTGAAGGGAAGAAGATATGGAAACATTTCTAAGGTAAGAAATAAGACAAACTTCTCCTGTGCCTTTGGGAATGGCTCCACCAGGGCCTTTCAAGCTTTTGCCACATGTTTTATTAATGGATGTACACTTCAGAAGCTGTTATTTCTCTTCAGTAGTTTCCTAATGCACTCTCCACTGCTCTCCCCTCATTCTCAAATGAATTTTTACCTTCTGGGCCTCTTGGGCAGAAGATTATTCCACTAAGGGCTGGCAAGCTGGAGCGCTCCCAGGATGGCATCGCTCTTGCCCACGCCTGGCATGTCACTTAGCAACACCAAAGAACATTTGTTGCACATCTTGCTATTTATGTTCCATGTTTCACATTTTGACTTTCTCTCCTGTCTCCAAGTATTTCTGTTGGAATTGCCTCATGTTACATGTCCTATTAGTGATGGTCACACACAAGTCCCCATCCTATCCCTGAGAACTAAGCAGGAAAATAATTTCACCTGCTGCAAGAGCCAGTTTTTCCTGCTTGCTTTTATGGAAAGCTGCAGCACCTGATTAATGTAAAATAAATCCTCATTGTTAAATAAATGCCATATTTACAGGTACAGAAGCTACAACAATTGTGCTCTCAATTTAAAGCTGATAATGCTTCACCTGGAGTGGTTTTTAACACAGTGAAGTGTCCTATTCTAAACAAAGTAAGGTCTTCATTACCCTCTTGGCAAACTCCAAAATATCCTTTCCCTTGGGTGTCCCTCCCATTTTTACTGGGACATCCGAAGAACATTGGGATTCCTCACATGCATTTGTTTCAAGAAGGCCAGCAGGCTGGGAAAGAGTGAAAATTACTGGTAAGAAGCTAAAGGTGACCAAAACCACAAACCTCACCCAGCAACCAGTTTGTGGGGTTTTTTCATATTGTTGTGCTTCCAACTTTTCTGCATCAGAAAGCCCAGACTGGCACCAGAATGTGCTCTGCTACAGCACAGCAGGTGCATAAGAATGATGGGGTATAGGAATTTCTCTCTGAGGGGATTCATGTTCTAGATATGTGACTCTGTTTACAGCTGTCTAGAGAGGAGCTCAGTATAGATTCAGAATTTACAAATTACCCATCTACCCCCAAATAAATGCATTTTGGGGAGAAGGGAGAGAGGCAGTGCTCTTAAATATCCAGCTGAACTTCACAGCAAATTAAAATGTCAAGCAAAGAATAAAAGCAATACGTATTGAATATAAAAAATATGAAAACATAGGGGAAAATATTAATAATTGTTGCATGAAATGAGATGAGCAGGATTCACAGAGGTGTGTGAAAACCTCTTTTTGGTCTCATTTGGTTTAGTTTCTCTCAGATTTCACTTTGGGATTTGCTGCTTGAGTGTGATTTTTCAGAACTATTTCTGGAAGCAGCCAAGCTACATTCTGGGAACCAATCCCAGCAATTGAGCATGAAAAATAAACTATGACCATATACCTGATGCACTATTTCTATTTTCATCATGCATTTGACTGGAAAAGAGGAGAAAGAAAAGCTTACAAAAATTTTACATAAATTTAAGCAAGCCATCTGTACAATAAGTATACAAATTTGATACTGTGAAAACAAATCAATTTGAACCTTGATGTAAGTAGAAATTATTTCTATATGAAGTCATAGCCCATTTCTGGGTAGAATGACATACTTTGTGGGAGAAGAAATAAGGATATTACTTCAAAAGCAGGATATTAAGTGCAGTTGGGAATATAGAAATATTCAGATTAAAATCATATAAATTACTCATATAAAAAAATTGTTCATAGAAAAAATGTAACAGCTACTGCCATTACAAAACAAATGAAAGCATCACAGTGGCAAAAAAACTATCACGAGCCTAAGGAAGCTCAATTTCTCACGGTGTTATGTTCTGTGAATCAAAGTATATTCACACAAGGTATTTTGGATTTTCTACAGGAATTGCAGTCAATTTTGTCCATGTTTCTTTCTAAGATCTTAAGGCACATCTAATTAAAATGGCTTTTGGATGCAGATGAAGTTTCCAGTAGCTTTGGTGATGTCTTGAAAGAATCAATGGATTTGAAAGCTAACAGTGGATTGGTGAGTGAAAAATAAATGCAAGGGAGATGCTTCCCTGTACATAACTCTTTGTAACTGAATACTTTAACCCAGCAAACCTCCTCAACTAAAATCTATACCAACAGTATGCTACTCATGATATGAAATAAACATAGAGAAAACAACATGGAGTTAATATATTCACCCCCAGAGGTTGGGCAGAGAAGTGATTGAAAGCAGCCCAGTCAAGAAGGGCTTGGGGATGATGGTTGATGAAAAACTCACCCTGAGCCAGCAGTGAGCCAAATGAATCCTGGACCACAACAAAAGGATCTGGGCAGCAGGCTGAGGCAGGTGNCCTGTACATAACTCTTTGTAACTGAATACTTTAACCCAGCAAACCTCCTCAACTAAAATCTATACCAACAGTATGCTACTCATGATATGAAATAAACATAGAAAATGTTTATTATAGAGAATGTTTATTATAGCGAAAACAACATGGACTTATATTTGCACCCAGAGGTTGGGCAGAGAAGTGATTGAAAGCAGCCCAGTCAAGAAGGGCTTGGGGATGATGGTTGATGAAAAACTCACCCTGAGCCAGCAGTGAGCCAAATGAATCCTGGACCACAACAAAAGGATCTGGGCAGCAGGCTGAGGCAGGTGATTCTCTCCCTCTACTCTGCACTTGTGAGACTCCATCCAGATCTGGGGCCCTCAACACATAAAGGACATGGAACTGTTGGAGCAAGTCCAGAGAAGGCCAAAGTTGGCAAGAAGACTGGAGCATCTCCCCTATGAAGACAGATTGAGAAAGTTGGGGCTGTTGAGCCTGAAGAAGAGAAGGTTGTGTAGAGATCTCACAGCAGCCTTTTGGNTGATGAAAAACTCACCCTGAGCCAGCAGTGAGCCAAATGAATCCTGGACCACAACAAAAGGATCTGGGCAGCAGGCTGAGGCAGGTGATTCTCTCCCTCTACTCTGCACTTGTGAGACTCCATCCAGATCTGGGGCCCTCAACACATAAAGGACATGGAACTGTTGGAGCAAGTCCAGAGAAGGCCAAAGTTGGCAAGAAGACTGGAGCATCTCCCCTATGAAGACAGATTGAGAAAGTTGGGGCTGTTGAGCCTGAAGAAGAGAAGGTTGTGTAGAGATCTCACAGCAGCCTTTTGGTACCTGAAGGGGACCTACAGGGAAGCCGGGGGAGGAGGCTTCATCAGGAACTGTGGTGATAGGACAAAGTATGCACTCAAAATGAAAGAGGAGATTTCAGTTAGATATTGGGAAAAGATTCTTTACTGCGAGGAAGATGAGACACTGCAACAGACTGCCCAGAGAATCTGTGGATCTCTCATCCCTGGAAGTGTTCAAGGCCAGGTTGGATGGGGCTGTGAGCCACCCGGTCTAGTGGGACCTGGCAGCTGGGTTGGAACCTTGAAAGTGCAGGTTTAACATTCTTTGAGTTCCCTTCCAACCTGAATCATCCTGTGATTCTAGGATTCTGTACATCAGTTAATGCCACTGTTTTTCTTTCTTTTAGTGTGCACAGGTAGGAATGAGTGAACCAAGGGAATGACTGTGTCCAAAATCCATTCACCGGGGGAAAGTGGCAAGTCACTCACTCTCATGTGAAGCTGAGGGGTGAGGACCAACCCCAAGTGCTGCAAAACAGACTTGGAAGAAAGCCCAGACTCCCTGTTCATACCAGTGGCTGCCTGAGTGATGGCTCTGTTCCAGGACCTGCTGGTGGGATAGGGAGGTCCAGGTGGTGTTTGAGCAGCACCACCTCCAGTGTGAGGTATTTCTTCCAGTGAGCAGGTCCTCACTGAGATATGGCTGCCTTTAAACAAGACCATGGCAAAGCCCTAACAGAGACTCAGGACAGGTAATTCACACACTGAAATATTTTGTTGAGTAGGTTGTGTAGTTTCCTGCCCAAGCACAAGAGGAGATATCTGACTACTCAGACATTACCACCTCCTTTGGAAACCACAGCCTTTGCTCTCACTTGTGCTTTGATGTGTGAGTATCTGTCTTGAAATCCCAGTCATTCCCACCACACAGGAAACAAGGGTATGTGCTGGCTTTTTTATTCAACAACTGAGCCAGAAGTCTCGCCGTAGCCACGGAGGTCATAAATGTTGCACAGTGATCATGAAGGAACAGCCACACACCAGCTGTGACCAGGGACAGTTCTCACCAGGAAAAGATAATAAGAACAGGATATATTCCAAATTCATGGTGCAAGCACAGTGGGCTTGGAAAGCTCAGCCCCTGATACATCTGGTCACTCCTACCACATCATCTTTCAGAACAGAAACTTTTCAAGACCAAAGGCATCCAAAGAGATAAGGCATAATATTCAAATTTCACATACAGCCTGGGAACTGGAAATTACCACTGAAGGCAAAAATCATATGCAAGCTATCAGTAAAGTGAGGGTGCAAGAATTTTAAATGAAGTGGGGGCCAGTGGTGGTCAGAAAATGCAGATCAAGGTGGCAAAAGACTCCAGGAAACCTTCTGTTCCTTCAGATGTCCCAGCCAAATATTTTAAAGCAGTTGATAAATACTTGCTAGAGCAGAAATATTCTTTCCTTCAGAAGACAGTAGAAAGTGCAGATTGTTTTTAAGAAAGACTCATGGGCTCTTTTTTTTTTTTTTTTTCCTGGAGAATTTCAAATATCTGCTGACACCCTCAGGCAGAAAGGCAGATTTTCTTTCCATTTAGAAAGCATATGCTTCTCTCTCTCTCTCTCTCTCAAAAAAAACCCAAACCAAAATACCCTTCCTCCAAAGCAGTTGAGGAGGGGCTGTTTGCTAATTTTACTCTATTCAGCTGCAAAAAATAGTAACTCATCTTCAATATCTAGTAATCAGGACTGTAGATAACAGGCTACAGCTCCAATGCTGAGCAACCTATAACAGAAATCTGAAATATGCTTTATTTGTTTCTTTGCACATGGCTCTTTAGAGTTTATAACTCTATAAAACTTCTTCTTTCACTAGACAGTAAATATTCTCAAAGTGAGAGCTCAGGAGGCCTGGAGCAGCCTTGGGGAACTGCTGAAAGTCAAGCAGCAGACGCTGTCTTCTCCAGGAGTAAGAGAAAAGCAAGAAGCCAACTCACAGAGCAGCTCCATGTTCAAACAGTAGAAACAGGGCTGCTCTGTCCCTGTGATCCCAGTCCTGGGCACCACAACAGCCTGACCACGTCATGCTGATGTCACCCAGAGTCCCACCCTCAGCCTCCTGATACTTATATTGTTCTTCCTGAAGTGACAGCTACATGTGAATAGGTAGGGATTTGTGTACACATTTAAAAATAAGTTTCTTCACTTGCAAAATTTAAAAGGAAAAAATTAGGAAGAAAAAATGAAAAAAATCTATTTATTCCAGTCTCATTATCTTAAATTGGTTTACTTCTTCTTGTTGAGAAATTTTGCATTTCTGAGGCTTGTTTGAACCTTCAGCATCCTCATTTCCATGTTTCCATCCTCATGGCTGAAAAGAAACAACAGGGACACTGCTCAGTTCTCATACAGATTTGCCACACGATGCCTTTTTGTGGTGGGGGAGATTTTCCAGATAAAGAAATTATCTGTTTCTGTACACCAACGAGTTTTCATTTTTGCTGTGATCCTGCATTCTGCAGGAGTTAATTCAGTAAAGCAGATGCACTGGAACTGGAGTAATCTCCTCTTGTGTTACCAACACAAGACTATTTGAAAAGATCATTTTTACAAACTAGAAAAAAAACACGGAGTTACCACTTTTTTATTTTTTTCTATCTCTGTTTAACATATATCTCTTAGCACTTGCTCTGGCCTGGAATTTTTTTGCAAGGATAGCATCTTGCCCCAAGGAGTAAGTGCCAAGTTGCCATGTGCAAGTACCTCCCATTGACTTATGAATGACAAAAAATGCAGGCTCCAACAAGAAGGTCACACAGGAGATGATAAGATGATAAGATTGTGACAAGATAACAGAAAAAAGATTTTTTTTTTCCCTTGGAAATGGAATGATTCATTAGAAGTGAAGAAAAAGTGAAATGTGAGCAGAGGAAAATTAAGAAAGGCTTTTTGCAATGGATTGAAATCACTCCAGGCCAGACAGCAGCAGCCAGAGGGAAATTTCAGTGCAGAAATGACAAGCATAAAGAGTATAAATGTGTTTCTACAGATTGAAAACTTGCTTAATCTTCACATCTCCTCCTTCAAGTTTCCAAAGGTTCTTTGGGGGGTTTTGTTGTTGTGGAGGTTTTTTTCAAACTGAGAACCAGATTTGAACAGTTATCCTCTCAAACTGGTCTTCTCCTTTCTTGCCCTTCCCCATCTGTAAGGAACAGCCCCAAGAAATCATCACAGTCATCAATACTCAGTCTCAGAATCTTGACCTCGTACATCAGAGAACAGGGAACCACAAGATAAAACAGAAGAAATCTCAGACATTTGGGGAATATTTTAGAGGGCTGATGTGATTTGCTCAATGGAGTTACCCACCTGGAGTTAGCCCATGGCACTTCCTGATGGAAAGAGGTGCTTTTAGAGAAGTGCTTTTAAAGAAGAGGTGCCCTGAATTAACTCTGTTGCCAGAAGTGGTGTGGTTGTTACCTGTTATCAGTTGTGAGATAGATCTATCCTAAATGCATTAATCAGGACCCTTCTGCTGAACTGAGATTTGCACCAAATCTTTTTTCAGTACAGCAGGTACAGAAAAGATGATTGAGATTTCATCTGAACAAAAGTGAGTAACAATACACAAAGAAAAACACTCAAATGTGTGAATGGTAAGAGGGGTATGACTGGGAGGAGCAGGATCATTAGGTATCTGCATGAAGTCCAAATGCCATTTTAGTTCCCTATTGACAGTGAAGCATTCAAAGTCAGACAGGATGACAAGGACAATTATGTTCCTGCAGCTCTCACTGAAGTGAGACATTCGACTGCAAGAATAGACAGAGCTGATAGCAACTACTGGATGAGGAAATGTGATTGAAACATTAAAACTGAGACACAATTAGAAGTATTGCTTTGTATTGGTCTGAAGAAAAATGCAGTGGTATAAAATTCTGCCTATTCTTCTGCAGTCAGTAGACAAAGAGAGGATCAGCAGGAAAAGAAAAATATTGGAGCGTTGTAAGGGAAAACCATTGGGGAAGGTATAGTAGTGCAAAGAATTTCTTGACAACATCCAAGAAATAAATGTACTAAAAAACAGTAGTAGGTTTGTCTGAAGAGTTCATTTGCACAGAAAGTCCCTTTTTTAAAAGTTCCTTTTAGCCAAATCTGATTTTCTTTAGTTCAATGTGGAAGGGAAGGGGCAGGGAAGGAAGGAAAAGACTCTAGCAGAGAAAGAGAAAAGAAAGAATAAAACCAAATCTGCAAAGTCAAACCAAAA
This sequence comes from Polioptila caerulea, assembly GCA_013397295.1. Lineage (NCBI taxonomy): Eukaryota > Metazoa > Chordata > Aves > Passeriformes > Certhiidae > Polioptila > Polioptila caerulea. The sequence continues at coordinate 37,239 of VYXF01005268.1, read as the reverse complement.
TCCAAAATTCAGGCTGAAAGGTTAATGAATGCAAATAGCTCAACTGGGGTGCTGCATATTGAAAACTAGCAATCATGTTGAACAAGGGAGTAATCAAGAAAGGATGGAAAAGAAACACACTGGGCCATGGCAAAGGCACAATTAAATTTACTTGATGTAAGTCCAATGCTTCTTCATGGAGATACATCCAGTGCAAATGAGGTCCATAATTGGAAAATATGAGTTGCCACCTCTTTTTTTTCCTACTAAAAACACTTCTGCTGTTTCCATTTTTGTATAAAAGGCTGTTTTTACAAATATTTCTAGTTTTATATAGCCAGACTTAATCCATTAACTTCCCTCCAAATGCTTCCAAAGTCCAAGGTGAAATCAGCAATGCTGCACAAAGTGCCATTCCTAATTACCACAGCTCAAGGGCTCGGGGTGTCAGTGAACACAGGACCAAGCAGTGCTCCCAGACAGGTTCATGAGCAGAAAGCAGCAGAACTGAGAGCCTATAAACCAACCTTCAAATGGTACAGGGAAAAAACAGGGAGAAGTTTGCACTGTTTGACCAACTGGTTCAGCAGGTCTGCACAACTGCTCTGCATTGCAGAAAGAGAACTTCAGAGCAGGGAAAGTTTTGAATCCATGCTAAATGTAGGAGCCAGGCATGTTATACCTGAATGCATTCTGTGACTTACACAAGCTGCACCTGGGGAAGTTTCATTTCCAACCCATGAAACCATCAAGAGAATTGGTTGACAGAAGTGTGCAAGGAAGCTGCAGCCTTCCCAATTGGCACCACTTGGGGCACACACTCTGCAACACGTTGTGGAGAGGATAAAGCCTTCCTCCATCCCAGCTCCTGGTTAAAATGCTTTGGATGCTTCCAGCCTGAGAAGTTGCCTCTGGACTTTCCTTGGACACTGCAGTACGACATTCAAGGAATGTGAAACTATATTTTTATTTTAGCAATCACACTAAAAGAACATAGGCATAGGTCTAGAAAAGGTAAGCAGACCAAATAATCTCATTAAATAATAATCTTTTTCAGTAACAGTTATGCAGTATCTCAAAAATCTCTCTTTTTACTGCTTCCTTCATTCTGTTTTTAATAGTATGAAAAAAAGCCAGACAAATAATTAGAGGACTAATCCACATGTCTGCTATAACTGGAGATTTCTGAATCTAATATGATCAGGGGTTTTGTTTGTTTGCCCAATAGAGCCTGGCTGCTTCTAAGCTGTGGATTATGGTCTGTCATAGCAAAAGCAGCTTTTATCAGTTTTAAACTGAAGGTAGAGTCTCAGGCAAGTCTTTTTAATCTGAGAAAATCTGGAAACCAGTAAAAGTGTTTGGCTTGAAGGAGATGAGTTGGAATGTGTTTTGGTGCAAAACACAGTTGGAGACCTCATTAAATTCTCAGGGAGATAGAGACTGGCAGGACTCACATATTCTGCCAGAGGTCTGGATTTTATTATACTACTTGCTGTGGACCTGTCATATTCAATAAAATGAGACTTTGGTTTCTATTTGTTTCTTAATTAAAGTATTTCTTAGGAAAAACTGCTACTCCAAAGATTATACCAGTAAAATAAAAAAAATACTATCTAACCATAAATGATCAGTGTCAAATGACTTATTTAGTGCAATAGTAAATCCCAAAAGCAAAAATGCATTTCACTCCTTCAGAGCTCAATACTCCTGTTTTGTTTTTTTTTTAAATCTACCCTGTTGTCACACATTTTCAACACCCAGTTCCTGCCTTGGGTACTGGTCAGGGTCTCAGTGCCATAAGATTTCCAGTATAAGAGGCTACCATAGAGTCATACAAGAGAAAGGAAAGTGAAGAAACAAATAATGTTTCCTTTACTTTTTTCAACTGGGGAAAAAAAAAAAAAGAGTCAAGACAAACATCTGATGACTCTGCATGAGTTTGAAAAAATTCTAGAGAAATGAAAGAGAAAGAACCTTCATAGCTCAGGGTGTCCTTTTTAGTAAGGGTTTTGCCCTGGGATTTTCTCCCTAAGAGAAAGTCAAAGAAAACAAAGAAAACAATCTTCAGTGGAAGCTGGCAAATATATCCATAAATGTGTACATTTCTTCCAAATCAAGGTGGATTTAAAAAAAAAAAAAAAATGGGATTGCTGAAAACAGATTAGAGGCTGCCCTCAGGGAAGTCAAGGACTGGACAAACCCTGACAAGCAGAGGGACTTTAATTCATTCCCAGAGTGAATATACAGTTTCCTCCTAATAAGACATTAAGTTGCACTGCTAAAATTATGTGGTTTCAAGGTCTGAAAGAGGCTATAAGTCTTTTCTCAGTAAACCCAGTACTAAGTAGGTAAACTCAAAGATACCTGCCTGAAACAAAGTATTGTTTAACACATTACACCGAGCATCTTTAAAGAATTTAATTTTTAGGATGGGGAGAAGATGGTAGAATCACCATCCACATAAGCAAAAAAAAAATCCCCAACACAATGTACAAAGTATCCAAGAGAAAACTGCGAAACACAATTTTATTTTTTTTGTTTGGTTGGTAGGATTCTTTTTGGTGTTTTTTTCGTTTATTTCTTCTTGCATAACTCCCACACCAGTAAAACAGCCCTGAAAATGAATCAGCAGTATTAACTCCCTTGGCAATGATGTGCTGGGTGTGGGGCGGGGCAGGCCCTTCTTTCTCATGTATATTTAAGAAATGATTTTTTTTTTCTTTCTTTTATACTGAACATAATTCTCTTTGTCCTCACCAGGAGGAAAACAATCAAACAAACAAACAAATAAATCCAACCAATAAATCAAAAATAAAACCCCAAAACTGAAAGCCCCAGTGAAGTCAGAATTTAATTCTCTCTTAATAAATGAGGGCATTGGAGCCTGTTAAGAGACTGGGGAGTGTGTATGGAGAAAAAGTCCTTTAAGTGCCAGTCTAACAATTCCATAGAGCTTTTTCCATGCAAGTTTTGGAAAGTAACTTTATTAAATGATTTACTTTTACTTTAGACACTGCACTTACCTTAGGAGACTCTGGCTGGAAGCTGTCTACAGCCTGCTGTTAAATACACTGCCTTGTGCCAAAACAGGAGTGCAGGAAGAAGAGATGAGTAGATACAGAGATTCAGTTTTGTCTGGGCATTTTGAGGTGGTTTACTTTGCTCAGAATGGGCTTTCATCAGCAGTGCAGTTCCTGCAAACACTGCACTGGGGCTCAGTCGGGCACCATTGGGTCTGGTGGCCCCAGTGTGAAGAACTTTGGGAGTGGGGAGCTGTGTGTGGCTGACAATTTGCTGTGGACCTGCTCCTTTTTATCCAGAACTGATAATATTGCCAGTATTGCCTAAAGCATAACTAATGCTGCAACTACCATCCTGTTTTGCTACTCTGGGTGTGCCAATTCTTCTCGTATTCTTCCCTAGAGCATATCCCAGTTTACCTTCCTAATTTTCAGAGTTCTCCAGTTACTTCTGCCCTACCTGTCCTTCTTATCAGTTAGCAGCTAGGTTGGCTCCTTCCTTTCCTCTTTGGGTGGCTGTGCTGTTGATTTAAATCCTTCTCCCTGCCCCAAATTCCTTCCTAACATATATCTTTTTTTTTTTTTTTATGTGTGAGATAAATATAATTTTAAAAGTTTTAAGCCTATCAACCTGTCTGCAGTTCACCCTCACCTCAAAACCCATTTTGGGTTAAAGCAGCAGCTGCCATGAAACATCAGCTGAGCACCAGCTGGTGCATTGCCACAAAACCTGTTGACTGGGAATTAAGAGCACAGTAAACTGTCTTAAACCTTGTCATTTGTCTCCTTACCTCAGACCTTTCCACTACTGCTTGTTATTCATTTCCTTTTCCTGTTATAATTTCCCTGAAAACTGAGGCACGTTCTTGGTGCCTGGAGCTAAAGCCCACTGAGCAGTAGGACAATTCCTGGCCAGCAGTCAGTCTGCCTGGCCTGCACAGAGGGAAGGGATGTTTATGTTTAGGGCTGTTAGTGGAAAGTTGTGGACTCAGAAAGTTTAACAGATTTTTGCTGTCACATCTTTGCAGTCTAGAGCCTTTATCATACTAAGGACCATGGAATTGTGAATATGGATATACTAACACATTAGCATGTTTGTAGCCTAGCCTTGTGGAGATGGTGTTTGTTGTTTGCCTCACAGCCTGATCCACTGCAGAGCTGCCTGAAAACAAAAGGCAGCTTAGTCAGTTTTCCCATATAAGCAGAAATTCTTTGAAGAAATGCAAAGAGGCTTTCACAGCTGTTAAAAAAAGCAATGCCAGGACACTTAATATACCTTCCTTCTAAATTATCTTTGCATTTCAGAAGGGCTACAGTAATTGTAAAGGATTATGGTGTACTGCATCTGCCTGGGAAACTATGATTTTGTGGGTTCCTTGTGAACTATACTTTAAAATAGCAAAACCCCCACATTTTTTCTTAACTGTTCTTAAACCTCAGCTTGCCATTTCTTAATCTTCCCCCCCAGCTACCGCCCACCTCCCTGGCTGCTGTTCTCAGGCTGATCTGTGTTAACAGGGGCAGAGGCTGAGCAGAGCCTGGGGCTGAATGAGATCACTACTGTCACACTTTGGTGCTGGATCAGTCTTGGGCTGAGGGGAAGGAGCAGCTCTGGGGATGGTGTGCAGCCTCCCTGTCCTGTAGCTCTTTACCTTCTCTACCTGATGCATGTGGGCTGTGGAGCTGCAGGGCACAGACCAAAGCCCTCCATGCCAGTCTGAGGCAGAGGAATTGGCCACAGTGATGACCCTGAAGAGCAGGCAGCAAAAGCAATGCATCCTTTCCCAAAGCCATTGGTGGCTGCAGTGAGAGTTTCTCCTCCCCACTGGCTGTCCACCCTGGCAGGGCCTGTTTAAATGTTCACATTGTGTGTAGGTGAAGGTGCCCCCCACACAGTGCCCTTCCTCCTCTGATGAGGAACCAGGAAACCTGAAATGAGGGGAGAGCTGTGGAAATGGCAGCTCCCCTGAGCTAAGGAAAGCAGAGAGTTTGGAGAAACTGTGACGTTTGTGCTTTCATAAGGCTGAGGTCATTACATGGCCTCCCAAAGCCCACCAAAGAATGAGCTACAGTGGTGGTCTTAAAATGGTTTGTACTGTGGTGCTGCTTGGAGGAATAATTCTCAACTTGGTTGACAAACACATGGATCTTTCTCATTCCCCACACCCTCCAGAGTGCCCACCCAAGCTGGAGGGCACGGCTCTGTCTGTTGGGCACATGTCTCTCCCCTCAGCTGGGCTGTGGAGGACCTGCCTTTCTGCCAGGCCATCGATCAGTCCCACTGTGAAGGTCTCACCAGCACTCTCAAACAACCTGAACATCTTGCAATCTACTTATTCCTTGCTTTTTGGGAGATTTTTAATGGCATCATTATATATCTCAACATATATCTCATTTTTTTCAATTTTCTCTAGATAAGACAGGAGTCATGATTTTTTTTCTTTCCTTCCTTGTTTCATTATGAACATCAACTTGTTAAAGTCTAAGTTTCTGGGGTCTACACTACTACATTCACATAGATACTAGAAAACAGACTAAGGTCCATTAAATGTGATGGATTAATTGGAATTTTATTTTTACTTTCAGCTGTCAGTGATGTCATTGATTACAGGTGCATTAAGAACCATTAGAAAATCTCATTGGTCTCCATGACTCCACGTTTTTTCCATTCTTTTGCCACCATCTAAGAAGCTGAGTGGTAGCTGAAGAAAGATAAAGAGCTGTGTTTCATTAGAGTTCCAAGCTTAGAACCTCAGAGTAGTTATAAAGACAGGATATCATTTAATATTGCTAGAAAGCTTCACCTTACCTGCCCAAGAGTATCTACTAACAAGCCTCGATACAAATGTCAGCACATCCCTCTGCAGCAGCTGCTGCTCACTCTACTTTTTCAGACCCTAGAACAGGCACCAGGCAGCAGCAAATTTGTTTTCCTTCCTGCCAATAATGTTTCAAATATTTGTGCTGTTCATGTAGTTTTAATATCACTCATTGTAGCAATATTGTTGCTAGTGAAATAAAAAGCTGCATGACTCAGAAACCTCCTCTGCAAGGACCTGAAGTAAGTGTAAAAATATGCAACTTCTGCATGTGAAAGACAGACAGTTTTCCTTTCCAACAAAAGTTGCAAACTGCACATCTTTTTAATGCAAGTAACAAGACCCCTGAGAGCCATCTTGCTAATGTGAACAGCTCATAGAATTACATCTGTTCATATTTTATTTGCTCTGTTTCACAATGTTCACGATTTTTTATTGTCTAGTTCTTTAGAATCACACATTTGAAGATGAAGCTATAGCACAGCTTTTAGCTGTGCAAGTCCTAGTTTAACCTGCATTTGTTATAATTTTGCTGGGTATTTGCTAGAGGTCCAGTTGGGGGGAGATTCAAAAACAGCTCATAAGCTGCTGCTCACCAGACCCACACTGGCAGGGGCATGGTCTGACCCCATTTGTCCCAACTTACCTCTTACTAAAGAGATCAATTTGTAGCAGCTCTTAAATTCCACCCTGTACATTCAGTGATTGCTGACAAAATGCAGCTATCATGTAGTAATTTCAACATCTGCAGAACTGGGCCATTAGGGATTTCACTTATAAATAATGCTGCTGCCTGTCAGGGTCCAGATAGCCTTAAAACAAAGGTTATCCACAACAGAATGATTGGAGTCTGAAAAGTGAAGCATGTGTTCATTTGTTTTGAGATGTATTTGAAAATACAATTCAGTATCTGCTAAATTAATAATCAAAGGCAGAGATCAGATGGTTGGTACAGGAAAAAGAATCCACATGCCATGTGCCTATTTCTGCTGTGATGTGGTGGGAATTAGTTTAAATATATCTCTTACATCTGTTGATTTTTGGTTCTACTTTTGAGTAATAATCCAATCTGCATTAGTATTTAAAAAACAATTTAGCTCCATACTGCAGCAAAATTTATTATAAAACCATAAATTAACCAAAATGAAGATTGCCCAATTCCCAGGACTGTAACAACATAAATGAATTGGGATGGATAACTCTTTTTAACACACATATGAAATATTATTTAAGCTGGCAACATGCTGGGTTTCTTCATTATATCACAAGCAACCTTTAGGATTATGTAACAGCTGTAAATATAGCACCAAAGCAATTCATAGTTAAAAGAGGCTTGACAGAAGCACTGTCTTTCTTAATTATTCAGCTATCAGACTCAGAGAGGCTTTGTTGATCCAGCAGCATCAGACTTCTGCCCTCCAGTGTAATTCTCACTTCTGCTGAGCATCCAGTGAAACTAAAGGACTGTTCAGAAAGAAAAGGAACTTATCTCCTTTTCCATGATAAACATAATTTAATACTTTTTGTGATACCTGATTGCCTTTTTTTCATAAACACTGAGCTAAGTGCTTTGTCAGAGCCCAGTTGCCCAAAGAGACCTCAGGTCTGCAGCTGTGTCCCCATTTTGGGCCACTCTGAAGCACCTGGTACTGTGTAATCACACACACAGGTGCTTTCCTGAGCTGGCAATAGCTAATTATGTTTATACCCAAGTGATCTTCTGGCCTTTTTGGCCAGATCAGCTTTGAAAATGTTCCTTTTCATTCCATTCTAGTAGAACTGTGTTTCTGCAGTACTAAACACCTCACAGGCTCAGGCTAATTTGAGTGGATTTAGTTAAACTCTTTGTGCCCTAATGCAGGACAGGGGGGTTCACTCTCTTCCTCTGTGCATCTCACATATTATTAGAGCAAAACCTAAAAGCTTGGTAAAGAGTCTAAAACAGGATCATACTAAGCCTTGGTTCTGTGACCTGACTGTCAGGGATTTGCAGTCTGTGGGATGAAGTGTTGGATTTGATGTTTATTCCCCCAAACTACTGACACACACTATCCAAGAGCACAGTCTTCCCCTGCACGTCCTCCTGCCTGAGTCCCTCAGAGGTGCTGATTCTGGCCTCCTGTGGAAGGAGCCAGAGGACACTGCTCTCCCCTGAGAACTGGCTGGCATCAGAATCCTCTCTCCAGGTGTGTCTCCAACAGTCCAAATATTTTGCCTTTAAACAACAAATCATGCTCTCTTTTTTTCAAGTAGTCAAAATTGGTGGAGTAGTCATAACAAGGATTATTTAAGAGGAATGAGGCTGGAGCACAAATGTAACACCTTAAGTGGAACTGGACCAGAGATTATACCATTAGGTTTCTGAGCTGCAGTACATACTTTAAAACCATAGTAAAATTCTGGCTGCTCTCAGTAGTTTGGGATATACCTTGTGAAACCAAAATGGATGCAAAAATGTTTTATTTTAGAAACCGAAGTACTGTATCAATTCAGATCATAATAAAGCCAAGATTTGTACACTGATTGCCTAAAGGGAGAAACAAGAGAAACACTCAGAACACAGGGCAGTTGTGAGAATCAGGTATGCTTAAGAACAATGTTTAGGTTGTCATGTCCCTGAGGACTGCAGGGGAACAGGTCTCATGTAATTGAGTGGAAATGTGATCTTTACCGAAATAGTATCACAAAAATATTTGTCCTGAAAAATCCATTTTCTGGGAAGGAAGCAGAGCACAAAAAAAGATTTTCAAAGTAAATCTTCATAAACAGCTGTACTTTAATAGCTGAGTCCAAGTATAAAAACACATTTGCAGATAGTATGAGAATAGGTGACATTTTTTTTTACCTACACAATAATAGACTAGACTTTCCAATAAACATGCCCATAAGTTTTACTTCTAAAACTACTAAAAATTTTATATGAGTTTAATACTAGAGGGGTTTGTATTTCTATTAACATTTCAGGAGCCCAAATTATTTTTCCAATAGATATTTTATATTCTTGTCTTGGCTGCTTTAAAGGAAATATTTTCCTCCAGTGTTTAAGTATGTACAATGGGGGACAACTGCTTTTTTGAGGCTAGAAAGGAGCTGTTATCTTGTTTCTAGAAATTTAGGACAAAAACCAGCAAGCAATCCAACTTACTGCAATCTCAACTGCATACTGTTTAAATTGTCAGATTCACAAAAAAATAAATGACATTCTGGCAGATGGATTTATCCTCTCTATAGATGTGAATAATTTGCAAAGAATAATCAGGATGCAGTTAAGTTTATGGATTTCATGTACTTTTCAAAATTTCATAGTGTGGAAGTACTTTATTTTATGTGAGATGGATCTCTAGCTCATTAGTTAGGAACAGGTCTAGAATACTCTGACCCCTGGCAAAATTGCATTGTCATTTCTGGGTGTATCAAGGATGGATTTAACTGTGTTATTCTCTCAGTTATGGCATCACTGCTTCCCACTGCTTTCTGAAAGCAGAAGCAATCTACCTAAAATATTCTCCTCTGTCAAAGTTTTAATTTTGTTTCTATGTAAATAATGCATATGCGCAGGCACTGGTGCTGCTGTCATTAACTGGGAATAAACCTGGAGCTTTCAGCTCTGCAAGCACAGACCCACACAGTCTGAGCAGAAGAAGCAGTTCTGTCACATTCTATTAAAGAACAGGCTGCTGCAGCCGCTGTTACTCACCATCGGGAGGGCAAATCTGCATGCATTAAACACTGTTTATAACATTACATGTGGAGGTGCCACCAGACACTGTGAAGCCCTCATTTGATCAGTTTTAAAGGGCAGGAATCAGGCATGGCACGAAGAGAGGCTGCTCGTGGCTTTGCCTGCATGCACGTCTGCCTGATTGTAGCTCTCCCTTGGCTGTGCTATAGTCATTAACCACCACGGCTGGTAATTCCAAACAAACCGCACTGGAAGCAGCAACTGCAAATGAAATAATTAAAGTCAGCTCTGCTTTGCTGAATGTTAATAGGCTAATTGTCCTACAGACACTTAACGACAGCCTGTACCTTTTCTGTGTGTGAAGTAGTGAAAGCTTACTTAAATGCTGCAAATGTGCCTCAAATGATCCAGCTAGAGACACTACGTGCTGCAGAGGGGAAAAGCAAAAAAAAAAGTTCTTTTTTCACAAGCCTCAAAGTGATGAAATCTCGATTGCAGGGGAAGGCTGTCTTGAAATGCCTGAGAAATAACCCATTCTATTGATATTCTGTCAGAGTCTTTCACCGCTGAAGATAGAGAAGTAAAACAAATAAATCCTGTCACTAAGGAGCGAGCTGAACTCAATACAGTGCACAACGTTTGCAAGGTCAACTCCCTGCTCTCTGTGGGCGGGTCTGTTTATAACTGCTGTGTTCCAAAGCAAAGCCCAGTGCTGATCCCCCTGTGCTGACAACAGTTATTCTCACACTGAAGCCAAAATAATAAATCTCACTAAGCATTTTTCAAAAGGAGACCTGCATCCTTCAGGGTTAACTGCATAGGAGAGGAAAGCAATGTCAGAATGGAGTCAAACTTTAAAACACACTCTGGAAAAACTTTGAAGATGGCTTGGGTTCTGGGAGGGGAAGAGTCCAGAAGTCACAATGATTTTTCCATCACTCTTCTCTTTCCAAACAATATTCACTTGTCTGGTTGTAATTCTTGTTTCCTATATGTTTCACCTCTATTATTCTGTGCCTGAACTTGAGGAATCCCTTTTCCATAATTTTTTAACATCTCTCTTCCCCTTTCAAGCTACATGAAGGAGGCACAATTGAAGTGATGTGCTGCTGAGGATGAGTGGATCCCCTATAATCTTCTGCACAACTGTCACACCCACAGAGCATGTCCACTCAGGGAATACACAGATTAAAATGTGTGTAGCTTTTTTTAGCTGATCACACACACACATTTTCTTCCTCATCATCCTGAAAGAGGCTGAATGAAGTTCCCCCCTCCTCAGATGAGTCCTTTTCGTGGGAAGAGGGCACAACAATGGTTTTTAGGATCCCCAGTGACACAAGAAGGCACCCATCCTTCTGCTAGGACACCAATAAGCAGGTTATAGGTATCAGCCTCAAGTCCTGAACCCTCCTATGCACATTTTCAAATCAAGGAGATAATAAATGATTGAGGCAGAGAGCAGATGTTTAGCCATGGCTGCTTATAGCTTGAAAGAGAGAAAGACATTTTCCTCTGTTGATATCAATAAGGTTGAGTTGCTTAATTCTCTTATTTGAGGGAAAGTAAAAGTGGTTTTGAAATGCTACCCCTGCCTTGAGGTGGTACCCACAGGTCTGCTGAGGAGCAGCCACAACCAGCCAACTGCAATACATTAACTGGAAAGGACAAAATGGGCAAAACTATCAACCTGTGCTGTACAGAAGAACTCAGCGTACACCTCTTCCTGTCTCATTAAATTAAACTAAATCAAATCAAATCACCTCTGAGGTTTAGATGGTAGAAATGTGCACAACAGGGATCTGTCTGGGTTTTCAATTCTGCATGAAGTGTGGGTAAGAGGAATGTGCCTTTGCAGCTCAGCTTCATTGATGTGTGAGCTAGTATTCATGTCAGGTTTTCTTTAAAGGATACTTGAATGACTCTATTTTTAGATTTTACTGTGATGTTATTTCATCAGCTACTGCATGCATAATGCATGATCAGCAACAAAAATTTTAATCATAGCATAAATCAGCCAAAAGATGCTACAAAAAATCAAAGGCCAAATTGCTTTGCTTGGGGACTTGAGTAAATGGATTTTGATTTTTAATTTCTAAATTCAGAGAGGCTCTGGGGTGCATGCTCCCCAGATGTGTGGATGATTGATAAACGTGTGTTGAAAGGCTATTCAGGTGCAATCCTAAAATCTGAAGCATCATATTTCAATCTGAAAGCAGCTTTTATAGGTTTTCCTTAAGAGAGATGAGACCATGATTTGGGTCTCTCATCTAAATAATTCAGTTAAAGAACAATTCCTGATTGATGTCCGAAAACCACCTGCTGATCATTCACAAATTCTAAACTAAGGAAGTAGAATCTGCAAAGTAATTTCAGTGTAGTCCCCCAAGACCCAGCAAGGAAACCTTTCACATGCACAGAAGGCTCAAAATGTTCCAGTTTAATTTCCAACAGAAAAGAAAGAGTAATTATTGGGGGCTGTGTCCTGTTATTAATGTGCTAAGGAAATAGAATTCAAATCAGACTCCTTACAGAACAGCACAGAGACTTGGTTTTAGCTGGGAAAGCTTTTTACTCATTGCTTCTGCTTTTGTTATGGACAATCCATTTACCCTAGCTCAAGAACTTTAAAAAGTGGGTCAATTATGTTATTTGTGGGGTCAGATTTGCAGGGCAGAGCATGTTCTCCTTGCAGATAACATGGATGTGAGAGCACCAGCCATTTCAGCTAGGAGATATCCAGCTGTTTGTGCAAGCAGGTGTCTGCTTCACACTCAGGGAAGCACAGGCAGGACCAGCTCAGGGCATGCTCTGTACAGGGGCAGGCTGGGCTTGAAAGGAAGTGCTCAAGGATTAAGGCACCTCTTGCTTCCTAAATAGTGGTCCTAGGTGAGATGGATGAGCCAGGTCTAGGGAGAAGGGCAGCAGCTGGATGTCTCCATCCCAATGGGACAAACCTCAAAGTATCATTTAATTGGAGGGCCATACCTACAGCAGCAGAAATACTTTGTCCTGACCTCTGTGACTCCACAGTGTTTTGTCTTTTGAAGGGAAAACCTTTCTCCTCTGCACCCCTGCAATCTGGAATTTTTTTTGTAATTCTGTTTTTCATGGTTCTATCACATTTATCTTCAAGTTATCTCTTTCCTTTGATTAGGCCTTTTATTTCTCTTTCCCTTGGGTTATCCACCTCTGTTTCCACAGTACATAATTGAACTGCTGAATATTCATTATTAGTCCCTGGAGTGACATAAAGATCTCCAGAGGAGGATAAAACCCTCCTTGGTTGTGTTTTGGTTCGATTAGAGCCAAAATACTAAATGTAACTTAGTATGCAATATCTTCCCTTAGTTTAGAAAGAATTGGAGAGGGAATATTTATCCTTTCATAAGGGAAAGGAGGGAAGGAAAGAGAGTTGGGGACTGAGAGGGAAGGAGGCAGGAGGAAGAAAGCAGCCAGGCAGTCAGTAAGAAGGGGAAATACTACAGTCCAGCCACCATGATGTGAAATTCTCCTCTGTCCTGAAATCATTGGGTGTACTGAGGGTTTTCATCATTGTTTGGTAATGGTGTCAGAACAAACAGACTTACAAAGCAGTGAGAATAAAAAATTCAAACAACTAACTTTTTATTCAGTCAAGCAAACCTGACAGACACTAGCTCCCTTCGCAAGCAGAGGTCTAACAGTGCCAGCAGTTCTTCAGGTGGTCCAGCTATTAATGGGAGAGAAGATCAAGGGTGAGCTTTGGTACATTGCTGCACTAGTTAAAGGCATGGTTTCATTCCCTGGAGATCCTAGCTCCACTGGGCATGGCCTGCAGCAAGGGAAGGCTGTGTGCAGCCTGTTAACCTGTTTGCTTTGAGCCCTGCTCCATCAGGCTGATTTCCCCTGCCTAGAGAGGGAGGCACTAGGGATATTTCCAGGGGGCAGTTCAGGGCATCTGGAAGTCCCATCCTCAGCATGGACTGGTTGGTTCACCCTTGATGAATGCCCCATCTGATATTGCAGCTTATAAACTGAACAAACAGATCAGGAAAACATGGCAGTTTGGAAAACAAATCAATATATTTTTCTTCTTAATAAAATCATGTGCATGATAGAAGTATTTGAACATTTTTGAACAGTATTTGAACAGTATCTGAACAGTTTTGGATTTGCTTGGCAAATGCTATGTTTGGCTGCAGTAAATACTCCTAATATCTTCATTTAGCACAATTTCAGTTTGACCTTTTTTATACTTTGCACTATGTGAAACATTCTGCAGTGACCGTGGTCAGGACACTAATCTAGATCTATATCCTGGGATATAATGAGTATTTAAAAGCATGAGCAGGAGAGATAAAAGGCTCTAGCCTTTCTAGGAAGGCAGAAGGACATGCTCCTGAGTGGGATACAGCTGGACCAGTCTCCTCAGGCACCAGGTGAAAATTACCCTGATGTTCCTTTCCACTCTGCATTGCTATTGCAGTTACATCATTGCTACCCTCTGATATCTTTGTCCAGGACATCTGCCTCAGCACAGGCATTTATCCACTGAGGACCTGGGCAGCCAAGCAGTGTATTCTATATGCTACATTCTGTTAGATTCATCATGAAGGTTTGCTAGCAGTTTCTTACATCTGTACACATGAGTTCTCTTGGTGAACCTTTGTGCTGACAAGGGCAGACATGCAGCATTTACATCCTGAGAGGCAATGATGGGATGTATCCCCATGATCATCCTTCTCCACGTATCCAAAGCAACTCCCAGCACTTCAACGTTGCCTGTAATGCTGAAAAAAAAAAAAAAATAGAATTCCAGGACACATTGTCAGTTTAAAAACAAAAAACAGATCTGTGCTATAGAAGTCATATAAATTGCAAAGCAGTATATCATGGGTGATGATCTGTCTGAAAGACACTTCCTTTGCTGCTTTAGGGAATTTTCAAAAACAATGTACTTTAATGAGTCACTGTAATGACTTGAAACCAAGTTAGAAAGAGAAACTCTCTGTAAAAGGCTACTTTAATTTGGAAAATGAGGTATTATTCAGAAAGCATCAAATATCTGTAAATCATGTAATGATTCTTTACAAACCTACTACAAAGCTTTTCCTCGGTAACTGCTGTGTTAATGGAAAATCTAAACCCTGGCCCATGATAATCATTGTTATTCTTATATTTTGAATTGAAAAGGGAAATAATTTTCACTCAGATTCTTTTACCGTGTATGTTTATAACCCTTCTTTCAAAACAATATTAAATCTACTAAATATCCAGAACAAATTTCCTAAAGACTGACAGTACCATGAGCTGGTGCTTTTTGGCTTAAACATTTTTCCTTCATTTTGTCACTGATTTTACTTTGGCTGGTCTCAATATGAAACTCACATGTTAAGGAAGCAGACAGTAAAAGGACATAAACACAAGTCCTGAAACTTAAAAACTGGAATTACTCACAGCCATCAAATCTCTGCATGAGTTATAATTAGCTCCATTTTTCACCCACATGAAAATTAGTAGAGGATATGTTCAACTACTACACCTAAACAGTTAAATCCAAATTTATTGAGGGAATGTAATGTACAGTAACATAAGCAATATGTGCTGATGTATTGCTAAATTTTTCTTTTTTTTTTTTTAATTAAACAGGAAAGGCAAAAATTCCTCCAAATAGTTTGGACAGAAAACGAAGGTTCTGTCACATTGTCTGATCACACAGATGGACCAGATGAATATTTATTTGTTCATGATAAACACACAAACATGCAGTGCTCAGTGCTGGTGTTTCCAAAGGCAGCACTGTGGAACTGGATCAGACCTTCTGGGGGAAAGAAAGAGCGAAAAGAGCAATCTGCAACTCTGACAGAATTTATAAACTTTCTGAACCATAAAATACGGTGCTTCATGTCTGCCAAGGTCAGGAGGGTATGGAAAATTTTAGCAAAGGCACAGAAATTCAAGCTCAAGTGAGTTATCATCATTAAAAGCTGTGCAATAACTAATTTATTAGCTAAATGTAAAAGTTCAAGTCACAACATGCCAGTCATGTTCCAGTTTGAATAATTCCAGTCTGCATGGTTGAAAACCCTTGCCTGATCAAATGGACACCATCTGTGGGCCACCCATTCCTCAGCCTTCTTTAGCACATTTGCTTTCCAGGTTTCCTCTTGTTTCCATCTCTTTGTTTTGAATTTCTTTCCCCATGCATGGGTTAGCTTGAATCTTTTTCCATGCTGAGTTTCATTTTGTTATTTTCAGCTCAGCTCTGAATGAGTTAGATGATGCTCATGCTGCAAAGCATTGCCAATCTTATACCATCTGTTTAAAAAATTAAAGAAGAAGCTGAATCCCTTCATGGGATGAAATAACTGTACTTTGCTCTGGGAGTTTTCTTCATGGGTTCTGCTTTTTGTTCACTTGTTGGTAGTTCTGTCCTTTATGGCCCTGCAATTTAAATACTATTATGTTTTCTGCCATTAAACCTCTCATAAAGCTTAATTTTGCCTAAGGCTGCTGGTGCTCTATACAATCAAATTTATTTTGCACTTTGAAGCAGAAAAGTCTTCACAGGTATTTCTAAAATCTCAAGTAGTAAAGAAGAACAGCATGTTTTATGAGACAATAACTAGATGGTTCTTCTACTGATTCTTAAGGCCGTATCTGCATAGATTTCTGCATCATCACCTAAAACAGTAAAAAGAAATGATTTTATAATTCCTCTTTAAAAATGGTTGTGATTTTTGCTTGAACTGAACCTTACTTGTATTCTTTTGTGAATCCTATTGCTTCTGCCTTAGATCTGGAGGATTTCAGATGGGCTGGTGAGAATGTGCTCCTCTACCCCCATGGCAAAGAAAACCAACCTGGAAAAGGTCCAAGAGAAAGGTACAGCTACAGGAGTGAGGAAGCATTGTTTCTCCTCTGTACACATCTGATCATAAGCTTGTTACACAGCAGTCACACTCCATCCTCCTGCTCCTCTCAGCAAACTGGCACTAAAGGTGAGTGCGCAGGTCTGCAACAACTGGACATGATGAGGAATTTTTTTTTTTTTTTTTAAAGTCACTGAGCATGTATAACACAATTAAAAGCTATGCTTTCTCCTAATACTTTCTCCTAGTCTTATGTATGTATGGGTTGTGGTTTTTTTCAAAATTGTTTCTTTAATTTCAGTGTTTTCTAGTGATTGATCGCACCTGGCTCCTTCAGAGAATGGCATTTTCCTCATCTGAGGGACAAGGAACAGAGCAGAGCTGTCAGAGTCTCATTACATGGGCATTTCAGCAAGAGGGTCACCAGGAAATTTTCAAGTCCATAAATAAGCAGGTGAATGACTGAGGAAGATTACAGCAGTGGCAGGGGATTCAAGAGGAGCTGAACACTTCAACACTTGTTTGAAGCTCTCATAGCAGCTGTTGACAGATTTCTCTGTTTCAAGCTGCAAGCTGCTATTGATGGAGAGAATCACAGTCTTGCAGTCCTTTTTCTCTGTAACCAGGTTTATCTTCAGCACTTTAAGCTTTCTCTCTCCAATTGAACTTTTTCTCCTGCTGGACTTGCTACAGCCAAGGAAAACAAAAGACAGTCATAACTTAAGTGTTGAAGGCATGAACCACAGCACAAACATAGCTAGAAATAAGTGAGGAGTAGGGGTTTGTGGTGTCTTTCAAGCATATAAATCATCTGCACCTGCCAGCCTTGCAAAACACCCAAGTGAGTAGTGCCTCAGCCCATCACCTTTGGACAGATGGGAATTTCTCTCTTCCCTGGAGCTGGGCAGTGGAAGAAAAGTCACTAAACAGTTCATACTTCCCTCCTATCTCTTTGCTTCATGAAAACAAAACACAGATTATAAAGTCATGGGGATGGATCAATTTTACAGGAGACAAACAAATTTAGAGGAGTTAGAATGGCAAGCTTTTATCTTCCTTTGTAAAGCATTGTTATTTTTTCAAAGAGTAAGGTGCAAAAAACAGAATTAGAAAATAATAATGTCTATTAGGAAGGATTAGACTACAGCTGCAACTTGAGAAATGGTTTTTCAGATTGGATCATTTTTAATAAAATGCTCATCCTTCCTCCATCTGATTTCATTTCCTAAGCCCAGAAGTCTTCCCTTTCATAGGCAAACTTCTTGTTTCTGTGGGATTTTTGATTGCATAAGAACTGCACATGTTCACAAGATTTGAGTTATTTTTAATTTTTTGAAATCTCGGAGATTAATTATTTATAAGCACTTTTTAGAAACTTTCTAGTTTGGTGTTCCTAATTTAATGCATCTTTTCTTCCCAAATCCTTTTGATAGTGCATTATTATGCACTCTGTTCAATCAAAAATGAAACGTTATTTTTTCATTCTAATTAGTCATCATATTTTTATTAGACTACAAAATAAAAATGACAAGTGATTTATTTTTCTAAGCCCACAGCCAAAAGTTTGGTACATATACTTTAAACCACTCTTTTCCTTTAAAGTGTCAATTAACCAGTGGCACTTTAGTATGTTATCTGCACAAGACTGGATTGTGATGGATAACATGCAAAAAATTTTGAAATCCTAGAGTGTCATATGTTTTGTTAACAGAATAAAATTATGATTATATCATTATGCAATACCATTCATGCTACCTAAAAGCACCTCTTCCCACAGCAGGCTCTGTACTAAGAGAAAATTTTCTTTTATTCTGTTCTGTAAATGAAAGTCAGCATGAAGTTCAGCACTCTAAAAAATCCTTGCCACTAGGACTTTCTCAGAAAAATAATGCTATTATGAGGATCGAGTCAGCCAGGAGGTTGAGGAGTTAAGCATCCAGTCGTCAAGGTTCTGAGCTCATATTTCTTTGGGAAAGAAATGAGCCATATAGACAATCCATTTTCTTCTGAATCTGCACATTTTGGATCATTTACAGATACTACCTCATCACTGAGGGTTGGTTTTTGGTTTTTTAAACATTTTGTTAAAGACCAATAACTAATTTGAAAGTGAGAGAAGAAATTACTTAAACATAATAATAAATTTATGGCAGTCAGCCTGCGATACCTGTTAACCTTTGCTGCTAAAACTGAACTAGTTCTTGACATTACACAAAAATAGACAAAACTTAAAAGAGATTCTCACACAGTCACTAGAAAATTCGAAATTTTTCTTGGCCTTTTTTGATTATTTATATTTGTAGGTGCCTGAATTACCATGGATCCATGTTGATGCTTTTTTACTGTTTATATGCTAACAGGCTTTAAGTGTTTTCTAAGAACAACTCCTCTTTATTGAGAGAGTTTTTATTCCTTTAATGTTTGTCAAGAAAAAGTCCAGCACAAAACAAGGATATATATTTATACCAAAATAGTGACTTTCAAGGAAAAAAATAATTTAAAATTACAGTTAGTAAATATCATCAAGATGGCTGAATTATACAAAAAATACAGTTCCATACAAGTCTGCTACCCATAACACTTCTTTTGACGTTAGCAGATCAAATTTAGGAGGTTCCTTTCCCTGCTATATCTACTTCCTTGGCAAAGCAGCTAAATGTGCATTCTTACCTCTCAGTAGAGGAAATGGCTCAGTTTCCCAGTTCTAGTTTCATTGAAGATATGGTACTGCTTCAGCTGAGATAAAGATTATAGTTGGTATAGGGTCGAGTTTTGGATTTGTGCTGGAAACAACATTGATAACACAGGGATGTTTTGGTTATTGCTGAGCAGGGATCACAGAGAGCCAAAGCCTTTTGTGCTCCTTGAAGAAAGAGAGGAGACAGAGGAGACAGCCAGGACAGGTGACCCCAGTTGACCACAGGTATATTCCAGGCCATGTGGTGGTGTACTCAGCATATAAATCTGGGGAAGAAGGAAGGGGAGACATTCAGAGTGATGGTGTTTGTCTTCCCAAGTCACTGTTATGCACAAGGGAGCCCTACTTTCCTAGGGATAGCTGACCCCTGCCTGCCCACGGGAAGAGGTGAGTGAATTCCTTGGTTCACTTTGCTGGTGTGCTCAGCTATTGCTTTACCTATTAAACTGTCTTTATCTCAACTCACGAGTCTTCTCACTTCCACTCTTCCAATTCTGTCCACCATCCAACTGGGGGAGAGAGCAGGTGGCTGTGTGGGGCTTAGTTGCTGGTCAGGGTTAAACCACAGCACAGGTTATATGACAAACACCTTGGCATATCTGGAGTACTCTTGGGATGCCAGCATGCAAAGATTTTTGACAGGCAGTTTGCCCAAGTGGACTGTTCTATCTGAGGGATGTATGTGGGAGCACTCTACAGCAGATGGGTGAGCACATTGATCCTCTAGCCTTCAAGGAAGGCAGGATAATTGTTCATTTACAGATTCATAAAAGCAAAATACTGCGCTACTTGTCTCAGTTTGCTACATTTATCAAAGGGGGCGGGAAAGAGGAAGGAGGGAAACGTCAAGGATAGCATTGCAGAAAGCAATCCCAACGAGAGGTGGTGCTGCACGTCCATTTTAGAGTGAAGTTCTCTCTTCTGCTAAGTGTTGGTTAGGAGAGAGGGTGGGAGGCAAGCGCTACATGGTTGTTACAATCAAACCACTTCTTTACAGTACAGCATTTATTTTCCCTATTGCGGCCAGCAAAATTTATACCCAGTCTCACTGAGAGATCAGCGTGAAGTGTGCATCAGCTGATTTTCACTTGTACTTCACATCAGTTACCAATTCAGAATTACCTCTGAACCCTTCTTTTCAATTGCAGGATTCCACAGCTTCAGCAGCACGTTTTTGCTGTAAGTGATGCAAATGTGAACCTCTGTTAATGAAACCTCCATAAGCATCTTGGCATAATTAATCATTGCAGGCAGGTTTTTTACTACAAAACTTGAAGATAGAAGGTTAGATTTTAGGCATTTAAGTCTCCTTGTTAAGGAGACAAGAAAAATGGAGGTTATACTTAAAAGGGAGTGGATCCTATAAGGAATGGTGTGCTGCTCCCTCACACTAAACTCTTGGGAAGCCTTGCTGGAGATGTGAAGGGTGGGGACAGCCTTGGCTGCAGTGACCATGAGATTGTGGTGTTCAGTATGAGGTGAAGTAAAAGCAGGGCAGCAAATAAGGTTGCAGCCATTGGCTTCAGGAGAGCTAACCTGCTGTTCAAGGTGGATCCAAGGTGAAGCTCAAGGTGGGCTCCTTCAGGGAGTGGATCATGAGCGAGGCTGAAGACCGTGTAACAAACCAAAAAAGCTGCTAGAACTTGATGAATTCCTTAAGGAACCTATCCTGAAAAGCCATGATCTCACTCAGATCCATTTGGACATGAACCTCCCAGTGACTGACTCAATGCTTCTCTTAGCCATGATGGCCTAGATATGGGCCAAATATGAAAAGGTAAAGACCTTTTAGGGTACCAAAGTGTTTGTGATGTCCAATGGGATGCTGAAGAGCAACCAGCAGCTGCTGGACACCACTGAGGAAGTGAAACCAGAAAAAAGACCAGGGGGAATTGGCTGATGTGGTTGCCAAGTCACTCTTCACTACATTTGTAAAGTCATGGCAATCAGGTGAAGTCCCAGGTGACTGGAGAAAGGCAAACATCGTCCCCATCTTTAAAAGTACAAATGAGGTCCCTGGGAACTACTGACCTGTCCTCAGGTCCTCAGAAAGGTGACCTACCTCACCTCTCTGCCTGGGAAGACCATGAACAGATCCTCTGAGAAGCCATGCTAATGCATATGGAAAACAAGGAGGTGATTTGAGACAGCCAGCACGTTGTCACCAAGGCTAAGTCCTCCCTGACCAACCCAGTAGCCTTCTATGATGGAGTGACTACATCAGTGGACAAGGATGTGCGACAGATATCATTCATCTGGATTTCTGTAAAGGCTTTGACACAACAGACCCCCACAACTTCCCTCTCTCTAAACTGGAGAGGGATTTGATGAGTGAACAGATTGAGCAGCCCTGCCCAGAAGGACTTTGGGGTGCTGGTGGATAAGAGACAGGACACGACCCAGCCATGTGCACTGGGAGTCCAGGAACCCAAATGTATCCTGGGCTGCATGCAGAGCACCATGGGCAGCAGGTGAGGGAGGGGATTCAGTCTCTCTGCTCTGCTCTGCTCTGCTCTGCTCTGCTCTGCTCTGCTCTGGTGAGACCCCACCTGCAGTGCTGTGTCCAGCTCTGCAGACCCCAGCACAGGGAGGACTTCAGCCTGTTGGACAGAGTCCAGAGGAGGCCACCAAGATCATCAGAGGGTTGGAGCACCTCTCCTATGAGGAAAGGCTGAAAGAATTTGGATTTTTCAATCTGAAAAAGAGAAAGCTTAGGGATGATCTAATTGCAGCCTTTCAGTATCCAAAGGGAGCCTACAAGAAAGGATTATTTACAAGAGCATGTAAAGAAAGGACGAGAGCGAATGAGTTCAAACTGAAAGAAAGCAGGTTTAGATTGGATATTAGGAAGAAATTTTTTACTGTAAGGACGGTGAGACACCAAAACACGTTGCACAGAGATTGTGGCTGTTCCATCCCTGAAAGAATTCAAGGCCAGGCTGGACAGTGGATTGAACAATCTGGTCTAGTGCAAGGTGTCCCTTGCCCACAGCAGTGGAGCTGGAAGCAGATGATCTTCAAGGTTCCTTTCCAACCCAAACCATTCTATGATTCCATAATTTTGCTTATGTGGCAAAGCTCTGACTACTGAATTATAGAAATAAAGTTCCACATGAGAAACTGTCCCTGATTGCCATGAATAAAAGCTTGAAATGAGATGCAATCGTAAAAATAAGTCTCAGATATCTGAAGGAAAAAAGAAGAATCTAATTCTTGCTATTATTGCTTAAACCTGATAATAGCTAAGCCAGCCTCATGGTTTGGCAGAAGCAGGAAAATAAGCACAGCAGATTAATATGTTCAAAGTGCTTGGATCACTACGTGCACCATAACAGCCAAGATAGCAGGAGGATGACCAGTATGCAATATTATCAGAATATCTTTCTCTGGTACAAATTCTTTATATTAGTGGAAGAGAATGTTCTTTATACGTGAGGTTGCAATTACTGGGCCTGCCCCAAATATGGGGAACCTAAGAACTGATGCCCCTAAGAACAAAGAAGAGAAGGGGCAGAGTCCTGAGTCCCTGCTCATGGAGAACATATTTATTTATGAAAACAGTACTTTATATAAACTATATTTTTCAGCCAGTCAACAAGTTTAAGAGAAGGGTAAATTTGTGGCAAAATGTTCTGATATAAAGTTTATTTCCTGCAAATACACTTATTAATCTAAACTACAGCATGTATAAAAATGTTTCTGTAATCTGACTGTGTAAAATACATCATAGAGTAATGCGGGAGCATTTGCATCAGTGTCTCAGCATATCCCTAGAGATCCTGAAATTAATAGCTATATTTATAACTAAATTATATTCTGAACCTTAGCAATGGCAAGGGACGTTGTGTACGAACTGAGACATGTTGCTATTCTAGTGACACACCGTCTCACTAAAGAAGGAACAGAACTGGGTCAACCTTAGCAAAGGCAGAGCCTATGCCTGGAAGAGGGCTACTGTTGTCCCTTAAATATTTCCGAAATTTCAGTTCTTCCTTGTGGGTAAAACCCTGGGGAATTTATTCTGTGAATTTCAAATATTCGAAGCCTGGCGACTCTTTCCTGCTTTTGATCTCCCAGTTCTAAATGTACCTCACAGCTTGTGGGCACAGTGTCCTGTCACCTGTCTGTTCCCCTCCCTCACTCCCATCAAACAGCAGTCCCTGAAGGGTGCAAGAAGTACTGTGGAGAATGGTCTTAAGCCTCCCTGGTGCCTGAGACCTGCCATGGGGCCAAAATCAGGCTTTTGCAGGATCAGTAGAAGTGGGTGATTAAAGAATGGTACTGACGTTCCCTTCATCCTTTATATTTCTCTCACCCCAGCTTCTTCTTTCTTGGATTCTCTCCAGAGACAGAAGTTATCAGAATAATAAGAATGCTCTAACACTCACTATAACACTGAAGGGTGAGTCAGTGCGTTACAAATGAGGAACTGTCTACCTTTTATCATCTATATGCTCCATTCACTTATGCAGGAGCAACAATCCATCCATAACAATTTATTTTATAAATATAGAAGACTATAATACAGGATTTGTTTGCACATCCCATAGCACGCTGAATTAGTTTGAAATTTAAGGAGACTTCACACGTTAAGGGAAAAGCTGTATAGGGTGGCCTTTTTTAGCTGCTTGTCATTTTGAATTCAAAGTCACAGTGGAGCAGCCTGGATGACATCAGTTACTGCCCTCAATTCTTTTCTCACCACACTCATCACCACAGGAAATGTACCACCCCATCACCTAAACAGCGTGAGTGCTCAGCTAAGATTTTCACTTCTTGTAGCAGTTTCCTGATCTGCTGGGTGTTATTCCTCAGCAAGGCATGGGATAGGAATGTAAGTAGGTCACCTTTCCAGACAGCCATCCCAGCTGGAGACATAGCTGGAAGGAAATGCTCTGCCTGAGATAACATTCAGGGAGCAGCACAGAGAAATTATTCCTAGTCCTCAAGTTCTCCACTAGCCTTTACCTCACCTCCAGTCCCCTGCCTTGTCCCTGCCATCACTTCACCCAGCTACAGTTTAGTTAATGGTATCATGGTAATCTATTTGCAGAATTAAAGAAAGGACCTTTCCAAGCTCTGATGATTAAAATAGCTATCAGTCAAGAATTTCAAATATGTAGAGAGTTGTGGGAAAATAATTTTCAGGTTGGACAGGTAATCACATATATACATTTCTAATGAATGCTATGGGAGAATAAAAGCAACCTCAGATTAGGGAACCACAAACCCCAACCATTTCTGTCTGCTTTGAACAGCCATTGTAGAACTCCCTAATGCAAGCCTAAGAGACTGGAGGTGAAAAGTTGCTGGAGTCCTTCAGTTTCTTAGTCTTTTTTGAGATATAAAATGAAGGTTGAATTCAAGGATAAATGCCAAACAACTGTTGGGGGTTTTTTTCAATTTCAACTTGCTTCAAATTCATGATTCTGCTTTTAATGGCAAGGTGCTGGAACAAGATGATCTTTAAGGTCCAATCTAACCCAAACCATTCTGTGATTCTATGATTCTTCTGACTTGTAAGTAAAGTTGTTTTTTGTCACTACACAGAGTTCCTGGGCAAAAAACCCTGTTCATTCATTTTTATTCCTCCTTTCATTTTATGAAGTTTTGCTCCATGAGAGGGAGCAAAATGATAGTGTGTTGTCAGCCAAGTGGAAAGGTGTAATTTTATGGACCACTTCTCTGTGGAATGGGACTGATGAGGTAGGAATGACTGTCTCTTACAGCACATGGCTTCTATAGCACTATAGCTGGGAGGGAAGAGGGGTTTATGCAAAACTGTTCCTTTAAAAAAGGTCAAATAGGGAGAAAAAGCCTTCCTGTCAAAAGGCTTTGATTATGGAAATAGCAATGCTTTCCATCTACCCTTTGAAAGAGTACAAGAGTAGAGGGAATATTGAAGTACCTTCTGAGCCAATAATAAGTAGAGGCAAGATAAAAGTGACTGAGTAATTGCATCAGAAGTTTGCAATTAATGGCCAATATCTGTTCAAAAGCAGTAGAAGATGTTTATCTTTTGCATTTTATACAATACCAGGAAAAATAAATACAGTTTGCTTTTAATATTGCCATTGAAAATTTTAATTGTGAATACAATAAAAATATGTTTTACTCAGTTTTCACTTAGGAATCAAGCACAAGCACTAGCTGTAAACTAAAGCCTGTTCTCTGTAGCTTTTTAAAATACAAAAAAAGCAACACAGCAGCTGTAGGATGATGCCTGAGACCACAGCCCATTTGTATGGGACCAGAACATGTTTGGATTCCCTGACAGAAGTCAGATCAAACATTCAAATGAATTCTTTGGACACTATCCAAAATGAGCTCCTGCATTTTGAGATAATAGAATTGCCAATGTAAATCATACTGAAGATGGATTAGACTGCAAATGCTGTTAATACATCTGGTGGGTGACACACATCCACTATGAGCAGTGGCAAGCAAACACTTTATGCTGCACCTGTAGAGGCTAAACCTGGTTAGATTAATTTGTAAGTGTATTTGTAGTAGCAAGACATTTGAAGGTGGTCAGGAAATGACTGAAGTGGCTGAGAATTACACCAGGGCACAATATTTTTTTGGTGGTAGCTGTGGGTTACTGTCCAATATACATGTTGATAGTTGTGGTTTACTTTAAATAGCTGATTTCTAATAATTATTTCCATGTTACAAGCAAAGCAAATTTTAGGTTTGGTCTAAGTGGGAAACACTTCCTATAAGCAATGTTTTTCTTTTACACAAGAATATGGATAACAAGATCCATTAAACATAACATGATAAACCAGATGAGTGTAAGACAGAGCTTCCATTTTGTCAAGCTTTATTCCTTGTGAAATCAGCTTCACTGTTTTCAAAAATCACAAGGATATAGTACAGTCATCTAAGATTAGTCATACTAATGCAACACATGAGGGAATTAATTTCCAACTGCAGAGTGAATACCATCATAGAAAAGGGAAGGAGGGAAGGAAAGAGGGAGGGAAAGAGGTGAATCTGACAAATATTTTGAAGCCCTGAAGATTCAATTAATGTTAGTAGAAGGCTAACAAGTGAAAAATCAGATGCATCTCACTTAGATTATATTGTGCACAATCACCAAACGAGTGGTTATGTGGTAAATTAGAATCCCACTCCTGTGTCTTGGACAGTAGACCTTTCTGTAATATTACAAAAAACATTAACAAGGTCCTGAAAAGGAACCTTTTAGCTTCAGATGCTCTACACTTGTCTTCACAAATTTTTGCCATGCAATATTCCCAATGTTAAAGTATATTTTTTCTTTGAATCACACATTTTAGTGACGCATACTGCACACCAGAGTAAAAATAAAAGTCACACACTATGTTTGTCAGCTGATTCTATGCACTTATCTGAACAACAAAACAGTGTTAGTGAGAGGAAAGAAATGACTGTTATTAGAGTAACCAGTCCTACTTCCATAGATTGAAAGTAGGAAGTCCACAGAATATTGCTATAGTTACAACAGGATATACTGCTTCTAGGAGTCTCTAAGATAAAAGTAGATATTTAGTTTACTTCATTTTATTCTTCTGAAAATTCATAACATTGCATAGGGATTATATACTTTAAAAAAAAAAAATCATGCTAAAACCAAGGAATGGTGCTTCCAATGGTGACACCTATTTTCTTTCCATTTATTAACAGGTTGTGGACAATACCCTGTGAAGGAAGCAAAGAGCTGTTGCGGCGCATGTTTTGTTAATAATTCATATTTTCAATTGT
>VYXF01005267.1:183555-197114 GCA_013397295.1 Polioptila caerulea | reverse complement strand
TATCATTGCTCTTGATGAGCACAGCATAGCTTTGGAGGAATAGATAAAGGTGTAACTGAGGCAAACAGAAGTCATGCAAAACACAAGCAGGATGCCATCTCAGCTCTGCAAGGCTGACCAGGCAGAAATATATGCAAAACAATCATATTGTGCTTGTTCAAAAGCAGGAGTCGAGGAACAGCCCCCTAAAAAGGACGTTGAAGAGAGATCCCCAAGAATCGCATGAGAAGTTCCAATAAGGGGTACAACTATGTAAAATAAAGTCATACGTATACATCAAGTAAGCAGGCAGAGCTAATGAATATGTAATTNAAGGCTGACCAGGCAGAAATATATGCAAAACAATCATATTGTGCTTGTTCAAAAGCAGGAGTCGAGGAACAGCCCCCTAAAAAGGACGTTGAAGAGAGATCCCCAAGAATCGCATGAGAAGTTCCAATAAGGGGTACAACTATGTAAAATAAAGTCATACGTATACATCAAGTAAGCAGGCAGAGCTAATGAATATGTAATTTGGATATGTAATTTGGATATGTGATATGTGGATATGACCCAGTGCTCAGGGCACTCGATCAGAGGAGGAGTCCTCCAAGTGACCAGCACTGCCGTAAACAGTGTTCGCTTTCTAACACTCAAACTGTGTTGGAAAGGTTCTATCTGCTCGCTTTCAGTATCACCACAAGGAGACACCTCTCTGTGGAGAATTCACCACTGCAGCTCAAGGTTCACGCTTTGTATTCTGAAGATAAGAGATTAAATATGAAATTAAATATGAATTCTAATTGTCCAACGTGTGCACTGGCTTTATTTGCAACATAGTTGATTGTTTGAAGCCAAGTGGAGTCAGTCTGACAGTTTGGAGCAGGCCAGGGGTCATTCTGCCATTCTGAGGCAGGCAGGGGTCAGTTACTGTCCCCCCTCTAAATCCATATCCCGCAGAAATTGTTTGGGTGGTTTTTAAGGCAGACCTTTGATTTCAGTGCAGCAGTAACAGCAATCCTGCTGACACAACCCAACAACCCTGCAGGTCCTCCACATGGCCAGAGGTTGTGAGCATGGAGCTGCCAGAGCAGGATGAATGCCCCCAAGGCAGGGGCTGAAAATGATCAGAACTTTAAGATCCTTCCAATCCAATCCTTTTGTGATTCTCTGATACTAAATCAGAATTCAAAACAAGTTTACTGTCTGCTCCAGATTTCTGGAAATTCAAGCCCTGCTGAAGCAGCATCCTTCAGTCTGGAGAAGATTGTCTCATCTTCATTCTGTTTGCAGTGGAGACTTCCTTCCTTTGTATGCTGACAATCTCCAGCATATCTTGTTCTATCCAGATCAACAGATACTGCCATTGCTTCAATCTCTCTCTCTAAACATTGTAGTCAGCCCCAGGGCTGCCGTGAGTCTCTGAGGCAGAACTGTGGAAGGACAATCTCTGCCCATCTCATGCTTTTTGGTTAAGTGGCCCAGATTTCTCTCCTGATTCCTGTACCTGATCACAGTTACCAGGAGAATGTTCACCCGTGGCAGCAGAGTGCTGAGGAAAATGGGATCAGTTAGAACTGCACATTCCCTGTTTTCCCTGTGAGCTGATGCAGGGAGTAAGAGGGAAAGTGGTGTCTTCCCTGAACACCAAGAGCAGTTTTGTTGCCAGAGGCTGCAGGCAGAGCAGCAAATACTAATCTTAGTATTTTTTCCTCCACTGTTGAAAGGCTGTGGCTTTGAATGGCCTTACTTTCCCTCCTCGCTGAGTTGTAAAATCAGCAGAGGCTCCATTGTCCACTGGTGCATTTAGTAGTATTAACATCATTACTCCTACAACTATGACCACTACCCAGGGTGGAACCATGCAGGCAAGAATTTGGAAAGCTGTTTTTACACTGAACCATCTTACTACTCCTCCCTCATGTACAATACCTGTTATTGTAATGCATTTTTTATTGTTACAGTCACTGAGTGACAAGACCCATGGCCCTGCTCCAGTCTGGGTTTGCAATTGGGAAACACAAGCCTGGGAGGGCCCATGGGATCTTGTTACCTGGGAATGTGGATGTGCTTGTGTCTCCACAGATGCTGGAGTTCGGTGAGTGCCTGCTTATTGTGTTCAGCCTGTGTTGGATAACACCCCTCAGAGCAATGGCTGTGAGGCTGTGGCTCACCTGACTCCCTGGAATAGCAAGAATGTTTGGGTGACCCTGTTGTACTCATTAAACCAAACAAAGTGGCACCGGAAACCAAAATATTATACCTGGCGGAAATATTACACCCACCAGTTCAACTTCTCAAAATCACACTGCTTGGTGTAGGTAGAGATCAAATCAATTAGGTAGGGATCAAAGCAAGCCAGCATATGGCCTGGCAAAACCCNGATAGTGACCCA
Source organism: Polioptila caerulea (assembly GCA_013397295.1). Taxonomy (NCBI): domain Eukaryota; kingdom Metazoa; phylum Chordata; class Aves; order Passeriformes; family Certhiidae; genus Polioptila; species Polioptila caerulea. Next base: position 194,740 of record VYXF01005267.1, on the reverse strand, counting down.
CAGCGACAACCCTGTTCTACTCAGTAAACCAAACAAAGTGGCACCAGAAACCAAAATATTATACCTGGCGGAAATATTACACCCACCAGTTCAACTTCTCAAAATCACACTGCTTGGTGTAGGTAGAGATCAAATCAATTAGGTAGGGATCAAAGCAAGCCAGCATATGGCCTGGCAAAACCCAGAGCATTGCCTAAAGGTCTGTTTTTGCTTTGTAGAGACCGTGCATGGCCAGGAATCCCCAGCTGAACAGTAGGGGGGCATTGGACGATCAGGTGTGGTAACACCTGATATGCCACCCCTTGTAAACCACACTGCACACCGTAGATTGCAGAGAGCACTGGACACATTATCAGTGGATTCTTGCAATGACATACATTTAGGGAAAATAGGAGAGTGCATAGCTGCCAGCTTATTTTTGCACTGGCCAGTAATGTAGATAGCATTCGCTAAGCTACTTTATGGAACTGCTATTGGGTTTTATTATTCCCATGGCCGTGGGTGTGAAGAATTTGATGGTACATTATGTATGAACTCAAAAGATGAATCAAAATCAATTCACAAATGCCTTCATGAACGAATGGAAACTACACAGGAGATGCTTGTACCATGTTTGCTATCTTGTCTGCAAAGGGCCCTGCAGAAGATGGTAAACATGTCATTGGTACTTGGAAAGCAAAAAGGGGAAATTGTAGGTGAACAGGAATGGGGCAGCAGGCAGCCTCGGCCTTGATGAGTTACAGCTGTGTCCTTGAACAGGTAAACAAACAACGTTGAGGGAGAAGAAGTGTGGAATGTGGATGTGTGTTGGCATTTACAACAAGAAACCGAGAAATTGATAACCAATTAAAAAAGAGTAGAAGGCACATGCACGAAGTTTATTAGCCAATTGTAATGCAAAAAGGAGCACGTGTGATGAGAAGTATAAAAAGTTGTACTGTGGAATAATAAACTGCTGATGCTTGCCACTATCTTCAGCATTAGCCTTTTGTCCACCATCACAGTACAACTTTTCTGGACTGCAGAAATGTTAAGATCTGTTCACTAGTGGGAGGTCTTGGATGGGTTGATGTGACAGAAGAAAAAGTTAATTATTCTTCAACAGAACATGGTTTGAATTACATGCAGTAGATAATGTTTCAGGGCACACTCTTGAATAATGAGGAGAAAATAAACAGTGTGCTTTCTAGCAGCCTATCTTCTGACAAGTTGTTACTGGTTTATTTGAATATTTGCATGACTGAACAATGGCATTTGGTGAAAAAGAAAACAACTTAAATAGTGTTCTGGGGTTTTTTTCTTCTGAATGGATTTATAAGGAAATAAAATCCAGTATTTCCCTCATCACAGTACCAAATTAACCCAAATTGGAAGCCACCTTCACATAATCCCATCTGCACACTTGCAGTATGGTTCATTTGTTTCAATTGCCAAGACAACCAAGCCTTTGGGGAGGCACCTTCTTCACAGTTTCAAGTGTGTTTCAGCTGAAGGCCAGAGGCACGACATCAGTCATCACAGATTACTTTTATTCCACTGTAAACGCTCCGTTCATTTGGTGTGATGCCAGCATCCTCCAGAGAGTTCCACAAAACCTCCCTGCATGCTTTGGATTTGAGAACTAACAGTTACCTGAAGTTTCAGATCATTAGGAACTAACTCCCTAGCAAATACCTCACTCCAGGAATGGAGGATTGTGAGTTACCCTGGCTGGGTTTGAAAGCAGCTGCAGGTAACATTTACAGAGGCTGACGCTGTCTCCTGGCAGTGCAATATGCTTTTAGTTTCACTGTCCCTGCTCTTTGCCTCTTCCTGGAGTGCTTAGGCAGAGCTGGCTGCTGCCAGTGATGCAGGCAGGGACAGGGACCCCTTGGCCCTGCACACACTGGCAGCATACACAGTAATTCAACCTCTCCAGAAGCAGGATTCAGAACAGTATTCCCAAAATGCCAACATTTTTACTGTTTAAAATACAAGCTGAGGCAGGGCCATGCATCTACTTCAGATACAATCATCTTACAAATCTGGATGAATTTACAGCAAAAGATGCAATTTAACTATGAACATTTGGAGGCCATGCAGTGTCCAAGGATAAGGACATTAAATGTGCTGAGGGGCAGAGCACCTCTAATTGGAAAGACATATTTTTAAAAGAATTAGAAAGTTAATAAAATTCTTAGATCCTTACAGCTGGTCTTTGCACTGAAGGAGTATCTTGTGCTCTACCAAACTGATTTTTTAATTAAAATATGAAGATCTAAGATTAAAAAAAAAAAAGCATAGTTAGGGGACTGAGATACTGCTTCACATTTGAATTCTGCAGCAAATGCAGTTTCTTGTAAATATTTTTGCACACAGCCCTGCAGTATAACTCATCTGTTTTGTTCACTGCATGAAGAAAATCAGGCATAAGCTGGAAGGAAACCCTTTATGGAATTTTCAGCATAATTTTTTAGTGGAATAGAATTACGGTCCCTAAAGCCAAGCAAAGGTGCAACATCAGATCTGAAAGAGAACTCCAGAAAGATCTAACAGAATGTGTTCTCACAAAAATCTACTACATTTACTGCAAAGTTCTAGAATGGATGGTGTAGGGTGGGGTTTTTTTCCTTGTTTGTTCCCTCATTTGTTTGTTTCCTTGTTTGGTTGGTTTTTAATTTGGTGTTTAAATTTAAAAAACAGGGCTATTCATTATTTATATAGAAAAATCTTATTTGTCTTTTGCTTTTCACCAAGTGCTTTTCAATTTAGAGAGGGTCACTTGATCGTAATTAAACCAAATGTTAGTGAATAATTCAGTACCTTTTTTCTTCGCCTCATCCTATTAATCAGTTAGAGTCAAAAGGCTACAACTTTCAAATAATAACAAATCTTTAGTCAATAATTAGTAATAATTAAAGACTCAAAGCTGTTATAGCAGCTAGTTAAGAACAAAGAAGATTCTGTTTGCGAAATGAGAACTAATAAGGAAAAAATTAATTTCTTATTAACTTAAATATTTCTAAAAATTTCATACAGTGTACTCCTGGGAATCTCTTTGTAATTTCATTTGATAAACACAGAGCTAAAATTGGCATTCTTGTAATTAATTTACACTATTACATCAAAATATGGGGAGAATAATTCACAGAGATCAACTGCACAGTGCAGAGTTGCTTTAAAGCTTTTTTCCTCTTTCTATGAATTATATCAGATACGTAGTTACATAAATCAGAATGGCACTTTGGGGGCTCTTACAGTCTGAGGTGCTTAAAAGATTTAGAGATTTTAAGTAGAACTCAGTCATTGTAAAATTAGACAATATTGGGCTATATGGAAAATCTATTTTTTTCCCCATGTTTTACACAACACTTCACAAACCTCTAACATGAGAAAAAAAATTTAACATTCTAAACTAAAAGNAAAATATATTTTTTTCCCCATGTTTTACACAACACTTCACAAACCTCTAACATGAGAAAAAAAATTAACATTCTAAACTAAAAGTAAACTAAAATATGCAAAAAAATTATGATTTGCATGAAAATCTGTCGACAAACACTGTTCTGTGGTTTTGGGTCTGGGTTACTACTAGAACTGTAAAGAGCTGTTTGGCACTTCCACTGCAGCAAAAGTTCAAATTGCAGTTTCCTGCTGGAGCAGAGTTTGTCTGACAAAAATCCTTAGTCCTGGAGGATTCCTGTGCTTCCAGTGTAACTGAGCCTGGCTCCAGGCGCCGCAGGGGAGGTGCTCCTGAACTTCTAACGGGATCCTCCTGTCTCTTCATCATCTCCTTGCTAGTGCTATGCAGAGAACTGATCTGAGAGAGTGAGAACTTACTCAAAAGGACCCACAACCAACGAGAAAGGCAAATGGGGGGGGGAAGGAGAACAAAAATACGTTCCCAGGATCCCAAGAGGAAACATTTCTAAATAACATAAAACCTGGTGTGGACAAGCTGTCGGCTGGTGAGGAGAAATAAAATGGCAGATGGATGTTGATGTGCTCAGGGAGATCACACAGGAGTAAAAGCAGATGGATGACACCTTGTGGGGAGCAGCTCTTCTCTGGGTGATATATCTGCAATATCACTGCATGCACTGATCTCCAGAATGGAAAGCAAAGGGAAGCAAATGACCTTCACAGGTTCCACACAAGCCAGCATGAGTTCTGACAATGGGCTTCCAGCTTCCTGCCTCAGCAACAAAATACACTTGACAATGGATTTAGGAGTTGTTAGAGACATGGCCCTCTCCTATGATAGGTCTCAGGTGAGCAGGAATGACCCCGGCTTATTCTAAAGTTCAAAGGAAAACAGGAATGAATGTTTTTCTGTTGTATTTTGGGTCTTTTTTAGGCTATTTCTTTTTGTATTCCACCACCTTATTTAGCTTATGAGTGTTGCTGGGCATTGAGAAGAGTCTATAATTGTGCTGGGTGTTCTTTTTCCCTTAGCAGTTAGTAAGAAGTTAGAACAGGGCCCTGGGTACAGGCAGTTCAGATTTGCCAATCTCCCGTGCTCTCCCCTGCATTTGTCAATGTCTGAGTTTCACCAACCATTATGCTGCCAATTTGCCAAGTTCTGTTCCCATGAAGTTCATCACAGCCTTCTCTTAGGAAGATAAATACTTTTGTCATCTGCAAATCCTGCTGACCTCATTTTTCTGTTCTACACCTCATATCTGCCTTTCTGGATAATGAATGATTGTATTAAATGCTAACTACAGTCCAGATCCTTGGGACACACTAATATTAACCTCCTACTGAATTGAAAACTGACAGCCTAATGAATCTCTAAACTCTGTGCATGAGAACAACACTGTTGGACAGGGCAAATCAAGATGACTTGTGATTTACTCCTAAGCTGTAGAAAAAAAAACAAACAAAAAGCCCTCCCAAAACTTTGCAAGTGCAAGTACCTGTAATTTTCAGGTACCTATAATTTAATTTAAAAACAGGATACATGAGGAAAACGCAAATCTAATTTAAAAAAACAGGGGACACCACCTCTGTATTCCTGTTTCCTTTGCTGTTAATGGAATTACTGAACAATAAAATAGTACCTTAAGCATTTTCCCCCATGAAACTGCTAAAAGTGCCTTGGCTAGAATATCCTTGGAACATCAAAGCTTGCTTAGGTATTTGATCCAGAGGGGACAAGGTAAGCATATATAGCTAATCAGGCCTGAAGTCAAAGATGAATAAGATGAACCAAACTGATGACTACTGTAGCTCTAATCATGCTGCCAGGACATGCTGCTTTGTCAAAGTCATTTAGATTTTTCTGGATATCAGAAAAAATCCTGAACTTCTCTGACATTTTGGTATAGCACCTATAGTGGACATTTCTGAAAGCAAAAAATATATTTGGAACAAACATCACCAAACCACATAAAAAAGGGCAGTTTCTTAGTGTTCTGACACTGTTATAAAAACTAATATATTAAAACTTAGATGTGTTATAAGCTTCAGCAGAAAGTCTAGAGTTATTCCTGAAACTACAATACTTCAGCATTTAAAAAGTGCATCATTTATACAGCTGCTTTTAAAAATCTAATGAGTGTCTTCCAAGTACAAATCATCTTGTTTGAACTGTCTCAAAGAATACAAAAAATGTTAATGAATATTCACATGCTCTTGAAGTGAACCTCCTTCATGCATGAACATTTTGAGAGACCAAATTTTCTTAGCACAAACCTTCACAGAAAGTGTGCAGATGTAATAATGCATTTAATTAGAAATTCATGAAACTAAACCTGTGTTACTAAACTAATAGGCCTTTCCATGGGAAACCATAAAGTTGTTTGGTAAATCTGCCATCTTTCACTAAAGTTTTCAATAAGTTCTATCAAAGCAGATTCCCTTACTCAGGTTAGAAGAGTTTACAAAATGCCTGACCTTTAAAATCACCGTCCTGTGCCTCACTATCTGCAATGAATTTTTCTCAGGGACACTGTGTTTAACCTTTTTTATTTGTTACAAATCTGCAGCTACAAATTCACACCAAAGACAACTTTTTTCTCCATAAATTCATCTAATTTTTCAATGTTGACTATTCCATTCCCCATAGGAACTTGATTGGTAGGTGGCTTACCTGGAAAAGTGACCCTGAAAGGATTTTAGGAGACAAAATAGAAATCAAGGCACCAGAGTTCAGCATGTACATGATCTGTTATATTCTATGGTGTATTGCAGCACCTCCTGCTTTTCCACTGACATTCTACTGCAGGAAGAGATGCCTCCTTTGAAGAACTCACTGTAACAGAATTTAGGTTTCTTCAAGCTTGGAAGGAGAAATTGAATTTTTAGTACTTATGTGTATATTAGAGTGAAAAAAAAGAGATTATTTTAAATGAAGAAATGCAATTTTACAGTTCAAATGCACACTTTCTAGTGTCTCTGTAGATGGAGAAGTCTGAGATCCTTGTTGTTTAGGTACAGAACCCTGTAGATCACTGTCAGTGCTGAGAAATTAGATCAGAAGACTTCTACATTAAGAGAATGGGAAAAATAGAAAAGATGATGGGATTTTATGCATTGTCCCATGTTGGTGTTTAATGCATAAAAATTAGCAAACCAATTCAGAAAAGTGTTAGTGTTTAAAACAGACTCAGAATTATTGTACTTGACTGCCTACTTAAAATTTGTGAGGTGTACACAGCATAATTTGCAACCAAGTAACCTTGAAAAGACCAAATTCACTTTTGTTAGTACTATTAACTAAGTCACTAAACATTCACATGCCTGCTCATAAATTGTATTCATTATTTTCAAGATTTAAGACTTCTGTGTTCTGCTAAATTTCCCTGATGTATTTAAAGCAGAAACAAAGGTTGGGATTTTTGTTTGTTACTTGTCTCATCTTGTGAATTCTCCTCACTCCTGCATTCATTGAGTTGTTAGGTGAATAGCTCATTAATGTGATTTCTATCTGTGTACAAAGGCACAGGGCAGAAGCAGTGTTATGTAACAGCTTGAAAAGACACCTATAAATAACCTCCTTTATTAACCATAAATTTACATTAGAAAGGTAGATAAACTCTGAAGTGAAAATCGTTTATTTTTATCTGATGCTATTTCATAATCTCAATGTTATCAGACTAATCCTGCATAAACTAGTGAGGTCTTGGGGTTTTATACCATCTGGGAAAGTCTTGCATGTCGAATGGATTTATCCGATAGGAACAGGGATCTAAAGAGCTGCATTTCTCTGTGGGGACTCAGTTGTACCTGGCACTCATTGGAAAACTCCTGGCAGCATCCCTGGAAGATGAGGCTGTGCAAAGAAAGGCAGGCTTGACTCTTATTTTACCCATTTTCTAAACAGAAGTGCTCTTGTCTCAGTAACGTGAAGGAACTCAACCTCGATCAATTTTAAATATTCCCTCCTTGACACCAGTAACTGCCTGCCTTTATTTTGGACATTTTCTGAATGTATGCCTTCTTTTGGCCTAACACCTTGGAAGGATAACAAAAATGTTCGCTTTTATAGTTGCTGTCAGTCCATCATTACCCCTGTAGAAAGCAGTAGTAAAGGCTGGGAGGATGTTCTCATAAAACTTTCCACAGGTGTATGAAAACACAACAGTCTCATACAGTAAATTGAACGTGACTACTGGTGCAGAAAGTGATAAAGAAATAACTGAAAAAGGACTGGTTTTGTACTCTGCAAGTCTCCAATACCCATTGTGAGGTAATTCAGTGTAATGCCTCCACTTACGGCTCAATTTCTGTAGGCAGCAGGAGCAGCTGAGCAGGGAGGTGACCCCGAGGCAGAATTCTCTCCACGTGCTCCTGGTGGCACCATCAGTGCCAGGCTGGATGGGGCTGGGAGCAGCCTGGGACAGTGGGAGGTGTCCCTGCCCATGGCAGGGGGTGGGATGGGATGGGATGGGATGGGCTTGAAGGTCCTTCCCAACCCAAACCATTCCGGGATTCTCTGAGTCTTTTGCTGGCGCTAAGGGACACCAGCTGAAATGCTGTTCCTCTGTTGTTGGTTTTTAGGTACCTTTTAATATATTGAATACTTTAGGTACTTCTTTGACTGAAGTTCCTTTGGTGGAGATATTTTGCAAGGCTCTGCAGCTATGGGAGTGGAACCAGGAAGCGAATTAAGCAGAAAAAAAGCCCAGCAATGAAAGGCATTGAGTTGGTCAGTTGGGAAATACAGGTACTTTGAGCTCAGTGATGGATAAGAGACAAGGGGAGCAGCACCCTCACAGGGAGGAAGGAAGATGACCATCTTTCACAGTGATTTTTGCAGGATACTGTTCTGCTCTGCAGTGTAAACACAGACAGCATCAATCAAAAAAAGAGGCCCATCACTGTTATTCTGCTCTAAGTTACTATTCCCAGACCACCTTCTTTGTCGAGGCTATTGACCTGCCCTTTTCATCTCCTCCTCAGCATGGTGAAGGCAACTCCCCATTCTCTTCCCAACCAGAGCTGCATCCCTACAGGAACAGGCATTTCATTAAATGTATTACTAGTGCTTGTCAGTCATTCTTCAGCCTTTAAATCAAATATTATTTTATTTGAGAGGTTTGGGAGTGTGATAATGGAGAATGTTTTTCATCATTCTACTGGGCGAGCCCTGATTCTTTCAGCTTAATGAAACCATTCTTACAAGTAAATTGTACAGAATACATTCAGCTGCTGAAGCTTCACAGATCTGGCCCGATGCTGTTAACACACAAGTACAGAGATACCTGCTGGGGTTAGGATTGGAGCTGGTTTGAGTCAGCCTCACCCAGTACTCTTTGAAATAACCCTCCACACCTCATTGCCTTAGCATTTTGATGAAGTTTTACCTTCTAAGTTGCATTTATCCAGAGTTGGTTTTGTTGTTTCGTTTTGGGTCCTCTTGTGGGGGGGGAGGGAGGAGGTTTCTTTTGTTTTGAAGATGAGTGTATAAAATATTTTAAATTACTCAGACATTTAAAAATATGAAATGGCTGAAAATGAAGCCAGGTGTTTCTTGTCCACACGGTCCTTCATCACTGTGCCATTCAAATAGTTCCTTTTCTTTAACAAGGATTTAAAAGTATTTCACTGCCAACAGATTACCTCATAATAGATTGAAACACGTTTTTCCTAGCTTTATGAAAAATGTATTTCCCCTAGAAATGGATAGATTTTAAAGATCTGATCAGAGTGCATGTCTCTTTTGTTCCTCTGCAGTGTTTCCAGATCTTCAGACCAACCGAGTTTGTAAAATCTTCCAGTAATTTTCTCCCTTTTAGTTTCATATTCCAGTAGAAACATTATCAGCACCTGGTGTTTTGTTATTTATTGCATGTATTTTGATTGCCTCTAAAATCTCTTGAAATCCTTCCACAAAAGGCTTAGCTTTTTAGGGAACAACCATTTATTGTTTGCCTATCTCCCTCCTTAAGCAGCTCATTAAAGCACTCCCTCTTATCACTCTGTAATCGCATTCTTTGTGACCAAGACGTTTCCATTTGTTTTCTTTATCGGACTTACTCGGGTGTACATTGATATGTCTGTAAAATTACCTCAGATTCCTGGTGTGTGTATCCTGTTCCAATTCTCCAGCACACCAGGTAACCCCGAGAGGAGGTGTTTGCACTGTCTGTCCTGTGAGGAGGGATGTGCTATCTTCCATGGATCTCATCACAGCAGCGTGGAAAAGGGAAGCAGAGCAGTGCAGCAACGCTGCTAAGTCAGCCCCTGATGTTTTAGTGATTCCTGCCCCGATGTCAGGGACTCCTCACAGAGCACACACTGCACTGGCTGCTGCCCAGCTCACTCTCCTCTGGCCAAAAGAAATGCTAACACACTGCTGCAATGCATGACTTCTAATTCAAGTGAGCACAAAATTCACTTCGTAATTTTACCATATAATGGAAACTGCAGATTTACTCATCAACGTCTCCTGCCTTACTCTGCTCTTAAAATTGCTCAGTATGCTCTGAAAGATGTGTTGGATGTTTACTTGTAGTACTTCCCTGTCATGTTTTATCAACAAGCTTTAAGGTCCTAACTGCACCTTGCTGCTCCTTATAAAAATAACTCAAATCTAAGAAGTATTTGTTACAGGAAAATTGTTCTCACATTGAATACTCATCACCACCACTGCTGATGAGAGAAAGGAAATACGTTCTGAGATTGCACACCCTGCCTTTAAAGCTAGGAAGCTCTGGGATACAGATATTTCCTCACCTCATTCACAACACAGGATACAAGGTACTCACTATCTACCTCTTATTTACTCAGTTGTAATTGTACTAACTGTAAACACATTGTACTGTTTAGTCATGGGCGATTTTATCACGTTCCTCCCTAATACCCCAGTCTTTACTGAACTTATCTTCCTAATATGCCTACAAAGAAAGGTTCCAACTTCATTGAGAGAAAAAGTAAAGAATATAAACAACCCTTAGTATTTTGGGGAGCAATTTAAAGTGCACGGGCTTGATTTGCCAACACCTTTAACACCACACATCTTTCTAGGCCCAGCTGCTACTGACTTAAATTGCAGCTGCAAAGTTCAGCTCTTCTCTAAATCAAACCACACAATTTCATGAGGTGCAATCAGAAAATGAGTAATACTCACACAGAAGCTGCAGGGAGAAGTGAACTGTCCAGCAGCATACATTCCTCTGGGACAGAAAGTGGAACAGCATTGCTGAGGTACTGATAAAACACACACTGAATAAATGGTGCAAAAAGTGCTCCTACATAAAGAAAATGTCCTATATAAGTTTACTTGCTTAGAATAAATGAGAACCGGTTCACTTCTGTAATGCCACCTAAATTAGATCTGGATAAACTCTTAGGTGGTATCCCTGGACAGCAGCTGATATTCTGGGCAGGATTTAATGATCTTTACTCCAAGATGCTTGTGCCCTTCCTGAAATCCATTCTCCTGATGCATACATGTACCATGGACAGGCAGATGCTCCACACATGGAGCATCTCTCATTCAAGGAAAGGCTGGGACAGCTGGGACTGTTCAGCCTGGAGAAGCTTTGGGGTGACCTGATTGTCACCCCTTAAGGGCTGGCAAAATAGATAGGGAGAGGCTATTCACAAGGGCCTGGGGTGAAAGGAAAAGGGAGAATGGCTTCAAACTGAGAGGTGTTTGAGATTATATGTTAAGAAGAAATTCCTCCCTGTGAGGGTGGGGAGGCCCTGGCACAGGTTCTCAGAGAAGTTGTGGCTGCCCCTGGATCCCTGGAAGTGT
>VYXF01005267.1:91286-182069 GCA_013397295.1 Polioptila caerulea | reverse complement strand
GGCGGCTCCTCGGCCCGCGTCGGGGCCTGGCGGCTCCCGAGGCAGCTGGGCCCTCCCTCACCGCCTTCACCTCGCTGCGGGCGGGTTTGGGCGGCCCAGCGGTGCGGGAGCAGACACAGAGATAATCCCTAAGGGAAAAGGTTGTTTATTTTGTGCAGTGGGGGTTAAACCCGCTGGAGAGGGACTGTGTCTGCAGGCCGGGCCCTGAGCAGAAGGTCCCTGCTTGTGAAGGAGGCTTCCCGCCATGGCTCCATGCCCGACATGTGCCTCACACCCCGTGTGCACCCAGCCACACTCCCCACACATCTCCACCTGCTTCTCCTTGTACCCCCTCCACACTCCACCTGCTTCTCCTTGTGCCCCCTCCACACTCCACCTGCTTCTCCACGTACCGTGCCCACTCTGCCTGCACACAGCCCTCGTGTGCCCGCCCTGCTGCCCCGCACGCCCGCAGTGCCGCCCCCCGCACACCTCGCCACGGTCCCACGAGTGCGGGGACAGCCCCTGGCACTCGTGCTGCTGCTGGGGAAATGCCCCCTATCTTGCTGTAGTCAGTAATGAAGGTCCTGACAGCTTTGAGCTCAGCGTATGGACATAAAGGAGTCGTAGGTAAGTCGGCAGCCTCTCAGTGCTGTCGGTGTAGGTAACAGCACCCTTCATTTTTCACCTGCGGACAGTGAAATCGAGTTTTCAAAGTGAAAGCTATCCCGGTTTTCTCAGTGTCGAGCCCATGGGATGTACTCCAGGAACTTCTGGCTGGGAGGCCCCTTCTTGCCTCCCACAGCAGGGAGGGCGGGTTAGTGTTGAGCACAGGGGCTGAAGGCAAATCCAGTAGCATGTGCAGATGTAGAAAGCTCACAGTAGTCTTTGTGTTCTGTGGTGCTCCAGAATGGTAACTCAATCAGTAATGAGCAGGAGGTACCCAGTTGAATAAGAGGTGGCAGTCAAGGTCCAGATATGTTTAGGATGATACTTCTGTATGTTCCAGATGGATGCATGTAGTAGTTTTCAGTTGTTTTGTGCCTGGCAGTTACTGAAATGTCTCTTAAAGGGCTATATTTTCATTCTGTCAGTGTCTTTGCTTGGTTGTTGTACATTTGTCATCTCTGGGCTGAGTACAAATCTTTGGCCTGTGACAATTTACATTTTTGATGGTGCTTATGCAGAAGAGCAGTAATTAATTTTATCCAGAAGTCAACAAAAGTTACTAGATGAGCTGCCTGTGGTCATGTAATTTAATTTTCAGTGGACTGCTTTAGTGAAAATCTCACAAATATGGTTTTTTTCTCTTTCCTTACTCTAATTTTTGAAGGCTACTGAGTCTTTAAAAGGATTTGGTTTGTGAGTAAAGTACATTGCATAAAGCTAAAACCTAAAAGTCATCAAAGCACTAGTAAAATCTGGAAGTGTAGACTCTCTTGCCTGTTTGCCAATGATCTGTTAGGTAATGCTGGGCTGGCTACAGCCATTCCTACACATGCCAGGTGCTATCCCTCTGTCAGACACATGGAGATCTTTGCTAATCATGCTGAAGTCTACAAATGCAAAGATGTAAGATTGTTCTCCAGAGAAATGCTGGATTGGATCCCCATCCATGTTTCTAGTGGAGGTGATTTTTGTGCACTTCAGAGCATGTTCTGTTGGTGCTGTTTGCCAGTATGCAATGACTCATATCCCTCATGCAGACAGGCTTCAGCATCCTTTTCCATCCTCTCCCTCTGCCCTTCAGAGATGAATTTTGGTTGAGAATTAAGAAAACTACGCCTAGCTGACCGTCTGTGTGCTGTCATTTTCTGTGTCAGGATTGTAAATGGGCATTTATTCACTTCTGCTTTGCAAGGCCTGGCAGGATGTGGGTTGTAAAACTCAACTTGTGCTCAGCAAACCTTCCGGAGGAAGCAGCTCCGTGTTGAGCTGAGCAGAGGCAGCAGTTGCATCTGGGGCTCTCTCCCTCTGCATCCCTGTCCCCACAGGCCTGGAGCTGTGGGGGAGTTAGAAAGAAATGTGTCTGGAGGAGCAGCACCACAGCCACTTGCTGACAGGGTTCCTGTGCTTGAAGGAGCTGTGACTGGAGAGGGGCTGTGGAACTGAACAAGTTAGGAAGTACCAAATGCAATGGCTTGAGAAGGAATGACCCTTCCTTGCATTTGAGAAATGGTGGGTGTATTTGCGTGGATGAAAGCAGGGATTTGACTGGAAATGGTCAGACTCAGGCCCTCTACGTCTGGAGGGGGGACTGAGTGTTTGTAATATGGGAGATTGTGGGCTTAGAGGTGGCCTATGAGAGCTGTTCTTGTTGCATGGCAGCATCTGATAGCAAATGACACCTTTTGAAGGCCTGCATTACTCATCTCAGACATTCAGAATTCAAAGATAAAGGTCCAATTTCCTGAAAGATCAGTCTATAGCATGTTGTGACCTTATTTTTTCCCAGTTTCCCTTTCAGTCTTCAAGTTTACCTCTGAATGTAGGATATTTTCAAAGTGATTGTAGTGGTGTCTGAGAATTCCACTGATTCAGAGGGAAAGGGTCAAGTTCTGTCATCATCCCAGCAGATTGGGAGCAGTGGTAAAGTTATAAGCATGGCTCTGAAGTATTTTCTGATTTTCAAGATGCTCATGCCTTCTGGAGTTTGGGTTGCCTTTATGCTGAAATTATTTTTTGGGAAAAGTTTTGTTTTCAAAGCACACAGTGTTTCCATTTGTAAATATTGTACATGCTGCTATCTTCAGGCATAAAATACAGTCTGTGCAGATATATTTAGCATTTATATTGCATCTGTGTTTGTCTTTTAATTACCTTAATCCAGAAATTACACCTGAAAGAATGAAAGCATTCAGAAGCAGAATTTTCTCCTTGAAACCTGCTATACTATAATAACATTTTTGGGGGAAGGAGGGGAATACACACACAAAAAACCGATTTCCCCCCAGGTACACACCATGGCTGGGTATTTGTAGCAGAAATTAAGCCACAGTGTACCGATATGTTTACATATTACATTATTTCATAGAGTGTAGAATTGAGATACATGGTGAGAGCTGGTAGAAGGGGAGTTTATTTCCACCTTAATGGGAGGTTTGTGTGTGCTACTGAAGCCCTCACTGAGGAGGTTGTATCGAGGTAATTGCCGTGGGAGAGGAGCTGGGGGCAGAGTGCTCGAGGGGGACGTGGCAGTGGGTGAATGGTGTTGGAGCTGTGTGGTGCAGAGGTGCTTGCAGAGAGCCCAAAGCCCCTGCACAGTGCTGCTGTCGCAGTAGTTGGCTGGCAGAGCTCCTCTTCCAGCTCCTGACCTTGTCATGTTTTTGTTGTAAGTTGATTTTACTTCTCTGCAGCATATATGTGGTGGCTTGTGTGCATTTAAAAATCTCTATCGGTAGTGTTGCTCATTGAGAGCTGTTGCTTTGCTCTAAGACCAATAGTCTCAGCCCAGGTAATCTGGGAGTTGTTTCCTGGGTTACCTGTTTTACCACAGGTCTGAAAAAACCTGTCTGACTTTCACTGAAAAATGTTTTGTGTGAGATACTGTTAACTTCCATATTATGAAGTGACATCTTAAATAATGTTTGTTATCCCCCTCTCTGCTTCTCACCTGCTCTGCATTTCCCTGGTGTAAGGCTTTGCAGTGGGCAGCAGGATGTTCTCCCTCTCCATCTCACCTGGCTGTGCTTTCCCAGCAGGGCTTCAAGCTCTTGGAAGTGCCAGCACGAGCTCAGAATTGGTTTGAGATGTCCTTGTTGGTAAAGTGAGAGGGGCTGTGCTGCTGTGGCTCAGGTGTGTGTGTGTTACCCGAGAGCATTGGCTCAGAGCCAGAGCAGGGGGTATGAGTCTGTAGCAGAGGGGTTCTGGCAGAGCCCGGGAGGCACAAGAAATAATATTGTGTCTCTTAGCTGATGTGTCAGTATCAGTGCAAGTTTACTGTTGAAAAAAGCTTTTTCTCAGTCTGAGCATCATTTGCCTGCTAAGGTAGACAGAAGGATTAGGGACTTGTTGATTTTGGGCAACTTTTCATTGCTGAACACCCATGAAATAAATGTTTTAAGACTTTTGCTATTTCTTTTTGTCCCAAGAGTGACTATATAATGTCCCTGGTGTATTGTCAGTCCAATCTTCCCAAACT
This sequence comes from Polioptila caerulea, assembly GCA_013397295.1. Taxonomy (NCBI): domain Eukaryota; kingdom Metazoa; phylum Chordata; class Aves; order Passeriformes; family Certhiidae; genus Polioptila; species Polioptila caerulea. The sequence continues at coordinate 177,949 of VYXF01005267.1, read as the reverse complement.
CTTGGAAACTTTTACTACCCAGTTTCCCTCTGCCCAAATGCCAGATAAAATTCTAAAAGATCAGATCAACTGACAGTCCTGGTGCAGCTCCATAGAGGTGGATTTTTGCTGACTCAGTCATGTGAGTTTAGTTTGAAGAGATGGCAGAACAGTATAAAACACTGGAGCAATAGGAATCAACAGAGAATTACCAGGGAGAGGAGCAGAGGTGCCTGATCTTTGAACCAACTGATAAATTAATGAAGTATAATCTAGTGAGGTATTGACATGTGGTGTAACAGAATAGTTGATGAAGAGCACAGTCCTGGGTTTGGGTAGATGTGTGGATACAAACTTGGCACATGGTTCTGTGTCTGTGGCTGTGGAGGGAGGTGGAAATCATGAATGAAACACAAATTGACAAGAGGCCTGCCAGTGCCATTCATTCCTCAGCAAGTAGGATTTTACTCTGGGGGAAATAGGAATTGGGGACTTTTGTGAGCTTTTTTTCCCTTCCCTCCTCACTCTTCTTTCAAGTGCTTCCTCCCTGCCTTGCTGTTTCTTACAGGCACTGGCATGGGACCCAGAGCTGGTGCCAGAAATGCTTTCCATTGCTGGCTTCTCAGGATCTAATTTTGCCCTCTGACAAGCCCAGCTCTCAATGTCACACACTGACACGCTGCTGAAGAGCTGCTGTAGTTGGTAGAAGATATAAATTGCAGTTTTTGTCACTTAAAGGTGAAGTTTCTTTTTCTTGCCCAGCTAGGACCCAGTAGTGATCCCAGAGTAATGCTGCTGTAATCCCCAGCCTGGCTGATTCATGCCTTTGCCTCTCTGTGCTTGGCCCTGCATCCAGGTAGCTGTAAACAGAATGTGCTTTGATATTGCTAAATGATAGAGGGGTCATCAAATACTTCATATGTTCTGCTGGAAAAAAACAGTACTTGTGCAGATTGTTTTTAAATATAAATCCACAGGAATCCAAGCCTCAGAAAGGCCCACTTGAGTAAAATTTTTATTTAAAAAAAGACATTCAGCTGATACTCTACCTCTTAAACTACTGCTAGAAGCCAAATTATGTCTAATCTCACTAGTGACTGGCTTTTAGCTGTAAAAGCTTGAAAATTCCTTTAAAATTGTAGAGTGTGTGTAAGTTTACAGAGAAAATTTAATTTTGTAGATCTTTGTTTCTCCCTTTTTCTAGTCTGAAAAGTATCCTGTAATTATATTCAGTTTTACAACACTGCTATTAGTGCAAACCACAGTGGTTATGTATTACAATTCATAGCCAGATATTAAAAGAACAAATGCAAACCACAGTGAAACCCCTGTTGTGTTGTAAACACAATCAATTCCAGACTGCAAGAAGGCAAAACCCTCAATAACAAAAAATCTAATGACAGAGAATATTAAGCAATGTAAAGAGCTAAATAAAAGTAAATTTCCTGTATGTAATACTTACTTTAAAATACCTGCACGCAGACTAAGCCAAATACACATGCCCAGCTTCAAAAGCCAACCAGCCAAGCAGAGGAAAAGCCTTACTTGTTGTGAATGCTAATGTTGTTTAAAGAAGCTTTCTAAATGTTGAAAAACTGTTTCATAGTTGTATGAGAACAATGGGAAAATAAATAATTATTCACTTTTAATCTCTAAAATATTTTTTTAGAGTAAAGCTAAGAGTGCTGCTAATACAGAATACCATATTATTTTAGAAACAGTGTAAACGCTACTATAAAAAATATGTACGTATTTGTGTACGTGATTTAGATATATAGAATAGATAGATATAAACAAACAATTTTCAGGTTTAAGATTATAATTGATGTTTAAATTGCCCGTTGCATACTGCTGTGGGCTGTTTTTCCTGTGATCAGATAAAATACTTTGAAATTCTGGGTCAGCAGTTGGTACTGTTGTTTCAAAATCCTCTAAAACTACTTCTTATGTAAGTAAAATACTGTTGGGAGCTTAAGGTTTGAGATGGGATTTGCAGTTTTTATTTCAGTGGCTACAAACAGAGGTCCAGGCTTGCTCACCTGGGCTGCAGCTGTTAACTCTCAGGTAATTGAGTGCAGTGTGATGTGTTATTTTTCAATAGATACAATTTTAGTTAAGGAGAAATTTAGTTTTTCGCTGGTGTGGATTTGTTGGTTGTGCCAGTAAGAGAAGGTGGTGAAACCTGTTTCTGGAGATTCTGGCATGTGTGACATTGCTGTTTATTTGGAACTTTCATTCCACTCCTTGCTGGGTTAGAGAATTTTCCCCACACATCCCAGGTAGGCATTTTTGTAGATCCCCCAGAAAAAAAGTCAAAACCTATCCAGCTTTCCCATCTTTACCAGGAGGGGTCCAGTGCCCGATTTAGATTGCATTTACCAGATAGCGCAGTGTTTTCATCGGAGCTGCTGTCATCATCCGCAGAAGCAATTGCCGAGCAGCTTTGTCGCCCATCAGTGCTTGCTTTCATTGTTTTAATCCTTCAAAGGGCCCTTGTGAGCGGCTCCCGGGCTCTCAGCGGGGGCTGTTTCGGGCTGAGCTCCCGACGGCTCCCGGCGCTGCCTCTTTCTCTTTCTCGCTCCCTGCCCGGCTCCGGGATAAGAGCACGGCTGGGGAGGAGCAGCTGGGGCCGGCAGGGCTGACGGTCCGGACTGATTTCCAAGGGCTTTGGCTGCTGGAACGTTTCGCTGGCTCTGCAGTTGGCCCTCAGATGTGCATTGCTGTGCTCTCAGATTTACTTTCAAGAGGCTTGGTTTTTCGAAGCTCTCCAACTTTGTTGTTGCTTTTTATCTTGACGTTTTTGGTATACTGGATGGGAGAGCTAGACTCCACTGTGTAATGCTCCATGGGTTTAGGGGAAGGTTGATTCCATGATGGAGAGAATGCTGAGCTTGCCTGCCCTGCCTCTGGCCTGGCTTTCCCCATCCTCAGCCCACACTTGCCTTGCCTGGGGTCCTGGAGGAGCTGCTGCCATCCAGTTCTTCCCAATGTCAGCTGCTGACCGTGCAGCGAGTCCCGGGTGAATTTCGTGGGTGGCTTTGAAGGCAGAGCCGCGATGTGTGTGCTGACACCGCCCACCCGCGCAGGTCGTCCACGCGGCCGGAGGTGGCGAGCATCGAGCCGCTGGGGCGGGACGGCTGCCGCTGCTCGCAGAGGGCGCTGGTCCAGGCGCGCTCCTCGCAGCCCACGCGCCTCACCACCATCATCTCTGCCGAGGACACACGTGAGTCTGAGCAAAGCCCTGCTTCTCCTGGGCATCCTGCCATCCTCCGGGAACCAAGCAGACACCTAGAGGTGCACAGGCAAATTTCCGTTCTATGCGCAGTCATTTTAGACTTGCCCTGGGCGTGGGTTTTAACTTCCGTTTGCCTCAAATGAGTGTTAATGATTTTAATGATACACCCAGGAAAAAGGTAATTCTTAAACTTCCCCTTCCCAAAATCCACAAATTGAGGGGGTGACAAATGTGAAAAAGTTTCTAATAAAAATGACTAATGCAAATTCAGATACCTTGCATTTGAAAAAGCTGAAGTTGCTTTTNTCAGTGTAGACAGAAATCAGAGTTTCTGCAGATCTGTTCTGCAGTTCAGTGAGGAACTGCTTTACTTGCTTTCTGAGCCACCATTTGACCACGAGTTTCTTCGTTGAGGTCACGACCAGATTTCAGTTCCTTCAGTGTCTTGTGTCACTGGCTAAATTTGAGGTGCATCTTGACTTATCATTGCTCTTGATGAGCACATCCTGTGTTGTGATTTCTTGTGCTCTTTCTGTGTCTCCTCAAGTGACTGGACAAGTGCTTCGCTGTGATGCCATCGTTGATTTAATTCATGGCATTCAAGTTGTATCCACAACAAGAGAGCTCTACCTTGAGGATTCACCACTGGAGCTCAAAATCCATGCTTTGGATTCAGAAGGTGAGAGATGTGCTTGTAGGGGATTAAATATATTTTGAAAGTTCTTACTGTCTGACATATGCACTGGCTGTTTTTGTCACACAGTTATTTGAAGCCAGGTGGAGAATTTTAAGGAGATTTCTCTGGATAATACATTGTGAAGTTGTCGGTTCTTTTTTATTTTGAGCTGAGGTAGTCTAAAGAATTTTGCAAAATGATGTTTTTGTGACCAGTCAGGTATCCAATGGGAGGTTCAGAGGTGATGTTTGATACCACCTATTGCTCAATCTGTTAATCACTACACAAACACTCACTTTTGGGAGACACCATGTAGGCTCAGAAGAGTCAGTGCCTTTGGACTGAATGGATTATTATTTAATAGGAGCAGAAAACTGCTTTTTGTAGTCTGTAGCATCAGAAAAAGAGCCATGATGGTAAGAATTCCATGCTTTTGACAACATAACACACCAAGCAAGGGATTTTTAGGACAACTGCTGAAAGGAAATAATGTGTCAAGCACTATAAAATGTTGAATTAATTGTTTTGGGTACTAACTGAGCCCATCCCACCTGTGTTTGTAAACCATCAGTGCCAGGTGAAGTATGGTGATACGTTAAAAATGAAAAGTGAATTTGTTGTCATCCTGTGTGTAGTGCTCTATTCGTGGCTTGGTGTTTGTGCAGACTCAAGGGTGTTCCATGGTTCTTCCTGTAGGGATAAAATAGAGAGATTTCCCAGGTAAATAAGTCATAGTTTGTTCCAGGAAGAATCTATGCTTGTTCTCTATTTTTGTTTTAATCTGCTTGTTTGATTTGTAGGAAACACTTTCAGCACTTTGGCAGGGTTGGTGTTTGACTGGACTGTGGTGAAGGACCCAGAGGCCGATGGCTTCTCAGACTCCCACAACGCCCTACGGTAAAGTCATTTCCTTTGGCTTCAACAGTCTCTTCAGTCTGATGTGTAAAAACACTTCCCCAAATCTAGGCAGTTTACTGAACTGATGCCTAAAATTATAATGTTAAGGGTCAGTTTTTCCAGATTGGGTTTTTTTTAAGTGTCTACCTACTTGACAGCCTGGGTGCTTTGATCTCTGTTTAGTTTCACTGATAGTGTTAGTGAGCAGCTCTGGTAGCTCTGATGCAATAATTGGAAGTAGACACAGTTGTTGATCTTGCTGAAACATCTCGTGCAAAAGGATGATTTATCTGTAAGATTGTTATCTCAGGATTTCAGCAGTTTTATTTTTAGCTTTTTAGGAAAGGAAGTCCCCTTCCATTTCAGAAAGGAGCTCTCTGAACCTGAAGAGTTTTAGGTGTCAGTGGACACTTAGTTCTGGTGTTGAAATAGGATTCCTTGTGGGGAAACCAGTTCTCCTACAGAGCAGAAAGGTTAGCAGCCAACTTTCATCATCAAATCAGTATTCCAAATACACTGCAAGTAGAGTGAGGGGAGCGGGCAGGCCTTTGCTACTGGGCATACACAAACTGATTTTGCAGCCTTAGAGAAGTAGCATTAGCTGGGGAAAGCCTGTTAAGCCCATAAAACACCTGAAGCTGCAGGTACGAGTGAGAGCCAGAATGAATGGCTTAGTGGGACTGGCTATCCCAAGTCCTAGTACATATGGAGCTTTTTCTTTCAGTATAAGTATTTGCTGGTGTGATTTTAACCAAACTAATACTGATAAATGCTCTACTGCTAGCATAAAAATGTTCAACGGGTGGTACAGCTTTGCAAAACAAATAATAAATTGTCCTGAATACATTAATATCCATAACTGTTCTCTGTATGGCTCTACTGGTTTTACTGTGAAGGTGCACATGAAGCCAAGCAGATGATGTGCATACAGAAGGTGACACCCCATAAAACATGCTCAGCTTTCCAAAATTTCTTGTTATTTGCCCATTTATGGCAAATTCCTTCCCTCTCTTTTGCCACTTTTCACTGAAGTTTCTAACAGTTACTACAAGTCGTTTTCTTGTAGGTGATTTTCATAGTCATTTATTAAATACATCCTGGCTTCTTCAGGGAGGTCAGAATTGCATTCTGGGCTTGTTGAGCTGTTGCTTTTATAAACATAAGCTTTGGGTCTTGCACATCAGTTCTTCTACAATGTAGAGAGTTTTTGCAGTCTCATGTACTGAACAAACTGGAGGGGTCACTGTAGACAGCATGTGCAGTCTTCTGATAGCTCACAAGCAAGCTTCAAACAAACTTATCTATCACAGAAATTAGCTGCAGATACCTCAAAAAATGAGTAAAATTTGGATATCTGTTCCCAGGCAAACATCTTAAATTGGCTTAAAAATGGAAGTGGCTGGCTGCAGATGCTGGTGGTGTTTCTCTGTGGGTTTGCAAAGATCGGGTAACAATTTTCTGTTCACTTTTTGATTCACCTTTCAGTATACTCAAGTTCTTAGAATCCCCTTATATCCCACCTTCCTATATATTGGAAATGGAAAAAGTTGCCAAGCAAGGAGATACCATTCTGGTGTCTGGAACGAAAACAGGGAGTTCTAAATTAAAGGCAAGACTTCAGGAAAGCATCTATAAGGTAAGATTTCTGAATGTCAGGGGGGAAGATGGATTTCTGAATGTCTATATGAGCATCTGTCTCAAGTTTTTCTGTATTCTCCAAAATTATCTTCATACAGACATGATTTTTAAAATTTGTTCTTGCACTGTGTGTGCAGAGCAGATCTCTACCATTCACTGTCTCTTGCATTGCCTGTTGTGATGAAATTTGAGATGAAGTGAAAAGCCAATTGCATCAAGTAATGTTTTTCACTTCCAGATTCTAAGTTCCTGCTGCATGGTCTGTTTCAGACAAATGAGCTGCTTTTAATGGGGTTACTTTTCTGTCCCACTCTATCAACAGGATGTACACCCTGCAGAAGTAAGATTGCTTATTTTGGAAAACATCCTTTTAAATCCAGTATATGACATTTATCTTCTGGTAGGAACATCAATTCAGTACAGAGTTCAAAAACTGAGGCAAGGGAAGATCACAGGTTTGTTCTGTTCTCGTTTATTTTTATTTTTTAATGCTTTGTGTGAATTTTTGACTGCTGAGAAAATTTTAATTGTGTTTTAACTACTTTGTTAATGTTTAATATTGTTTTCCTAAGGCACACAGTGATACAGCTGTTTAGTTCTTTGAGTCAGAAAAAATTCTGACTGCTAAGAAGATACTCTTGCAGGTTTGTCAAGGGTGTAAAGATAAGGGTAACTTAAAATGGGAGCTAATACCTTAATTTTAGATGATGACAGTCACTAAGGAACTGTCTTAAATCAAATTTAGATTAGTAACTTTTCTAACAGAAGATGTTTTATTGGCAAATGGATTTGTTCCACAAAGTGAAGCCTTTATAGATGTTGGTTACCTGGCTTTATGCCCATTTCAAAATGCAGTGCCTTGAGTTGTTTCTCCTTTTTTCCCTTTCGTCTTTTTTTTTTTTTTTTCTTTTGAAGCTGGAAATTAGTTCAATAGTAGGTCTAAATAGTGAGATGATGTTATTTGGGAATTGCAGTTTCACAGGCATTAAATTTTCCAAGCATTTAATTTTTTGTGTGTGTGTTGAGGTGATGACAGAAGTGCTATTTTTACAAGACACTAAAAATACTGATTAAATATATGCACTAGGCTTCAATAAAAAATAATCAGCAATAATTAGCAGTAGCCAAACACTACCACACCTGCTTTTATCATTTCATATGTTTTGTTTCACCTTCAGAAATAGCAATGCCATCGGACCAGTACGAGCTGCAGCTCCAAAACAACATCCTCCATCCCAAGGGAGATTCCTCTCGGCCAGTTGCCAAGCTGGACCAGGCAACATCCATTGTGACTGCATTGCAGCAGGGCCAAACCAACCTCATCCTGGTGCACAAGAGTATCCTTCCTCAGGAATTCTTCTCCAGGAGACAAGCTTTCCACCCTCTGCAGCACAGAAAGTTATCCTCATTTGTACAAAGAGTCTGGAAATCAGAAGCAGTGGTAGAGCCATGGAAAGCAGCACTGCTGTGAATTCAGTCTCAGCAGAGCTGTCTGATGCCTTGGAATGTTTTTACAAATTAGGTTGGCAAAAGATCACTTAAATCATATCTGTTCCACTCTGTCACTGTAGAAATGTGATGGGGCTTTATTTAATTTTTATATTTCAATCATTGTATTCTCTAGTGAGATCTCACCAAAGTGCTCACTGTCTTGCAGTGAAGTGGGCATAATGTTTATTTGCAGTGTACAATTAGCTTTAAAATAGCCAAAGAGGCACGAGGAGTCCCAGGAAAATGCTGATCTTGACTTGGCTTGTACTGGACCTGTGTGTTCCTTGACTGAGCCCTCAGGTATTCGCATGCAGGGGGTGTCCAGGCTGCCCAACAGCACTGTCTATGTGGTTTCTCCTGCATATTTGGGTTGGTATTGCTGCAATCTTCCTCATTGCTTAATGCAATTGCTGGCCTTGTTTGTGTGATTTTCTTGCTGTGTCTCCACGCTTCTGTTTAGTGTTAGTTTTCACAGAGAAGTAATTTTATTCATAAAAGTAGCTCAATGTGAAATAGGTTTTATGTATTTTCTTTTATCTCTGTAGTCAGCAGGTTAAAATAATGAATGTTCATCTGCAGAGTGTGGGCACCAGAAGCAAAATGCTTTTCTCCATTAGATAAAGAGGCTGTTGGTTTGTGCTGTTCAATATTTCCTGTTTTGCAGGATTTACAGTTCATCCAGGTGACAGATGGGTCCTGGAAACGGGCAGACTTTATGAGATCACGATTGACGTGTATGATAAATCAGGCAATAAGGTGTATTTATCTGATGTAAGTTGAAATGTTTAGATACTTTTCAGAGACTGTCTCCTAAATCCTGACTTGCTTTGGAATTATTTGAGTGATTTCTTATTTACATTGAGACAGGACCATGCAAAGCATGTTGTTTCTTGCCTTTTCATTTTTTCCATTTGTTTTGTTTTTGTTACTTTTTAAAAATAAAGCACTCTGGGTCATTCATGTGAAATTATTGGAGTCTTAAGTGCTGAGAAAAAATACGGAAATCGGGCAATGTCCCTCAGGTTGGATGGGGCTTGGAGCAACCTTAAATGATCCAGTGCCATCCCTGCCATAGGCAGGGACACCTCCCACTGTCCCAGGCTTCTCCCACCCCAATGTCCAACCTGGCCTGGGGCACTGCCAGGGATCCAGGGGCAGCCACAGCTGCTCTGGGCACCCTGTGCCAGGGCCTCTCCCTCACAGGGAAGAGCTTCTTCCTAAATTCTATATACTAGGTACCAAATATACATAGTTCTTAAAAAACTACAAAGGAAACTAAATTAATAAGTAGTTCAGTTGCAACAAGAAAAAAATTATTAATTATTGCTCTTCAGAGTATTGGAGCTATGGGTGTTTTATTTTATTTGCCCATAATTGCTTTTTGGGATACAGATCTGAGTTTGAGCTAGAGCTCGGAAGTATGCTGTTGAGACAGTATATTCATATGCTCTTCTGTGTTGAAGAAGGAAAAAATTAGAAAAATACTGTAAAATATGAATTATTTAGTGGTATAAATACAAGTACTTTCATGTTAAATTACATATTATTGATAATTAAAAAAACCCCAACTTTCAGTGGAGTTAACGTTGGGTCTAAAGATAAAATCTTACTGGAAGACTGAACCTTTTGTAGAGAAAGTTGTAATCAGTTTCAACAATGTATCTTTGAACCATGTAATTAAACAGTGGTTTGCCCACTGACTTGTTGTATGTTTATGGCTTTCTGTCCTCCATTAATGTCGGTTACCTGTGGCAATTTCTATTTCATATTTTGGTTTTAGAACATCAGAATTACTACAGAGCTGTCCAAAGAATACTTTGAGGTGCTGCAGTCCTCTCTGAATGGGTCCTATCATTATGTGATGGCAGTAAGGGCGGGCCAGACCACGATTGATGCTGCACTGACATCAGTAGTTGATCAGGTGTGTCTTTGTGAAAACTCCTCTGCTTCACTGGTAGGCCTAAAAATAATTGAGCTGTGCAGTAGTGACTCCCTAGCAAAAGGGAACAAGAATTTCATGGGTCTGAGCTGTCTTTGTTTGAACAGATTAAGAGCCAAATTCTAAAATCCTTTCTTCATGAAAACTGTCAGTTGAGTCGACAGGGAATTTGCTTGAATAAAGACTCTGGGATTTTGCTCCTGAGCATGTGGCAAACTCCTGTTAAGGCAGTGGTGCACAGCACTGATTTCTTTTTTCATGGCAGATCCTTGTGCTGGGCAAGGGGCCTCTCACAGGCTGAGGGAATTTTACACTTTATTGTGGTAGGATCATCACTCTCATACCCTGGCCTTGTTCTGCAGTCAGTTACATTGGGGAAGTTTGCTATCAATTGGTAAGTGACCTCAAACTCTGGATTGACAATCTGCCAAATGTATCAGCCTGCACATTTCTCCAAATGAATATTTATTAACTTTCTGCTGGTTGGGCAGGCTGCTGAATGTGTGGCTAACTAGGGCATTTGGTGTGGAAGTGAGTTGCTTTTGCTTGAAAATTCAACACTTCAAGCCATTTGCTGTGAAATTGTTTTAGTGATTCCTTGAGCAGGATTTAGTAGCTCCTTGAATGTGATAAGCCACGGTCATTCCCTATGTCAGAGATGTTCTCCTCAGTGGAACAGCATCCCTTGAGAGCTGTTTTTCCCTCTGAACTGCAGTAACAGTGTGTTGTGTCAGTGGGATGTGGCACTGCAGTGACAGCAGAGCTGTGAAGGCCAGTGTTTGGGGAGGCTGAGCAGTGGGTCTTTCAGGCTGAATTTTGTACACAGTGGGATGAGCAAAGAGTAAATACCGGTGTTGAGCCTCCAGACTGGTTCTCCAAATGAGGTCTCAAAGTAGGAGCAGTGAAAGAGTGTATTTCTTCTTGGTGTTTGCCTTTTACAATACTGTGGGCATCTGGATCTTCATGGCAATAGCACTCATTTTATACAGTGGCACACCTTGCTGCCAGGAGCTGTTTGCTCACTAGTAACTCCGTTCATAAGTGATCCTAAATAGTTTTCCTTCCTCTCTGAGGTGTTTTCAAGGACTTGTCTGTACATAAGGACTAAACATTAGCTCTGGGAAGCTCTGTGGTGCCCTTTATAACACTGTGCTTTTGCACTTTGCAGGATGGAGGTGTTCATACCTTACCCGTTCCGGTGCGAAACCAGCAGGATGTGGAGATCTATGTTCCCATATTTCTTCTACCCAGCATTCTGATGTTTCCTTGGCAGCCAAAAGCAGGAGTCTACCAGTACACTATCCAGGTATGCCAAAGAAGTACCCAGCTGCAGGGAGTGTTGCTCAGGCAGGCACACTGAAGCCTGACACCACTGAGGTAGGGCTGACTGTGGGTACTTCAGGCACAGTGGCATCCAAAATGTAGTTTGGAGGAACTCCATGGGACATTAGTTACAGGAATTAATGTACAGTTTAAAAACAGCACCAAGAAAACAACAGAAATAAAACCCCCACTGACTTCTGCCTCTCATCTTCTCTTCCTGTCTCCCTCATGCATGCACCACACACCTATGCCTGAACTGGTTTGGAATTCCAGGAAGCATCCTATATCCAAAGCTCCACAGCAGTCATTAGAGGCTGCCCTTTGCTGGCAAGGATCAGAAATATGAATAAGAGTGTGAAGTGACTGCAAAAAGGGCATTACAAGATTAATTAGCAGCACTGTGCCAGCCTTGGACATCAGTATTCTTCACTGGCCACACACCTCGTGCTCCTAATACAAAGTTCCAGAGAGGCAAAGGCCACAGCTCTTTTACAGAAGGGATGATTTCTGTGTTTTTTAGATGTGTCTTTGCTCCCAAGCTGTCAGTTATTGCTTATGCTTCGTGGAGCAAATAGTTTGTGTTCCAGTATCCAGTATCTCCAGTCTAAGTAGGGAAGAGAAAGTTGTGCTTTCTCAGCCCAGACTCTTATCCTAGGCCCTGCACTCGGGTGTTGGATGCACAACTCCTATCTCTCCCTTTTAGCATGAAGTAGTGCTCAGTTTTAGATCTGTCTTAAGTAAACCATATCCAAATAGGCAGCAGGACACTTGGTGCCAGGCTCCTCTGCAGTAACAAAGGACAGGATGAGCCTCACATTTAGATTGGATATTGGAGAGAATTTCTTCACAGAAGTTGTCAAGCACTGGCACAGGCTTCCCAGGGCAGTGATGGAGTCACCATTCCTGGAAGTGCTCAAAACTCGTGGGGCTGTGGCACGTGAGGACATGATTGATCTCAGAGGTTTTTTCCAGCCTTACTGATTCAGTGACTCCATGGAGAGAATCAATCTCATAGGGATTAAACTGCATTCTCCAGTGTACATCTAAAGACAACTCCATTGAGTTAAGTTCTGCATCTCTACTTGTCTTTTCTGTGGGATTAGTTTGGTTTCCTTCATGCTGTTCCTGACCACACCAGCAGAGTGTGGTAAACATTCTTAGTACAAATCTACATTTTCAGTACTTCATCATAATTCTGCTGGAGTTCTCCCAGTAAGGGAAAGGAAATGTGGTTTTGTTTCCTACCTTTCTCATAGTTCTATTCTTACCTCACCTTATCTTGCATATATAATGAAGTATCTCTCTAGAGAACATTCCTTCATCATACTGTAATAATTGTGTCACTATTCTTACTTTACTCTGTTTTTTTTTCAATAAAAACTTTAAAAAAAATTTTCTCCCAAGATTAAAACTGAGACCTTTCCTCTGGTCTCTCCATCCCACAATACCAGTGGTTGTCAACAGCAGACACACAGCTCAACTGTTCCTGCCTCTTCATCAGAGTTTGCCTCCCACTCCACAGCTTCAGTCTGGCTGTTTCAAATGAGTGAATAAAGTTTTCTGAAAATAAATTGGAAGGGATTTTTGGATCTAGCCAAATTCTGTTTATAGCTGAAGTAAATCCCTCCAGATGGTATCAGAATGCCTGGCAGGTTTTCCTTTGTCAGGTGTCTGGTTTCTTGGGGGTTGCTTTGTTCATTTTTGTGCTAATGAGATGGTTTCTGTTGCCTTCCTTCAGTCCATGCACAGGAGGTGCAGTGCCAGCTGTGTGAGCCTGAGCACGTGGAGGTTCCTGGGGAGGGCATCACTCACAGGTAGCAGTGTGGAGCTCCCTGCCAGGTTGTAGGTAATGATCAGGCTGCAGGGAAAGCTGCTTTACGCTTCCTCTCCTCAATGCAGACTAACTGCCAGAGAGAGAAAATGTAGTGGGGTGTCTGGGGTTTATGGCAAGGACATAGGACTTCACACAGTTGTTAAGAATTGGGTATTTGTTTTATGTTTTCTGCTCATCTCCCTGTTTCAACTAAAATTGAACTCTTGCATTCTTTTAGCCTTTCTCACCACATCCCGAACATCTCCTGTAACACACCACTACCCATTTTTGCATTTGTCTGTGTCCTTCTGTAATCAGGTTGTGCACGTGCTCAGGGGAAGGAAGAAGGGAAATGACCCTCCTCTTCATTTTCTTTTTATTCTCTTTTCCTGGTAAAAATTACTGCTAAGCACCTGCATAATTTAGATTTGTTTGTTTTCCACACTGTCCTCTAGACAAGATTTATCACCTTGTTCATCTTTAATTATGAAATAGGTTAAAGGAAATTCTGAGGAAGTTAAAGAAATCAAAACAATATACATCAAAAAATTAGCCTAGTGTTCACCCGTGTTTTACTCTGATGGAACTTTTGACATTTATTTTGGAGTGTGAAAGAAGATGAAATTAAAATGAATGAAAGGTAGCAGTCTTCTCATTTCTCTCTCATCTTGCTTATTAAGTTCTGAGGTGTTACTCTATTTGTATGTCCCATTCTCAGTGCATTCCTGGTTGTCACGCAACATATCCAAAGGCAAGATATCCAAAGCTATGAAATGTAAGAAGCACGTACTTGATTAAATGTTTGAAAGATTTTTCCCTCTGTATTCCAGGCTCAGGGTGGAAGTGGCAACTTCAGCTGGTCCTCTTCTAACCAGGCAGTAGCCACAGTGACAGTCAGAGGAATAGTGACCACTGGCAGTGATGCTGGGGTCAGCATTATTCAGGCATCTGACGTTCGGAATCCGTTGCATTATGGAGAAATGAAGGTAAGAGATTTATTTTTCTGTGATTGTTCTTGAATATGGCTTTTGGAAACAGTGAAGGAGCTGAGAATGCCATGGGCATTCCCCTTCCACTTCCTGCCCTGTGGCAGGTTAAGTGATTAGTTTCAGTTTGTGCTTTAGGGAATCAAACACTATCCAGTGCATTAACTTTACTCCCATTTTTGCCCCTTCCTGATTTCCTTGGCAAGTCTTTTCCCTTGTTGGAAATTCTAAGTGCAGGAAGGAAATGGTAATTGATTCCTGGCCTGGCCATCTAAGCAGACAAGCCAAACTAAAAATTCATTCTGTAGAGTGATGGGTGGGGGTTCTCCCTTGATATCGAAGGGTGACAGTTGTTATCTGGATGTGCAAGGAAATTTCTGTCTGGAGAAGTAACTGAAGTGAGCACAGGGCTGCAAACTGACTCCAGATACCTCAGCTGGCCAAGAAAAAAACAATATTTTAAGAAAATTAGGAGAAAATGGCAATGAAAAACACCTCCCAAGAGGGATTTTGTGGTGTCTCTGCAGATCCTCTGTTCTTAGGTCATAGTGGTCAATGTGTGGCATGGAGTAAGGAGAATGTAGGAGCAGTACATTTGGTTGCCCCAAAGGGAGGGGGGTGACATGGATTAAAATCTGTTCAGAATTTAGCTTGCACACTCACTCTGAAATAATTCTCTGAACAACCCAGTATGCTGCTTTTTAGCAGTGCAACAGTTACCAGCTGGAGTCACAGGAATGAAGATTTTTTTCATCTAAAACTTCTTATCCTCAAACATAAGTCAAAGCCTGAAGACAGAAAGAAACTTTCTGTCTGTATGAGCTTTCAGAGCAGCATATTGCACAATCTGAATAGGTTATTTTTGAATGCCTTTGTTCCTGTGTTAGGAGCTGCTTTCTTTGTGGAACGGCTCTTTAGAGTTCTGTTTATTGACCTCAGTGAACAAGTTTTAAGTAGTAGTAGTTTCAGGAGCAGTTAATCCACACAGATTACAGCTTTAACTCTTACCATGTGGTTTGATATCCTGAAGCCAGTTGCAGAAGATTAAGTAGTTAAGATACTGCAAATAAAAGCTTTGATCACAGTGATTGTTACGAAATCTGTGGTCAGTCTGAGGTGGACTTTCTAATGGATGCTAAAGCTCTCCCAGCTGGAGATGGTACCTCCTGGAGTGTTCTGGTTTTGAAAACAAAACCAGTGAGAGATTCCAAGTCAGAAGTATAATTTATTAGGAAAAGTTAAAAAAGGAAAACAGAATGCATGCAATAATACAAAGGAAAAAGAAACCCACTGCCAGAGTCAGAATCCAACCTGACACCCTGTGGGTCAGGGTGTTGGTAGCAGTCCCATTCCATGGGGGCTGCAGCCCTCCTGCAGTGGCAGATGTGGCTCTGCTGGAGCAGGGATCCTGCAGAAAGGTCCAGCTCTCTGCTGAAGGTGCAGTGGTGATAGATGGGCCTGGTCTTCCTCTGGGAATCCAGTGGAGAAGGCTGCTTTGGTGTCCCAAATCTCAGGTTTTTTATTCAGATAGAGAGGCTTGACTCCTTCCCTTGGACAGAGCATTTCCCAATGGGATGGTGTAATTTCATCAGTGAGACTTAATGGCCCATGAGCAAAAGATCTCTCCCTGGAGGGAGGATGGGTCATGGAGGAGATAAAGAAACTGCTCTTGCTGGTTTCTTATCAGCTGGGCCATTGACAGATTACACCACCCTTCACTCCAGTTCCACCAGATGGTGATGGAATATCTTTTTTTGGTTACATTTTGCACTGCAACCCATGACATGTACACAACAAAGTCTATAAAGCAGAAGAGGGGATTGCAGGAGCAGCAGTGAAAGGAAGGCTCACCAAGCTGCTGTGGGCCTGTGCTGGTGTTGGAGCAGAGCACCCCACACGTGTCCTTGTTCCTTCCCTCCACAGGTGTACGTGAGCGAGCCCAGCGCCATGGAGTTCACTCCCTGCCAGGTGGAAGCACATGTGGGGCAGGTGCTGGAGCTGCCCCTGAGGATCAGTGGCCGGACTAGTGTGGACAGGGGCAAGCTGGTCCCCCTGAGTGACTGCTCACACCTGGAGCTGGCAGTGGAGCTGGAGAACCCTGGCGTGTTCAGCCCACTTGAAGGTGCTTTACCTCCCTCCCTGGTTTGGAAGTTAAATTGGTGACAAGTGTTACCAAGTCACACCTCCTCCCTTAAGTCACTGATTCATGGCTCTGTACAGCATCTCCACAGAAGTGCCAAACTTCAAAGGGGAGGAGACCCAAGTAGTTTTATTTTGAGGATATATTTGCTTTTTTATGCAGAATGGTTTGGGTTGGAGAGACCTTAGAAACTCATTCAGTTCCACCCCCTGCCATGGGCAGGGACATCTCCCACTGGCCCAGGCTGCTCCAAGCCCCATCCAGCTTGGCCTTAGACACTTCCAGGGATCCAGGGGTAGCCACAGCTTCTCTGGGCACCCTGTGCCAGAGCATTACCACCCTCCTAGCCAAGAATTCTTTCCCAGTATTCCATCTAAACCTTCCCTCTTTCAGTCTGAAGCCATCCCCCCTTGTCCTGTCCCTACACGTCCTTGTAAAAAGTTCTCTCCATCTTTCTGGTAGGCTCCCTTCAAACAGCTGTGTTGAATTTGAAGAGCATGCCTGGGCATTTCTTTCCAAATAAGCTCTTGTATATTTTGAATTTATCTGATAGGAAGACTTAAGCCAACAGCTGATTTTTGCAGTGGAGTGAGAGTGAAGGCTGAATTTCAGGGGCACACCAGGCTGGTGGTTGTGTACACCCACGGGCACGTGCGCCTCAGTGCCAGCATCGCCATCGCCACCTACGTCCCTCTGAGAGTGAGTCTGCTTCCCCTGCTCCTGGAGCAATCCATTCCTGAAACACCTGGACATTGCAGGGAGCAGGTCATGTAAGGAATAGGTTTGAGAAACCGAGGTGGGTGGGTTTACATTCCACCACTGTCTGGTTCAGTGAAGAAAATAAGAAAGCAGCTGAGTCTAGGGTCAGTAGAAATACAGAAGAGGCTGCTTTGTTACCTCATCTGCAGAGGCCTAGCTCTGACTGCAGGCTGAAGTCTCAGTATTTGACCATAGTTTTCCTGCAATATGGAAAAAATGTTAGTGCAAATCTTACAAATTTGTGGTTCTAATGATGTAATTATGATGTTTTGGAACACAAACTGTAAATGGTTTTTGTGTACTACATGTCAGGTATTAATTGCTATGGTGGTGAACAGCACAGGCTGTCCCAGGTATGCACATCATTGCAGAATTTGTTAGAAAGGTTTGAAGAAAAACTTGTGTAGGAGAATAATTACATACACAGAACTGTTCTGGCAAGAGCACTGTCAAGTGAAAGTACAATTTGATATTATTTCATTCATTTTAAATACTTCTTTAAAAGTGTAGCAGAATACTATCTCTCTGTACTCAGAAGAATATATTAAGGGTCTCCCTTTTGCTGTAATTCTTCATGAGAGAGATGTGATTAGAATGCAGCTAAAACTTTTATTTGGATCCATGGCTTCCTTTGACTCTAATCCAGCTGGACAGAATCCTTGTGGATATTGGTGCATCTCTGTTTTTCACTAAGTGTGCTGACAAACCACTGCATGGGAGAAATCACAGCCTTATCCAAGTAACCAGTACAGCTGTTCAGTTCAGAAGGAAGTTTATTTTGCAGAGCACAACCAAACTATGTAAACAGATGATTAATTTTTAATTAATTAATTGATTACAGGCTATCGATCCACCATCTGTTGCTTTAGTGACTTTGGGTTCCTCTAAGGATATATTGTTTGAAGGAGGACCAAGGCCATGGGTCCAAGAACCTTCCAAGTTCTTCAGGAATGTTGCTGCTGAGGATGCAGAAAGCATTGCCCTGTCTTTACTTGAACCTCCCACACCACGAAACAATGGCCAGCACTGGGTTAGGGTGCTGTGCAGGAGCCTGGGAGAGCAGGTAGGTGCCAGTAGGGCTCGGTGCTGCCCTCCATCAGGCACTGAGAGCTGGCTCCAGACAGATTTATGGTGCCATATGCCTGTTATGTAGCAAGATGTTTTTATAATGAGCCAGTAAAGAACTTGGGTAAGTACATTGTTTATATGTTGTGATGCAGGTTTTAGAGTGATCATTTTACAACATTATGTTAAAAAGTGGTTTATGATGGGTTTATTGCAGTATAAACCCAAGTCATGGAAGCCGTATATTGTGGGATGCATTGAACATCCTGATGAGTGCAGGTTCAGTTTGCTTGAACAGGATCAGAGCAGAAGGTTAGGAGCAGGCTGACTCCTCTGTCTGACCTGCTCCTCTTAACCATCTTACCTTCCAGTGTAATTCTTTTTATTTTAACAAATGGCAGCCACTGGAATTGACTGCTCTCTTCTCTGTGCAGCCTTGGTGAGCTTGGCCCTGCTCATTTTCCACCTGGTTTTCTTCTCTCCAGCATACAGAAGTGATTTCTCTTGCTTTATTCACCCTCCCCAGCCCATGAAGCTTTTAGCTTCAATAGAATGTTTTCCTCCTGCAACTCTGCAAGGCCTAAGCATTTTGGTTGGGCTGCCAAGTTCCACTGATTTCCTCAGTGGACACTTTGCAAAGTGGAGCTATTTCTGTAAGTGCAGATTCAAAAGGAACAGGCCTTGGTGTTGATGTGCAGGTGCAAGGCTGGCCGTCCCCAGCACATCACACTTGTGTGGCTCTGCCCAGCACCAGTGCATGAGGGGATGAGGCAGGTGACCAGAGCTGCTTCAGCCTTCTCTGGTATTATATCCACTTTGTTTTGCTGAAGGCTGGAAAAGGAATGTAAAATAAAATATGAGATTTTTTAAACACACTGAAGTGACTATAAATGTTGCCTTTGGACTGTTTTATTCTCACTCATATTCTCACTCTGCAAGAACACCTGCTGTTACCTTTTTTAGTTACAAGAGATTTGTTGTTTGAATCAAGTTTGATAGTAATGAACATGAACACACCTAGGAAGAATTCCCAGAACAGTACTTTCATAGCAATAAAAAACTGTTCTGAAAATATGCTCCCCCTTTTACATCTTCCTGTGTTTTAATAGTGCTGTAAATCCCCAGGAATTATATTTTTACTTTTAATTCTGATATCATAGTGTAACTGGGACCTGTGAAAATACAGCATACTAGAACACAGCTCTTTTGTTTACTGTTTTCAGGTTATTACCTTAACAGTTGGGAACAGCCCCACAGTCACTAACCCTTTCCCAGTGGTTGAACCTGCTGTGGTGAAGTTTGTCTGTGCTGTCCCTTCCTGGCTGACTTTGATTCCTGTTTATGGCAGCCCTCAGCTTGATCTCTCCTGCCCTTTGCTCCAGCAGAACAAGCAAGTGGTAAGCCTGGGAAGTGACAGGAGAAGAAGGTGGTGTTCTTACAGCTGAAAAATCAGTGTTTGGAGCTCCATGTGTGAAATAAAGCATCTGAGCTGCTGCAAGAGTAGCAGTAACTGGAGCTGTGGCCACACTGGTGCCTTTGGGAACTCCTGCACAGAGCATGCTGAGGGGGGAGGGGGTGTCCTGCAGGAAATGGACAATAGATATGTGTAGATTATCAGGCATAAAGAACTCTGTTACTCTGTTTTTGTTCCTAATGAGTGTTGTCACATGTTGGCTGCTAAATAAACCACATTTTGTTATGTTAATATTCCCAGGCAAAGGTAAAAGTCATCCTCCTTCCCTAAAACTGCAATTGATGAATCATTTTTAAGAGCTTCTATGTAATAACAAGAGGAGAAGGAGATTTTTGTGTGTTATTAGCCACCTCAGAGCTCACCTGCTTTTTTGGCTCCGTTATGTGTCAGCCTGCCTTGGTGCACTGCTGTTGCTAATGCACTTCACCAGAGCAACACCAGAATTTTGAGCTTTTACAGACAATAGTGTTTGTCATAATTTGTTTGAATTCTAGAAACAATTTCTTTGAGCTCTGGTTGAATTTTGTTGTGTATGGGCTGGGTTGTTTTTTTTTTTTTTTGTTTTGGGGGAGGTTATTTGTTCATTTGTTTCTTTGTTTTAAGGTAATTCACTGACTAAAAAAAACCAAACCCATGCTCCAGGAAAACCCCCTTGGAGCTCAGTGATTCACAGAATGCTCTGAGTTGGAAGGGACCCACAAGGATCCTGGAGTCCAACTCTAAATGGCCCCTACAGGGCTTGAACCCACCTGGTATAACCAGCACCATACTCTGAACAGCTGAGCTCATCTCAGGGCTGTTGGAGCACATCTGAATGCCTTGTACTGATGCCTCATTTTAATGAACATTCCTTATGTACTGATGTTCTAACAAACCTCATGGAACTCAGCATACATTTTCTTTAATGATTAAAGAATCCTGTTCTATCTGTTCAGTTCAAAATATTCCTTCTTTTTCAGGTTCCTGTTTCCAATTACCGCAATCCAATACTAGATTTGGCTGCCTATGACCAGCAAGGCAGGAAATTTGACAACTTCAGCTCCCTTAGTGTTGTGTGGGAATCCACCAAAAAGGCCATTGCTCGTATTGAGCCAGAGCTGCCAATGGAGCTGATTCTGAAGGAAGAGGGGAATGGTCAGAAGAAAATGCATGGTATGTTGGTTTAAATGAGTATTTCATTGTTTGAAAGTCAGGATTAAGTCTGTTTGGTAATGTCTCAGCTTGATTAAAGAAGTTAATCTGCAGTCATACTTCAGCCTAACATTAATGTGCATTTTTTTAGTGTGTGTTATTAATGGAAGGAGAAAAAGGGAACCAACTCCAATGTCTAGAACCTCTCTCTCTCGAGAAAGTTCTCATCTGATGGGAATGATCCTAGAAGAGCTAAGCAGTGTATTTTTCATCTCTGTTGTATTCTAGGCTTACAAACTGTGGTAGTTGACCATGAATTTGGAACTGCTGCCATCTCTGCCACTGCTACTGGATTCCAGCAGCCCCACCTGAAGGCAGCCAGAGCCAAAATACCGGTAACAGCACTTGGGGGGAGGGTAGGGTTGCCATTTCCCTGTGGTTGATGCCCAGGGATGGATTTATTTCCTCCACACAACACTGTACAGATGAGGCAGCTCCATGGTGGAGTCTGGTTCATACAGCAGTGGTTTTATACTGGTTCATGGCTTTTGCTGCTATCCATATCAAATCTATTCAAGTCCTTGGGAGTTTTTTAACCATCTGGGCAAGGGCATTACAGAGAAGTGTTTCAGTTGGTTTTGTTTCAGTTTAGGGTTTTTTAATGATTTGGTGAATCTCTGATGCTTGTCCTTCACTAAAGCAGCCATGTGCTTTGTGCAGCTGTCACTGGGGAAAGCAAATGGGTTATTGCCCCTGCAAAGCTGGGTGGGAAAGTTCTGCATGAGCGAGGCAAAAGCTGATTGATTCCTCATTTGGACCATGTGTTAGTCTGGGCTCTGACTAAGGCTCTCTGGGTTTTTTCCTGAGAGACTCCTCCATTGTACAATGCCAGCCATAAGCCCAGGCTCTCATTTTACAAGTCATTAGCCACTCTCTGAAATACTTAGTTTGTAGATACTCAACCTAGGGAAGAAAAACAGAAAAATAAAGTGATGATGAACAAAGAGGGCAGGTGTAGCAGATGAGTTTTCTGTTTATGTCGCTTTTTAAAACTGAATATAAGGGCAGATTTCAGCCTGTGGAATAATCTGATATGTGCAATAATTGACTCTTAAAATATTCTGCTTCCTTACTGGAATTTCTGTTTCATCTTGTTAAGCAAGATTTAAGTGGATTTGGACTATATGCAGTACCTTGAAAACAGAGTTGAGGCAAAGAGTAAAATATGCAGTGAGAGGTTACAGGATTTAACTCAAAGCAGGTACCAGATGGGCACCAGTAGTGTGAAATACTCTGTGGGCCAGGTTCCTCTCAGTGTGGCCCAGGTGTGGCATCTGCTTAGTAAATACTTTGAGAGCTGATCTGTTTTGCCGCTTGGTTCTTGACTTTTCTGTGAGGTTTCCATGGGAAACATGGTGTAGATGCATTTCCCCTGAAGAATTTGACTGCAGCTTAGTGAGAATTACTGTAGAGACTCAGTACTTTGCTACAAAATTACTTGAGATATTTTATTGTTCCTTTTTTTTCCCTTAAAAATTGAGTTGTAATATGGCATTTAATGTTCTGCGATCGTTTTGTATTCACTGTGCTCTGCTTTGTTAGACCAATATTCTTTCTTACTTTTAGAAATAATTAGAAAAGCAAATGCTCTAAACTGTGCCTTGAATTCAGAGAACTCTGGAGTTCTTTTAAGTTCCAATCTCTCTGTTTAAGTTTGGGAGGGCTCTCTGGTAGCTGTAGATGCCAGTTCTGCTGCACTTTTTAGGCTCATGTGTTTTTCAAATGAGGTGACTTGGCTGCTTTTTTCAAATACATCAGCAATGGGCTGCTCTGTTCTGCTTTCAAACGTGCCCATTCTCCTTTCTTGCAGCCAAAAACACAAACAAAAATTAGTAGATGGGATATTAAGATGTCTTGATTATTGTTCCATGTTTAAGTGGAACACCCTATTATGTCATTAGGGAAAGATGACATCCTTTCTACATCAAGGAAATAATTCTACTAATGAGGTGAAATGGGTATACAAAGTAGTGACTTCCTCTAGAAACCCTTTTCCTTTTCTGAGCTAATGTTGTTAGGAGTGAGTTATTAATCCTGCATCTGGTCCAGTGTTTATGCACTTACATTTAAGGAAGAATTTCTCTTAGTGGTCTGCTAAGAAGAATCACGAAAGGATGAGTTAGAGATAGAAAGCTTTGTGTGTTTGCCTTATCATTCTGTATCAACTTAGGCCATGGCTCAGAGTTAAAACTCTGTGTTTGTCAGACATCATCCACTGATCCTGCAAGGCCTAGGCCTTGTCCTCTGGCTTGGCCAGGGGTGCAGAACACACCAATCCTGAGGATGCCCTTCCTGGTACAGGAGGACTGACTGAGCCATTTAGATCCTGTGAGCGTCTCATACCCTCAACCTGTGCTCTGAACTTTGGTCACCTGCTTTAAACATCCTCCCTGCACACACAGGACACTGGTAGTGTTCTGCCTCCTTGCTGTAACTGCTAACATTGTTCCTTGCAGCATGAAGTTGTGCTCCCAGGACCTGCCGCCATCGAACTGATGCTCGTGGAAGATGTGAAAGTGAGCCCTACTGGAGTCTCCATCTACAACCACCCTGATGTCCAGGTGAGGAATTACTCTGCTGCTTTCCAGCTGCAGGGAGGAAAACATCACACATTACAGAAGACGAACAAGGAGACAGCTTTTCTAGAAAGATACAATCTTAATTTTGGATGCTTTTCTGGTTTTGCAGGCAGAACTTCTCATCCAACAAGGTTCTGGATATTTTTTCATTAATACCAGTGTGCCTAATGTTGTAAGAGTGACACATGAGGAGACTCAAGGCATTGCTTTGGTGAGTGCAGTATTTTGTGGTTTTACACCTTTTTGGCAACCAAGTTATCATTCCAAAGCTTCAGCATTCCTGGGCATTTTCCAGCAGGTGTGGATAGAGAGGCAGTAGCTGCCTGTTGGATGTGTTTGCCTGTCACAGTTGTGCTTCAGGCAGGGGATCTTTGCATTGGCACTTTCAGTGTAGTCTCAAGTACAGGAAATTGTTTCATTGCAGCTGTGATGCACTTGTGTTCTTGTATATGATAAAAGCCAGTTCCAGGTACTTCACCCATTACAACTTCGCAGTAAAATGTTCCTGATTTCTTAAACACACCACGAAGAATAATGTGCCAGAATTATTCAGAAACTGCAAGTAAGATTAATTGCTTTCCAAATTTTTCCAATTTTCTTGCCATGGGCCAGTATTTCTGAAAGCTTCAAATTCTTCTATCCTATAGTGCTGTTTCAGGGTATTTTTTAATCACAGTATTGCATCCTGATTTTGTGAATGAATATCTATTAAAGAGTTTATTCTTGTCTCCATATGAGGTTTCTAATGCTCTTTTCTGCAAGGAGATGCCACTGAAGTGCAGTTGTGCTTGCCTCTATCAGGCCCAGGATGTGAAATGCATTCTGTAGTGAACAACAATAAGACTGTGTGTTTGCATTGCTGCTTTCATTAGGAAAGAACTGGAAACAAAACAAGTTGGTCTAAAGCATGTTTTTTATAAATGCATAATTTACAGATTTGTCTTTGAAGAAGTAATGCTGATAAAGTTATGAAATAATGATAACTAAGATGGAAATTAGAATATCAAAAGAATTTATGAAACAATTTGATTGTCTCTAACTGTTGCAAGTGTGAAGTGGGAATATTTTTTCCAACTAGGCACAGAAATGAGAAAAAAGTAGAAGAGATGAGGGGGTTTTTTGTACGTAGTGCACTGTTCAAACTCTAAATAGTTTTTTAGTCAGATCTCCCTGATGGGTTTAACTGATGTACACAAGATAAGTTCAGTGCTCTCGTCTGGAATTCAGGAGTGGAGCAGTGACAGCAAGATAGGCTTTGAGAAGTGTAGGAAGAGATTTAAATGCCTGACAGATAAAAGGAGAGAAAACTCCACTTTTAACACATTTTTAAAAAATGCAACCCCCCCCACAGACATCTGACAGGTTTGCTAGCCCTGTGTGCTGTGTTTGGGTTAAATCCCAGTACCACCCCTGGGTTTTTCCATGGAAGCAGCAGAATGGCCTGGGAAATCAGCAGGCTCTGTCAGGTTGCTGCCATGGCAGGTACCAGTGCAGCCAAGTTGAGAGAGGATGAGTTGACAGTAAACTCTTCTGAGAAACTCAATTCAGGTTATGTGCAGCAGTGATTCCTGGACTTTTCAGTGGGGCTGCCAAGGAGGAATTCTGTACCTCTCCCTCTGGTTTTGACACAGCAGCTTCTCTGGGCATGAATGATAGCAGGAGAGGAGTGAAGACTGGTCACCAGTGCAATACCTCTGGATACTGGGAGCCACTGGACACATAATGGGCAAGGAGAACAGCAGAGGTGCTGAGACAGGAAGAGTTTTAAAAGTTGCAATAGCCCTGCTTGCCCTTTTCCCTGTTTCCTTTCTTTGGTCAGCCAGCCCAGCTGAGCTCCATTCCAGCTCCCTCCCCTGCCCTGTTGCCCAGCCCCTGTATTAGCCACCTTCTCTGCAAGCTGCTACTGTTCTGAAAGCTGACATTTGCTCCAACTTCACATCCCTTTCTATTTTGAGGCAGAAGCAGGAGTGGTGCCCTAAAAGAACAAAATGTCAGCTCTCCCCACTGCTCTGCTGCTGACTCCTGTGGTGCTGCCGGGCAGTGCTGAGAGTTCACTGAACTCCTTTGCACTGGGGGGCCTGGCTATCTCCCCTTGTTCAGAGCACAGAACAGGACACCCAGCTTCACTGCTGTCCCTGGCCAAAAGGAGGAGAACAGCTGGGATTGTCCTGAGGTCTGTGGCAAGGTCAGGGAGTTGCAGGAGAACTGCAGAGCTGATGTGAGCAAAGTGTGGGTGCGTGGCCTTGGGAGAGGAGACTTTGGGATGGGTGCTTAGTTCTGAGGGCTTGTGTCTGTGACCAGAGGTCTCTTTCTTGGTTGTTTAATTCTCTTTTTCTGTTAAGAAGTGTAATGTCTCTTTCTTTAAAATTAATGGAATTATATTAAAGAAATGGAGTTATATTAAAGAAATACCTGATCCATCAATCGTGCTCTTACTTGCCTGGATCTACCACCAGGTTTTGGCTGCTCAGATGAAAAGCAGTAACAGTAGAGTGCAAATCTTACAGGAGGCAATACCAATGCTTTATAGGCATAATCGTTGTCTTTGATTTCTTTTTCCTTATCACTTTGGTTTTCACTCTACTAAGAAAAGTTTTGTTGCTCTAAATGATTTTTGTGGTTTTTTTCTCCTGATGATGGGAGAGTAACAGGATGCCAGACTGTTCCAGAAGAAGAGCTGTTACTTCACTTTGTGCCTGGAGGCTGTTTGCACTAGCTCAGTAGCATGATACTTTTTACATGCATTTTACAGCTTGATTTTTATTTTGGTGGAAGAATTCTTTGTGAGCTTGGAGATTTCTGCATCCAACTGCTTCTGCCCTGAAAGTGATACAAATTCTACCCTGTGAGCAACAGACAAAAGAAGTGCTATAATGCAGTTTTCTTTTGGCATTGCAGGTGCAGCCTCTGCTCCCAGGATCAGTGACTGTAATGATTCATGACCTGTGTCTGGCTTTCCCTGCCCCAGCTGAAGCTGAAATTCATGTATCTGATATCCAAGAACTGTATGTGCGAGTTGTTGACAAGGTCAGTGCCTTGGAAGCAGCATTAGGAGCTGATCCAGCCTGCCCTGACTCCCTGTGCTGGTCCTGAAAACAGAGATGAGACATGGACAAGATGCTACTACAGAGAAACAACTACAACCTCCCTGTGTTTCTGTTTCTTCCTCCCAAATTTATCTCTAGGTTATAAGTGTCTTAGAGTATCAAGTATCTGTTCATATTCTGTGTGGCAGCAGTCTCAACTTCTGCATTTACACAGCAATATTAATCCATAATTTATATGAACATGCTCATTTACATTTCCTCCCGTTTAAACTGCATGTGAGCAATTCTTCTAGGAGCAGGTTTTGCCCCAAGGTTATTTTCCATATGTCAGGTTTTAAAACTGAACAGAATAAAGTCCAGCTCATTCCACTTGCCAGCTTGGGTGCTCCTTAAAGAAAAGAAGTGTTGATATTTCTGGATGTTTTAATTATACCCTTGCCAGCTGAAGGACCTGAGTTCATTCATTTCATCTGACACTAGCTCTAGCTGGCAGGGATTAGTCTTTAAAATCAGTGCTAATCTAGCCTTGGGGCTCTATCTCCACTACCCTGCTACAAGTGTAATACAAAATAAAATGAAAATGTTTATGCTAATAAATAAGAGTGGTATGAATGCAGAATGACTGGATGTGTCTGTTTCAGGTGGAGATTGGAAAAACAGTTAAGGCTTATGTCAGAGTTCTGGATGACTCAAAGAAACCTTTTCTGGCAAAATACTTCCCTGTTATGGATCTCAGTCTCAGAGCAGCATCTCAGCTTGTCTCACTTGTGTAAGTTAATAGATTTTTGATATTAATCTGCAAGTAAGAATTAGCAAGAAATGAATAAAGGTATTAGGTTGGAGGCACGGTAATGTACAGTGGCTGAGATTTTATTTATTTCTGTGAAGTCTCAATTACCTGTTAAAAGGCAAAATATTATTTGTGAGGAAAATTGCCTGAACTATCAGCCTGAATGTTACTGGTTGATGAATGAGACTGCATTCCTCCAGTGTGATGTCTGATGAGGCTTTGTGCATCTTGGAAGCAGTGACTTGGCTAACAGTGTCAGTTGAAGAGTGCTGCATGAAGGCACATCTGATGCTATCAAACTCCTTCTGTCTGTCACCTGTTTCATTTTCATTTTGGGTATTTAATGTTACAATAAAGCACAGGTTGCAAAGAGCCATCGTGTAAAAATGGGATAATTCCCTTAACTTTGCTTCAAACATAGTCACTTAGCCTTGTGGTTAAACTGCTGGGCACTAAATGAGTCCTTTGCTTTGTTATTTGTAATTTACTCAGAGGATGTCTCTCTTTAATGGATTTCTTTGCAGCCCCCTGAGGGAGGCTCTGGATGACCACACTGCTGCTTTCCTGGTGCGTGGGATGACCATTGGGCAGACGAGTCTGATGGCAACTGTGGCTGACAGAAGAGGACAGAGAATCAACTCTGCTCCACAGCAGATTGAAGTAAATCATTTCAGATAAGATATATGCATAAATAAAGTCTGTGCCGCAGTGGAACAGGAATATACAAATTATGGCTACAGTATAGTAATCAATTTACCAGAAAATTCATTCTGTGTGGAAGCTGACCTAATGCCAGTCAGATTTCAGTGTTGTTTAACTGCAGATGATGAGTTAAATTGTTGTATGCTCAATTTACTGTGATTAAGCAACTAAAGACTTAGTTTTACACTTGAACTGTTTTGTGGCATAATCTACCTGATTGAAGGATCCTGAGCACAGATATTCATATTTCTGTTTTTAGGTCTTTCCCCCATTTAGACTACTGCCAAGGAAAGTGACCCTAATTATTGGGGCCATGATTCAGGTGAGGCATCTTCTTACATATTTTCTTTATTTTGTAATTTCTGTTGTAAAATGAATCTTCACAACTGGATTTTCAGCAGTAGATACTCAACATGACATTTATTTGCTTTCACACTGAATGGATTGACAGGATTGTTGAAGAGGGACTTTGGGCAAGGGCCTGGAGTGACAGGAGTGGCTTAAAACCCACCACAGAGCAGGGTTGGATGGGATATTGGGAGAGAATTGTTCCCTGTGAGGATGGGAAGGCCCTGGCCCAGGTTTCCCAGACAAGCTGTGGCTGCCCTATCCCTGGCAATGTCCAAGGCCAGGCTGGACAGGGCTTGGAGCAGCCTGGGACAGTGGAAGAGGTCCCTGCCTGAGGAACAAGATGAGCTTTGAGGTCCCTTCCAGCCCAGCCATTGTGTGTTTCTGTGGTGAGTGCTCCTCTGAACAAGAACAGTCATTTTTTGAGCCAGCTTCCATTTTGCTCTGCTGCTGGACCAAAGGATTTGTGTTTGCTTTTGTCAACGGAGTATTGGCTTTTCTGGTGTTAAATACCAGCACAGCTTGAGTAAATCTGTCAGCTCCATGAAATTAGGCATAGTGGGCTTGTTGTGCAAACTGAAACACTGAGCAGAGCTCTACACCAGGGTGTTGAGGAGAAAGGGAGGTAAAGTTTTTTGAAACTTTCTGGAGAGTGGAGGTAGCATCAGCCTGTGACATTCTGTGAGGCACAGGGTCCACTGCTGTGCTCAGCTCATGCATTTCCCAGGCTGACATCCTGCAAGAACCAGGAGGAATAGTCCTTGAGCTGCCCTGGGAAGGTGCAGGCAGCACTAAAGTCACTGTGGTGCTAAGCAGGGAGGGTGTGCCCTGTAATGGTGACCAGAAGAACTATCTGATGGGTTCATTAATTGTTCTGTGTGCTCTTCTGACAGATCACTGCTGAAGGAGGCCCCCAGCCTCTCTCCAACATCATTTTCTCCATTGACAACGAGCACATTGCATCAGTGAAAAGCTCTGGGCTGGTCAGAGGGGTGGCCATTGGCAACGGGGTGGTGACAGGAGTGCTGCAGGCTGTTGATGCAGAGACAGAGAAGCTTGTGGTGGTGTCCCAGGTAATGTTTATGGTGCTGTTTGGGGCTGACAGGGGCTCTCAGACTCACGGCTTTGGCTCTGAAAGAAGGCACAGAGTCTTTCTGCATGAGCAGTGTTACCTCCTGCACTTCTCTGGTTTCCTGAAGATGAAAAGTCAAGAGTTCCTTACTCCCTGGCTTGTGAACTTACACAGGTATTGGCACAAGTGGTACTTAAAACAGGTAGGTAAATCTTGCTGTGCCTTAAACCAGAGTCTCACAGAGAACCAGGGAGGCTTTATGACCAGTCTGGTATCTTCAGGATTGCATCTAGAAAAGCCCATCTTAAGAAGCCTTTCCAGCACAGCAGAAGGTTGTCCTTGTCTGCATTCCTCTTAGGTCAGGAGGTTCCAGAAGGCAGTCGTTGCTCAAAAAAACCCACATTGTCTCCTAAGCTGCAGCAGTCTATATAGAGCACTGTTGTCCCTTGTGGTGTGAACCATTCTGTGAGGTGCAAGCAGTGGATCCCAGATATTCCATCAGAATCTATGTCCTTAGATTTTTCTTTGGCTGAGTGTGAGGGAGGTGAGCAGGCCTGCAAGGGAGCACAAGGCCCTGGGACTTGCATGAGCCTCAGAGCAGCAGAACTTGGGCCAGGTCTTATGACTTCCTCCTTTGAGCTCGGGGCAGCACAGCTGCTGTGAACCACAAAGCTCTGCTGCTTGGAAGGTGTCAGCACAGGCCAAGAGGACACAAAGTAATTTAAAAAAAAAAACATCAAGATATCTCTGCTTTTTAATGCATGGGCAGCAGTCTGCCCAAATGGTGTGACAGGAGGCAAAGTGAACTTGAAAGGTAAATCTACTGCCCAGTGAGGTCTAGGTCTGACCTTTCCTCCTCAGTATATAGCAGGAATAAAATCTATCAGAAATGTCTGGATATATGAAGAGGAGATATCAGAGTCACACATCATCCTTTTATTCTCAGTTGTCTCATTTGGTGCTCTACAATCCTCATTTCATTCTAACTCCTCTCCATGTCTTCCTTTTCCTCCTGGGTTTCATCCTTCTTCTGCTGTGGCCCTGTGTGATCTTGTCTGCTGCTGTCTCTCACCTCCCAGCTCCATCATTCACATCATCAGTAATTTTGAGCAGATTTGTTTTTTCAATTAAGGGGACATTTTTAAATGCCTATCAAACAAAAGCTAACCCTTCTTGAGTTTTTTACAGTCTTACTGAATTTGTCCATCTGTATTTTCTCTGATAGATCATGCAAATCACACAGCAACAGTGATTGGATAATGGCAAAATAGTGCCTATGGAGCCTGAAAGTGAAATTTAGCTTCTGTTTAATGAGTGCTTACGGTGTGTTCCCTTCCTTCTTCCCAGGACAAGGTGGAAGTTGAGGTGGTACAGCTGACAGGTGTGAGAATTCGGGCACCCATTACACGAATGAAAGCTGGTACTCAGGTGGGTTGTTTGGGATTGGCTTCTGTCACCTTCATGTGTTGGAGCTGTGCCCATTCCTGTCACATCATCTGGTGACAGCACTGCAGCTCTGGGTGGAACTGTTTTCTTCATGTGAAACCCCATCTCTCGATCAGTGAATTCTAATTCTCTGTGCTGTGGGCACGTGTTTGGTTTCCATGCTGACATTACTTAAGCAGGCTGGTTTCTCTCTTTCCAGATGCCAGTTTATGTCATGGGCATCACCAGCACTCAGACTCCTTTCTCCTTTGGCAGTGCTGTGCCAGGGTTAACATTCCACTGGTCTGTCACCAAGAGGGACACTCTGGATGTCAGGACGAGGCACAGTGAGGTAAAGTGTGTGTGTAGTGCATGTGTGTGCAGCTTGGGAAAAGGAAATGGCCACATCAGGGCAATGCAGGGAATATTGCTGCCTCCACTGCCTCAAAATCCAGGGAGGTGTCAGCACCAAGTGTGGCATTTCCTCTGTGCCAGCATCTGGG
Source organism: Polioptila caerulea (assembly GCA_013397295.1). Classification (NCBI taxonomy): domain Eukaryota; kingdom Metazoa; phylum Chordata; class Aves; order Passeriformes; family Certhiidae; genus Polioptila; species Polioptila caerulea. The sequence continues at coordinate 146,877 of VYXF01005267.1, read as the reverse complement.
CTTTCCATGAATCAAACTTTATTCCCTTTCTCCTTTCCAAGGCTGCTTTTCAGCTTCCTGCAAACTACAACTTTGCAGTCGATGTTTATGGCAGAGTAAAGGGAAGAACAGGCCTGAAAGTTGTAGTGAAGGTCCTTGATGCTGCAGCCAACCAGTTCTACAACATGGCAAGAGAACTGTCTGATGAAATCCAAATTCAGGTAGGATGATTTTCTACACATGTTTAAATATCTCCTTCAGAACTGGACTGAATCTGTATTTAAAATCAGAAATTTGAAATGCAGGAGTAGCTCCAGCTTTGTTTTATCTTTGAGACCTTACTCTTGTTTGTATAATGTTCCTCATTGGGGCTCATTCTGTTCATGGGCTCTTGGGGGCAGGGGGAGTCTAAAGTCACTCAGGTGAATATGGGGTTCCCAACGCCTTTTCCCAAGAGAAATCTTGTGTTTTCATACTGCTTTCTATGTCCTGGAATACTGACTCTCCCATTCTTAAAGACTCATGTTCAGTTGTGTTGTTTTACCATATATATTATACAAGAGAAGAAAGTTAGTTACAGTTCTGTTTGGTTTCGTGTGTTTGTTTTGAAGATTAAATAAGGTAAACTACTGTCTGCACACAACAGTAGGCCAAAATGCCTCTTACTTTCCAGGTGTTTGAAAAACTTCATCTAGTCACTCCAGAGGCAGAAGCAGAGCAGATCTTAATGTCACCAAATTCCTTTATTAAGCTTCGGACCAACAGGTCAGTGCTCATTTTCCATACTGTGGCTTGTGTCACCTCTTTACCCAAACTGTAGGGCAGTTGTGTTTCAGGGAGCTGTTTCAGTCTCTCAGTATCACTGTACATCCATTTAATACACAACTTACCTGCTGGTTCATGGTATCTTACCCGTTCTCTTGAGCTTTGTCAAATCTTGTATTAGATTGTAGCTGGAAAATTCATTCAATATTGGGAACTTTCAGGTCCTTTTTTAAAAAGCTACTGAGCCAGTTAAAGCAGTATCCTGATGCCTGCTTCCTGTAGAGTTTTTGATGGGTGATTAAGGCTTTGTGGAATATAATTCTGTGTATTTCTCACACAGAGGTTATGGCTGGATTTTCCGATTAAAATGTCATTTCCAAATGAGAAATTCTTTTTACATAATCTGTTTTCAAAGACTGACATTTTAGACTTATATCAGGCTTGAAATGTTGTTTTCCCAGCATAATAATGGACAGATAGAGACAGTAGGACACACACTGAGGGCAAAGCTTTAGAAGCATTTACATTTTAGGGGGAGGGAACCCTTAGTTTCATAGAATCGCAGAATGGTTTGTGTTAGAAGAGTCCCTAAATACAGTTTTACACATTGAAGGAGTTCCCTACTTTTTGTTTTTCATCAGAGACCGAGTGGCCTCCCTGAGTTACCATGTCCTGGATGGACCAGACAAAGTCCCTGTTGTGAAAATTGATGACAGAGGATTCCTTGTCTCTGGGTCTGTGATTGGATCATCAACGATTGAAGTGATTTCACAAGAGTTATTTGGCATCAACCAGACCATCATAGCTGCTGTTAAGGTCAGCTCTCCTCCTCAGCAGTTTCCTCAAGTGCATCTCCAGTATTGCAACAGGGATTGTTGGCTGTGCTTCTTAAACTTTGCTTCTGAAAAATGAGCAGTGTAGGAATTAAGAGTTCTGAGCTTTCAGGCTTGGGACACCAGGGAATGTATGCCCATTGTCTCTGTTCAAAAAATCCTTGAGCCAAGAACTTCTTGCATCTGGCAACATGAACCTTGAGTTACCCACTGCTCCCCTTCCTCCTGTCCCTTTTTACTGCAGCATCTTCCCTCTGTCCCAGGTAAAGAAAAGACATGCACAACTGAGTGTTTTAAGTTATTTCAAAGTTTAAGTCCTGTAATCACTGTGAAATGGCTTGGTGAATTTTTTTAATTTGAATTTTGGTATTTCCCATGATGTTCAGCTTTGCCTCTAGGACAGGGTGTGGATCTGTCCTCCTGGGTGGGGAACGAAACAAGAAAAGAGGGCCCAGTGTCACTAAAGATACTCCTGCTGCAAGGTGTTGGCAGTGAATTCTCCAGCTCTGTTACTGATGAGCTTGTTTCTTCTTTTTGGCAAGTGGAAGATATCTGATGAGTTTGGGGGTGGCTCAAATGCCATTTAGTCAGCACCCAGTGGGACTGAAGTCAGATTCAGATCCCCCCTGTGTGAGTTTGTCCTGTATACAGGATGGTGATGTGAAGCTCTCTGCAGTAGGACCCATCTCAGTTCAGCAACTTGTACAGCTCGTTTGTTTTCCTCTACTTATTACAACTGTAGTGCCTTTATGGAAATGATATTTTTAACCTTGTGAGGTAACACCATTCATTTTATGGCTGAAGAGCTGAGAGAGCTTGAGAGGTTTAGCCAAAGGTCATGTCAGAAAACTTGTGACAGAGCTGGAGATGAGCTTGAATCTCTTTTGTCATTGTGAGGCAAAGCTCTCTCCTTCACTGTCCTTCTTTCATAAGTCTTGTGTTGTCTGTTTACGAGTGTACACAATTAAGAACCAAACTGCTGCAGCAGCATCACTTAACACTTAGACCTTGAACTTGGCTCAAAGAAGGGCTCTTACATAAGCCAGGGAGGATGGGAGAAGGAGTGACAGTGAGCTTAGTGTGGGACTGAGCTCAGCACTTGCCTGGACCTGCTCCACTCAGTATTTTATTTTTTCTTGAATTAAAAAAAATACTTCAAAACTTGACATGCTTTAACAGTAAAAGGCTGTTTTCATCAATATTAAATTTAGCAGTTGTCCCTTGTGGGACAGTTACTGAGATTTTAAAGTAAAGCAAGCTTAATAATCTGTCAGGGAAGTGGGGTTTTTGTTGGCTTGTTACCACAGCTTGTTGGGCAGAGATCTGTATGCACAGAGATTTTAACTGATGAAACCAGCCTGTGAAGCAGACTGTGGGATATACTGATATTATAGCCACTTTTTTTTTTTTTCTTTTTTTCTTTTTCTTTTTTTTGGATTCACTGAAGATGTATTTTGCTTGAGGCCAGATTTGTCCTTTCCTTTTTAAGTTCTGACATGTACATTTTCAGATTGCAGAGTTTTACGTTTTAGCTGAGCCTCCTAGGTCAGGAAAATAAAGGGATTTTTCTACAAGATAAGCTTGAGGCCTTCTTTTAAAATAGTTTTCTCAATATATTTATGGGTTTTTGCTTCCTCTGTCCATCCATTATTTATTTTCCAACAGCTGTAACAAAAAGAGCAGATATGTTTGTTGGGTAATTTTGCTCATTAACCTCGGTAAGTTAATCAAGAATAGTAATATACTATTTAAAAGCCAAAAGAGGAGGTTGTCAAGTCTTTTGTCTTCAGAAGATGTTTCTTCACTGGAGTGCTACTGCAGAAATGTGGGAGTGTGCACATATGGTTAATGGAGCAGACTCTCCTAAGGAGTTTGGAGCATTTCCCAACTTATGTCTTGGCTGAGGAGAGGCACTGAGGGAACAAAGCTCAGCCTGCTGACCCCTCAGGGTTTATCAGCTTCCAGCTCTGCCTGGAACAGCTTGACTTTCTCACCTGGTGCAGTGGAGCTGGGTAACAGTGACCATTCCATCCCCTTTGCTCACACACTCGTTCTGAGTTACTCTTCTAATACCTGGGTAATTAATTGCACCTTTTATTTCAGGAGTTACTAGGAGAGAGGTCTGGGGGCCATTTGATCTCTTGCATATCCAGGGAATCTTAGCAGTTTGAATTGATAGGATAGGAATGTGTTGTGCAAAGTCTGTGTGTGATGTACATTTATACATGAATATTGCTTGTTTCAGTTCCCAGTGGTACTAGAAAAAAAGGACTAAGAAATATCAGCTGTGAGGGTACAAGTCTGACAGAGCTTTTCTCAGCCGTGACAGGGCAAGGGGAACACACAGGAAACACTGTCTGAACATAGGACAGCCCTTTTTACTGGAGTGGCTGTTGAATACAGATTGCAGGGGGCTGTGGAGTCTCCATCCAAGGAGATGCTCAAGAGCTGCCTGCACATGGTCCTGGCCAGCTGGCCCTGGGTAACCCAGCTTCAGTGTGTCAGAGGCCCCTTTCAACCTGTGAAATGGAGATACTGATAATCACAGCTTCACGTGTTAGTCCTGGCATATGGCTAAGTGCAGATAGCTCATAAAGGCAAACTCTGGATATTTACATAATAAGAACTCTTTTAGATTATTTTTATGGGGCATCATAAAAAGCAATTTAACTTTCCTTTTCACTGCGGATGTTTTTCCAGGTCTGCCCCATCTCCTACCTCAGGATCTCCATGAGGCCTGTTCTGCTCACCCAGAACAAAGAGGCACTGCTGGCCCTGCCCCTGGGTGTGACCCTGACGTTTACAGTCCATTTCCACGATAACTCTGGGGAAACTTTCCATTCACACAACGCTGTGCTCAACTTTGCCACCAACAGGTGGGTGTCTGTCACGGGTGGTAATTACAGAGAGCAAAAAAAGGCCAGACACACATAGAACAAAGATTGCTCCAAAGATACAAAGTGAAGATCAGCTTAGACTGGGATTAGCAAAGCAAAGGTTTTGTCTGGGCGGCCTTCAGAGGCAGTGGCAGGAAGAAGAGTACCAGTTAGCAATTGATATTCCCTGGCTGTGGAAAGCTGCCCAGATAAGCATGATCCCAGCAGGGCCTGCAGGAGCTGTGCTCTGCTGTAGGTGACTCTGAATCATCCCCCTGCACACAGCAGTGGCCTAGAGAAACAGCTGATCCATCAACATCAAGCTCTCCTGGTGCTGTGTTCCACTGACTCACTGATGGCATTGGTAAGGTGGGGAACATTCTGGATCAGGGGCTGTCTCCTCAGATAGGCTTGTACAACCTTCTCACATCAGGGACAAGCCTCAAAAGGCCTTTTGGTCTCTGCCTCACAGAATAAGTGTTATGAAGCAGCCTCCTCTGGTCTTCAGTAAAATACCACTGATGTTGTTACTGAAACATGGTTTGTTTTCTGCAGAGCACCTTGCTGAATTTGGGTACAATGGCATTGTTATGTCTGGGAAGTTGCATATTGGTGTTCAAATTTCTTGGCTTCCTAACTCCCTTGAGAAAAGGAGAAAGAGACAGATGATGTTATTCTAAAGCTCTACAATTCTCACAATTAAGAAGTAGTTTTCTTGCATAATTATGATCTTGGTATTTCCTCAGCATAGTGGGGAACTGAGAACTGAAATTTGCCTCAGTGACACCTAAATAATTTTAATAATTTCCTTACTTTGCTGGATTTCATCAGATGACTGTTGCTGAAAACAAGCAGTCAGCCATCTGAAGAGTTTGATACCTCTCCTATTGGAGAGATAATGCCATTGCCAAGCCTGCCTTCATGCAGCAGCACTTGTGTCTGTGTGCAGAGACGACTTAGTGCAGATCGCCAAGGGAGCCGCCAACAACACCTTTGTGGTCAGGACTGTGAACGTGGGGCTGACCCTGCTCAGGGTGTGGGACGCAGAGCACGGTGGCACTGCAGACTACATCCCTCTGCCTGTCCAGCATGCCATCTTCCCAGAGCTCCCAGACGTGGTGGTGGGGGATGTCCTGTGCCTGAGGACCTCGCTGACAGCCCAGGAAGGTGAGTGGCCTCCAGCTGTGTGGGTTACAGCTTGCTCTCAGCAAAACTAAATGCATAATTTATCATGTTTGTTCAGAATCAAATGTCACTGTTCCTGTTAATGATAAAAATAGGTTTGATCAAGTCCTCTAATTTAATTGCACCATGCAATATGTCTCTTGTATTGAGTTCCTGAGCGTCACACTTCAGACATTTCTATTCCATTAGCTGGCAGGGCTTGTTTCTGTGGGACTCCTGCAGAGTCAGGACTGCCTTCACACACTGTTTGATTGTTAGTATTCATGGGCTTGTGTCAGAATAACTGCGGTACAGTGGCACACACAGACTCCAGAGTGGTTCCTGCCCTGCCTGGCAGTGGCACTCACAGACTCCAGAGTGCCCAGAAAACGCTGCAGTTGGCAGCAGGGTGTTGAGCAGTGTCCCTGTCGTGTTTTCTAGGCCTGCCAGGCACGTGGAGCTCCTCCTCAAGTGCTCTTCTCATGGACTCCAAGACTGGCGTGGCCCTGGCAAGGGACTCTGGGGTGGTCACTGTCTACTATGAGATCTCCGGGTTACTGAAAACCTACAGGGAGGTGAGGCACTGTTCTGTTCCTGCTGAGGTTGGTTTGTTTGGGGTGGACCCTCACCAACTGTATTCTACGGGACTTTTTTTTGGTCATAAATATTTAGAGATGTTCTTTTAGAAATGCAGATGGTGGGGAAGTGTTGGTATGTGTCCAAAAACATCATGTTTTTTTTTTTTTAACATCTGTGCTAAGGAGGAAAATGCAGCATAATGATTTTGATTTTTCACCTCTACTATTCTTGTATTGTACATTTTGATTCCTTTGTTGGCTAAGTTGTTTTCAGGTGCTAACCAATTTTTGAGTATGGCTGCTGTTATGAATGAAGCTTCACTACAGGATGAGATGCCAGTAATTATTTTGTTTATCTGCAGTGCAGTTGTACTGTTGACACAATTCACTGCATCAGCCTGCATAAGCACTAGACATTCTTTTCAAATTAAATTTAGATATAGAGCTTTATGCATATTAACTTCTGCGGGTTGCATAGGAAGACAAAATGGTTTTGCTAGCTGAAATTGCTTGGAAAGGCAGTTTCTAATATTAGAGAAATGTGAGATTTCAAAGAAAAACAGCATCTCATGGAGTCTTTCACAACCAATTCAGTCTAGTTTTGCCTTAATTTTTATTTGTTGAAATGGTTTTTGGTAACAATGTGCTCCATCCTTTTTTCAGATCTTGATTAAAGCACCTCAGAGGACCACAGCAATGCATGTCAGTGGCATGCAGACAAGCTTGCAGGGAGTGGCAGCCTCAAAAGTCATCGTTTCAATTGGAGAAACAAACAAAAATTTAAAAGGTATGATTCAAAAATATTTATGCTGATGGCTTATTGTGTGTGTATGTATTCATGATGCTTTGGTTTGTGTTGTGGGGTTTTTGTTTGTTGTTTAGAGTAACAAGATCCCCAAGAACCTCAAATGCTTTTCTAGAGTCCCAGGAGCTCTAGGAGCCATGGGACAGAATTTGGAAGGTGATCTGGGGTACTATTAATATTTTACAACCAGCAAAACCCATAGATTTCAATAGAAATAATTTTTGATCATATAAACAACAGTTAATGGGCAATCAGCTAATTGCTTATGTGTTTAATTGCAGTTGAATTCTTGGAGTTGTTACATTTTCTTACTTAGTTACTGTCCTTAAATCCTTTACAGAACTTAGCACCAGCTAGAATCAATGCAAAGATGAAGCATCATACTGCATCCTCTATTTTATAAGCTGTATTTTGTGTGATTATAGATCCTTTTAGCTTCTAGCTTAACAATTAGCACTTGTTCCAATAGTATTTTATTTTGCCATATGTAAATTATTAGCCTACTGAAAAATCATCTTACCAGATACTAAAATCTACCTGGAGGCTCCCTGGATCGTGTAAGTTATTCAAGAGACATCTGAGGGGAGAATTCTCTCCAGCTCATTCTTTCCTGTAAATAAATCATTCCTGTCAAGAAAACCCCTCAACATATAAAATTTTCATTGCTGTCTCTTTGGGATTAGACCTGAGCAAGGACAGCTGTCTGTGATCTCCAGCTATTTTAAGATCTTCGTCACCTTGTAAAACTATTTCAGATGGTGGTAGAATAACCCAATACTACAAGTCATGATTTTGCTTTTAATTAATTCAACTTAATTAGTTACAATTTTAGTTTGTAATTTATTAGAGATTAATTTTTTCCTTCCCCATAGGGGAGTGTTCACCTGCTCAGACTGAAGCTATTGCTGAGTTACAACCCCAGTCTATTATCAGTTGCCATCTTGATTTCAACAGTGATGCCTTTGAGTTCCCAGCACAGGATATTTTTGTGGCAGAACCTGGATTTGATGCAGTTTCAGGTAAGATGTGAGAAGATGCCAGACTAACAAAAGCTCTTTGGTCCAGCAGATTCCACAGAATCCCAGCATCATGGGTTGGGTTGGAGGGACCTTAAAGCCCATCCAGTGCCACCCCTGTCATGGCAGGGACACCTTCCACTGTCCCAAGGTGCTCCAAGTCCTGTCCAACCTGGCCTTGGACACTTGCAGGGATCCAGGGGCAGCCACAGCTTCTCTGAGAACCTGTGCCAGGGCCTCACCACTCTCATAGAGAGGAATTCTTCTTAACATCCCATATAAACCTCCTCTTCTCCTTCTGAAGCCTCTGGGCTGTGTAGGACCTCAGGCCTCAGTGAGTTGTTCACTTGAAGACTTCTCATTTCAGTGGGTTTTCTGCCTGTGACAAAATCTTGTGTTGGTTTTCAGAGAAAGCCAGAAATCAGTGGCAGCCCACTTCATGTTTTTCTGAGTTTTAGTGAGTTTTAGTTTTAGTTTAAGTTGAAAAAGCAAAGAAGCACTCAGGTGACAAGTATTCCAAAAGTGGAATGTACCCCCCAAAACATCATGAACTGGGTCTTAAAAGGGGGGGAGATTGCCAGACACTGTGGAGGTAGAAATAAAATTGTCAAGTCTACAAAAATGTGTTAATGCTTTGAAAGTATAACGTGATTTAGAACAGAACCAAAGCACCATGGACTGTACTTAAAGAACTCTAATTACCTGTTAGATTCATCCCTGCACCCATTGTGTAAGCCCCTGTTCCACACTGTGTATGCTTCTGTTACTTAGCTAGGGGAAGAAAATAAGGGGAAAACATGCACCTGGCAAGCTCTCCTTGTTACTGATGCTTTTTATCTTCCATTCTCTGGGAAGTTTTTATTACCTTTACTGCTAATAACAGATTAATTGGTCCCATATGAGACTAGAAACATGGTGAATATATAACTTTTAAAGGAACTTCTATAAATAAACTACATCTTCACAGACTTGATGATGGTGATGGTAGTCAGCTAAAATTTTAACACTAGTTGAAAAGAATATGAAATAGGCTGTTCAGTCTTGTTTTCAGCAAAGTCTTTCAGTATTAGCATAAATGTTATGTTCAAAACAGAACTGAATCTCAGTGGCATATTAAAATAAAATGTGACTGGAAGTTACCAGCATAGTGTTTTTCTCATAATGTTCTGTTTGGGACAAGGAATAATTCTGTAGTTGTAGTGCTGGGATGGTGATGTTTGACTCAACAGACACACTGTCCCAATCCATCTGTGTGCTCATCATGCTGCTGGTTGAGCTTTACCACCTTTTTTAGCTTTCCTCTGAAGATATCCCAGCAATCTGTCTGCGCATGGAGAAAAACCCTTAAAGGTGAGCAGTTAACAGCCCAAGCTGTCTTGTTCCTGCAGGACACTACACGTGCTCCATCAGGTTGCACAGCCTCACTGACAAGCAGCTGAAGCACCTGAGCAGGAGCAAAGCCACGCTGTGGGTGATGGCGGCGGTGCGGGGCAGCACCGTGGAGCAGCTGGGCACAGAGGTGCCCTTCAACCGCTGGTTCTACGCTGACCAGGCTGAGATGCTGCTCAGCAACCAGGACGTGAGCTCTGTCCTGAAAATCTTTGGTGCCAGTGAAATCCTGGATAGCCTGGAGGTGAGTGTGTTCCCAGGAAGTAGCACAGCTGGAAGCATTTTGAACTCTCACATGCAGCTTCCTAATGCAAGGCACTCCCAGCCATCTTCACCATGTCAAGATTTGTTCCTGAGATGACTTGGAAATGCTTGTCTTGGAATGTGTTCTTCCTCAGTTCTCACTTTGCACAGGATCCCTGAATGGTTGGGGTTGGCAGGGAGCTCTAAAGCTCATCCTGTTTCAGTGCATTGCCATGGGATGCTGCCCACTCACTGGGTTGCTCAGGGGCCCATCCAGCCTGGTGCTGGGGTTTTGGGGCAGTACAGGTGTGTCAGGCTCACCTGGGCCTGCAGCCTGGCATGTGTGTGCCAGCTCCTGGGTCAGGAAGCAGAAACCTGCCTGACCCCTGTGGCAAGGGGAGTCTTGCCCAAATACTTGTATGACTGACTGCCCATAGCTCTCACAGCCCAGGAAGGGTCCGTGGATTTTGGCTGTGTGGGGTTAGCCCAGACCTGTGTGAAGGGCAGGTGAGAGGGGGTACCCTTGGCAAATGGCAGGGGGAAATGCTGCAGGTGTCACTGTAAAGGTACACCTGACTCCTCTGGAGGGGTGAACTGCTCTGTGTTTCTGTGGAATCACCCATTGCTGGAAGATGGAGATGTGCTGTGCTGTGCCCAGCAGTGTGTTTCAGGTTTGATGTTCCCTGTGCAGGTGAAATGTGAGTCCCCAGCTGTGAAGGTGCTGGAGAAGGAGAAGTTTTATGGGCTGCCCAGCTACGTGGTGTACACTGTGAGCCTGGCTGATCCCAGAGTTCCCAGCCAGGGCTCCCTGTCCACCACTCTGACTGTCTCCAGTCCCATAACGGAGCAGTCCATCAGCATCCCAGTCACAGTGATCTACCTGACTGACAGAACCACTGCACCCATGAGATGTAAGTTTAGCCCTGCACTCCATATGCCAGAAGAGACCTTTAGCTTCTCTGATGTTTATGAGTTTAACTCTTAAAGCAGATTGGAGAAGATGCTCTTTTTAACTCAATATTGCCTCCTCTTAATTCTGCAGATGAAGCCAGTCTCTTCCAGCAGTTTGTTGAGTCTTACCAGGTGATGATCTTCACGCTTTTTGCACTCTTAGCAGGGACAGCTGTTATGATCATAGGTAAGAGAAGGAAAGATTGCACAAGTATTTTTTTTTTCCATAGCTTGTTACAAGGTATTAGCTGTAAGATAAAAAGGAATGATTGCCACTAGAAATTATTTTGGTTTGTTTTTCAACTGTCTTGCAGCCTACCATGCATTTTTCTCACCGAACGGACAGCACAATCAGCCAGTATTCCACCCAAGGACAAGTCTCCAGCACACCCCTAACAGTAAGCAGCTGTCACCCAGTTTGAAGTGAATTGATTGGTTAGTCTGGCCTTTGCACTGGAATTGAATGTAGGAAGGTCTGTAATCAAGAGTGGCAATGAAAAATAATTCACATTGTTACAGATGTGTTTAAGTTGTGGTGAGCTGCAGGCCTGGTTGTAAACACAAGTGCCTGACACTTCAGATAGAGTAATGCAAATTCGAGTGAAGGTCACTTGCTGAGGGGAAATGTATTGTGCCCCCCTCAGACTTAAAAAGTCCTGAACAGGAAGGCCAACAAACATTTGGATACTTGCAGGTTACCTTTTCAAGAGGCACTAAGCTAAAGGGATGGTTTCACTTGGGGTGGATCATCACATTCACTGCCAGTGCTCAGCAGACAACCAAGAGCAGTTTCTTGTTTGGTTCTCCCACCGTTCCAGAGCCTGATTGTTGTTCTTCCTCCTTGCCATGTTTCAGTGTCCATTGTGTCTCCTGCACATTCCTTCAGCTCCCAGGCCTCCAGCCGGCAGTCGAGCCCCTCGGCCGCGCTCTGGAGCACGGGTTACGCCTCTCGCTAGGGGCTCCTCCTCCTGCTGGCAAACACAGCTCAGTGCCTTAGCAAGCTCAGCAGCTCCAGCAGTCGGCATGCAACTCAACTTTGCTCTGGAATGTAACTAGGTCCTTAATTTATTTATTTTTTTAAATATTTAGGGCTCTTTGACTTTATTTTTTTATGTCAGTGCTGCAATTCTCAAAAGCTTGTTTTATCTCTTATTTTTTGCTGCCTGCACGAAAAGCAGTGTTTAAGCTGATCTGATTTTCTTGCACTCTTCAAGCAACTAGAAGTTATATCTAAGTTAGAGTGATAACAATTTTGGTTTTACTTTTTGTAAAAATTAGGTTTCTCTTTAATGAACTTTTTTTAAAAAGGGAAATTAGAAAAACAGATTCAATATGAGCCAAAAATGTGAAGGATTGTATATTTTGAAGAACTAGTTTTTATTTTGTGTTCCAAGAACTCAGGAATGTATTGCACTGATAAGTGTTCTTGTGATTAGCCTTACACTGGGATTCATCAGCACAATATGCTGGTTTAGCATGAGGAATGCTGGAACAACTGTGAATAATTTGGAAGCTTTTTTAACAACAACAATTGAAAAAAGGAAAAAAAAAAGAAACCCAGAACTTAATGTGGCTTCCTTTGGGTACAACTGCAGTATTCCTTTGTACTGTAAGCACTTTTTTGAACTGGGAATGTGAAAGCATGTGCCTTCTAAGTGGACCTTTCTTCCAGTAGGAATCCTCTATTTTGAGAATACAATCACATCCCAGTTACTTTTATTTGTAAGCTGTGTTTTGCAGCTATCAGATAAGGCTTTTGTTTACATGATATGAGCATCTCAGTTTTAACTGTGAATGACATTCTGGCTGTCTGAACTCTCCTAAGGACCATAAGGAAAGTGAAATAACAAAACACTTGGTGCAAAATACTTGTGTGCAGAACTATGCAGGCAAATAGATGAATGGAATGCAGTGCATGGTGTAGAGTTTTGGTTTCACACAGTGTTAAAAAGATTTTTACATGTAATAATATTGAGCCTTGTTTAACTTACTAACTAGTTTTGGAGAAATTGTGCCTTAAGTGTTAGTACTACTTAAAAGGTCATTTTGGATGTAGATAATCATTTGAATCTGTATTAAAGCTTTTTAAGACTCCTTTATTTTGAATTTTCTTGTGGTTTGGCTGTTCAGAATCTAGCAATAGATTGTATTATTTGAATCTGTATTATTTAATAAAGCTTTTAACGTTTCCTTTATTTTGTTGTTGATGAATCTTCTGTGGTTTGGCAGTTTAGTATTTAGCACTGGGTTGTTGTTTGAGCTTCATTTCCTACAGCCCCTCAGTATTTGCAGTCATGATTTTCCAATCTTAATTTTCCCTTTTGTTGACAATGTAATCTTTAAATATTTTGACAATTTTTCAACTAGTATTGGTAGTCAGGGATTTCTTCTAGTTTTAAAGCATCTTCAATTCCTGCTGAAGTCCCTGATGACTGTAGAAGCAGCTCTTAATTTTCTAGGTTTGTCCAAACTCCCCATTTTGTTCATTTGAAGTTTAAAGGAAAGATGTGATGTTTTTTCCACTTCCATTCAGCAAGAAACCAAAGGGCTATGAATATCTCAGTGCTACTGTGATAGGCTCTTCAGAAGTGCTTAAAGGAGAGATTTTGCTCTCCTGTTGCTTCTCTTTCCCATTCAGCAGTCTGACAGCGAATGTTCTGAAAAACAAACTGCTCCACGTGGTGGGAGTACTTTGGCAAATGCTTGCTATTTATTTCATTTCTTTAGGCAAGTAGTTGCAGTCTCCTGGCAAGAAAAAAAGCAGCACGAAGTAGAGAGCTGGTATGACTCAGGAGCCGACCTCCTGCAAGCAACAACCAGGCTTTTGCCTTGAGGTGCTCATCTGACCTGTGGAGTCATTCCTGGGACCAGAGGGGGTTTGGGGATATAAATTTTTCTAAGCAGGTTGCTGCCAATGTAAAGATTTTTCTTTTTTTTAATGGAATAAAGTGAGATTTAGGGGTTTACATTTTGTGCTGATTTTTGCCCCTATTTGTGTATGGTTATTCCTGATTGATTGCTCCCCTGAGAGGGAGAAGGGCTACCAGGAATGTATGTGTCTGTCCCAAGTGTCTGTTCCAAGGTCCAGGTCTTATGTGAGTTGAAATGTGTGAGTTTTGCAGGTAACCAAGCAGTGCCAGCTCAGGCCCAGGCTCCTGTCCCTTCCCCTCCAGCAGGAGATTCCCTGTGTGCCAGCACCAGCAGGTTCACAGCCTCGTGCTGGTGCAGGGACGAGAGGCTCTTCTTTTCAAAAATAAAACAAGCAAACCCAAGCAGTGAGAAGTGAAATCACTGAGCCAATGCTCTTGATGCCTTAAGTTTCAGCTTTTATGTTTTTCAGATCCTGTGCTGTTTTAGTGTGTAGTTCTGGGCTTCATATTAAGCGTTGATAGGCTCTCTTCACAGAGTAGGTAGACCAAACAATTCCTTTTCTAGCTTGGGACCAAGGAAAACCAATACAAATTTCAAGCCCAAGAGCATAGACAGTGAACTGAAGAGAGAAAAATAAGGAGGATGAGGATGGAAATTTATAACTTGAAACTACAATTGGACAATTAACTCCAATATGCTAATGGGCCAAAACTTAAAAATACTGTGAGACCTCGTGACCAGTTGTCCCTTTTGTGGCCATCTTGGATTCAACCTGGGTGTAGCCTGGCCAGGCTCTTGCACTGCCCAGAGTGTATCCACTGAGGCCTTTTAATAAATACCTGTTTTATCCTTTTGCTCTGTCTGGTCTCTGTTCCAGGTCAGCCTCTGAGGCATCACCCTGGGCTGTCCTCACAGCCGTGGGTTTGCTGTCCCTGAGACCCCTGCCCAGAGGGCTCTGTGGCAGATCCTGTGTTCCTGGAAGTGCCTGTGTTGGACCCTGCAGGGTGTGCTCAGGGCAGAGGCTTCCCCTTCGGAGCTGCAATCCTTGGGCAGAGAACGCCCTCACAAGGAGTTTTTCCCTCAGGAACTGGAAGCAAGACGTGCCATGAGGCCCTGGCTTGTGAGGGCATGCCAGTCCCTCTCTGGGACAGGGACACACAGCTTGTCTGCTGGGACAGGCTGGCTTCTGCATCCAGAAAATCTCAGCAGCTGATCAACATGTGTGTCCCAAGGAATTACTCAATTAGATTAGCAAGGCTAGGTTAATACTGGTCTTCAAGCCAATCTGCTCCCCAACACAACATCCCAAACACAGCCTAATCTTTATTTCTCCATCTACCACCTTTAAAAAGCAAGGTAAATGATGAATAAACATTGCTCACAACTTTTCAGAGAAGAGCTCTTTCTGATGAGCAGCCAGCATTATGGTGTGGTGCTTCAGGGGTTGGTTTTCCTTGCAGAATGTTACTGCCTTTTGTACTCTATATATGAAGCCTTTTACAGTCCAGCCTCTGGGCTAACCCCTGCATTTGCTTGCAGATAAAGGCCTTCTTATCTTCCCTATTTGGTTGTTGATTTTGGCATTCATGAGGACATGTGAGTCATTCATGAACATCCTCTGGGGATTTCTTAGTGCTGGGCTCCCCAGGAATCTTGGGGAGTGTGCCCATCCCAGTTTCCCCAGGTAGGGACACAGCTGGGGTGCATTGCCTGCACCTGTGTCAGGGGATCCCCTTGTGTTCCGGGGATGGCAGCTCCTCCTCGATGCAGGAACGCTCCTTGGAGGAGCCCTGGACATAGAGAGTGTTTGTCATTGTTGGACACACACGGACACTTGCTGGTGAAGAAGGCTAAAACCTCTTTATTAAAACATCTGACTCCAAATTTATAGTATTTCCACACAGACCAGGGCTTGGAGGAGAAGTTGGACACCTTTCCCATCCTGCTGGTCAAGACAACTGCCCATCAGTTTTTTTTTCACTCCAAGGGAAAGTCTGTAAACAACCTCCTCTTAACATAAACATGTTTTTAATTATAACATTTGTGTGTGAGAAAGAGCTACGAACTATGAAAAACATCAAGTGAGAAAGTGCATCAGAAAAACTGAGAAATCAGGGTGACAAGTGTTTGGTTAACAGGCAAGATACATGCTCTCCAGTGAATTCCTCTTTTTTAAAATGTTTTTTTTTTCTGGTAAGCTAACTGAGGCAACTGTATATGGAACTAGAGTTCATGTATTTAGCTTTATGATTTTGTGTTAGTCTGTGTAGTATCAGTGATTTGATTAAAACCATTCCTTTTCAGCTGTTTCTTCCTTGTATCAGTTTCAAGTGTAAAGTTAGAGTGGGCCCTGAACTCTAGCCTGTCTTCTCCACAGCACAGTCCCTGTACTCTCATAGGAAATGCATCAATTTCTAAGCTGGAAGAAAAGGCATTTAGCAAGTGATGACTGTGTGACCTAAGGTCTTTGGGTCACATAAAAGACTTCATTTTAAAATTTGTTTTATTGGCAAAATTCAAAAAACCCTGCTTTATTTTCAGTTTGAATAAAACTGGGTTCACTTTTCATCTGTTAACTTCAATGAGACAACTTCTCTGTGTAAATGAGGCATGCGGTTTCCCTGGACCTTCTCTTGAAGTTTGCAACATTGAAACAAGAATGGGAAACTGATTTTTCTCCTTGATTCATATTTATCACCATTACATTGAGCTGTAGGTGTACCAACAGTAAGCTCTTTCCATACCTTCCCTCATACCTCTTGTCCCTTCCATCTGCAGGGCTGTTTTTATCCCAGGTGCTGTGTTCACCTCTGCAGGTGGCCTGCTCCAGACCTTTGTGTATTAATGAACTATTTACCTCACTTTCTACCATGTTCACCCTCAGCACAGCCTCGTGTTGCTCTGTGTGCTGCCTCCCTCCCAGTGCTTTGCCACAATCCCTGAACAGATTGGGAGCTGCAGTTGCTGTTTTGCGTGGAGCAGACGTTGTGTACGTGTTTGTAATCCACCCAGTCATTCACGTTTCCCTTCTCACTTCTTACTTGCCAAATTGTGTTTTAAAGGGCTGTTCCCATTCTGCTCAGTTCAAAGCTTTATCTCAGGCCTTACTTTTGCATTTAGCATAAAAGAAATTATTTCAAGCTGTCGTGCTTATGGATATGCCAGGGTCTCCTTTGTGACCATTTATTCATCTTTCAATTTCATTTCCATCCTTTCACACTTTGGATGGGAAAGAACCACAAAACCTCACAGAGGAGTCAAAGCAGAAATCCCTGCAATGGAGAACTTGACTGTTCCTGTGCCAAGGGCAGCCCCAGTAAATAATTTTAGGCTAGCAGGTGCTAATGGCTTACAGTGACCATCTTCAAATCAAACAAAAGCAGTATTGTCTAAATAAAATCTGGTGATTGAAATTTAGTTTACTCATCAACAAAGTTGGAAGTTCTGGAATTAGTTTTAAATAATTGTTCTATTTCACACGTATTCATCTGTGAGAGAGACAAGAGGTGGGAGATGCTTTTGTGGCATATGCTTTACTTAGAAAAGAAAGTTCTGAGAATCTTAAGCAGCAGGAAGCTGCCCTTAGTAACAAAATAGTGAAAACTGATGTTTTTTATCCAAAAGGAAGGGGGGAAAATAGTTTTCTGAAGTAATAGTTTGTAATTTGACAGCATGAGTCACTTGTGTTATTATGAGTGAGTCATAAATAGAAGAGGCACCAAAAGAGTTACTTTTCAAAATGTATAAAGGTAACAAAGAAACTGTGTCTCCCAAAATGTTGCTTAGAAGGAACCAGGCCATCGAACAGGCTAAGCTTATTTAAAATGCTAACTCACTAAAAAGTGCTTTTTATTGGTTTGGTTTGGTTTGGTTTGGTTTGGTTTGGTTGGTTTTGGGGTTTTTTTGGTTTTTTTGTTAAAATAAAGGAAAAGGCTGCTTTCAATTATCTTTTTCTATAAAAGCCAATTAGCCTGTTGTTAGTGGAAACTGCTCCTTAGAAGAATATTAAGAATCCTGGAGTCTCATTGTTAGGATCCAGCCTTCACCAGCTCCTGAACTCTCCTGCCACACTCGTTTGGTCAAGTCAACAAACACAACCAATAAAGCTGATTTGGCCTCAGTACTTTGTCATTGCTCCTGTGCATGTTTAGCTTTTCACACTTTTCTTTCCTCATGCCTCACCAGTCATCTTTGGATCTGAAGCTGTGGCCATGTCCTGGTAGATATTTGGGGGTTTGTTCATTTGCTAGATTAATATTTCATTTCATGCTGGTTAAGACTGACCGACAGAAATAAATAGCCTTTGATTGTAGCACAATTAGGGATCTCTTGTGAAGAAAAAAGAGCTCTGTTGCCCTGAGCATCTGACCCCAGCTGGTGCATTCTCTCTGCCAGCTGGTTCTTGCATGGGAGGAAAATTAATAAAATTGCCAAACAAAGAAGTATTTTCAGCAAGTACGCAAACATTGAAGGCTAAACATCCTCCTTGCAATGCCAGAAGTGGATTCCAAATAAGCAGCTGAACTGAAGGATTATTTTGATAGTGTTGTAGAAATATTGGTCTACTGGAGATGTTTAAAGGTCAGCTGGAGTATTTCATGAGGGTTTTGTTGGTGTTACTGGGTTTTTTCTGGTGCCTGACTCCTTAGTTCTGGGTGTGCTGCTTTCATAAGCATCACTGATGTGCTGGGGCTCTAGAAGTCTGTGTTATATAGATTATCATCACCATTGCTGTAGTTTCCATCTTCCTCCCCTACTACAAAAAATGTGACCTGTGTGTGATTTTTTTCTTTTTTTTTTTGCGTCTCTGGTATGACATTCCACCTCCTTCAGCAGGAAGAGATCAATGAATTGAGATAATTGAAGAGTAGATTGTAGTTGCTACCATTCTCATATTATTACATTAAATTATTAACAATTTGCTCAGAGCTATCTTGGGGGTGTTGGGAGAACAGAATGTAGTTTTATAAAACATGATACAGCAATTTCATTTTAGTTCCAGCTTTACTGAATCTGCTTCTAAAAGCAGACAGGCACAGATCACACTTCTGTCTGATTTTTAGATTTAGGGTTACAGTGACAGTGCAAGATGCCAGAATTATGAGTAAGTTAAAAAGCAGTGCTGAGTTGTAAGGTCCCAGAACCCTGTTAATGCTCACTCCACGATCTGACTTAGCAAATCACAGCTTCATATTCTCAGCAGTGATGGCATAAATCGCTCCCTCTGCTTCATAATATTCTCTCCTTTTATCCTGGCCCTTTCTGTTGCTGTTTAGGAAAGGTCTGGAGTGCTTTTGGCCCAGGTGACTGACCCAGGCTGCAGGGTACAGAGAGCTGGGTACAAGTGTAAATAAACCTTCAATGCAGTGACTTAGCAAGTAGTAGGATTGACACAGGAGAAACTACTGTTCCATGAAACACAGTAAAAGAAGGGTGGAAATACATCAGGTGTTTTCAAAGCAGTATTTCCCAAGAGGAATCCTGTTCCAGCAGTAAATCACAGGAGTTGGTGGTGTAGAAATCACTGGACAGTGAAGTTTCCCTCCTACATGGAGGAGGGCAGGGAAAGGCAGCATGTTTGTGCATTTGGAAATCACCCTATGCCACAGGTTTAACTGTGGAATATTTGATAGCAGTGAACTTTAGATAAAAATTATATTCACAGAATCCCAGAATATCCTGAAAGGAAGAGACCCACAGGCATCACCCAGTCCAGCCCCTGTCCCTGCCCAGACCCCCAACAATCCCACCCTGAGCATCCCTGGCAGTGCTGTCCAAATGCTCTTGGAGCTCTGGCAGCCTCGGGGCTGTTCCCATTCCCTGGGGTGTTTGGGCAGTGCCAGCACCCTCTGGGGAAGAAGGGGAGAACCTTTCCCTGATCTCCAGCCTGGCCCTTCCTGGCACAGCTCCAGCCACTCCCTGGGCGCTGTCCCTGGTCAGAAAGCAGAGATCAGTCCCTGCCCCAATCTGTTACCTAAGGAAGCCCTTAGAGTGAGCTATTCTCCCAAACCAAGCAGGATTTTTGTGTCTGTATCCCTGTGTCTGGCCTCCTGCCTGAGCTCAGTATCTCTGAACACAAATCCTCTGGGCACTGCCCCTCATGCACCTGCCAGCAGCACTCTCCCCTCTTCCTTAGCAGGTGACCCGATCTAGTGATCCAGGAGCTCGTAGTTCCCAGCTCTGTAAATCAGGGCTTGCTAGCAAACAGCACTTGGTTTGGGTAATAGCACTCTTACAGCCCAGCAATGATGGCTTCATGTCCTTCAGACTTACTCAAATGTCTCTGAAACCTTATTCAATACTACACCTTGTCATGCAGACCCCAATAAAGGAGTTCAAGATTTCGCCAAAGGAAGCTTTCTCTGTGCTTTGGTTGATTTGCCCAGGTGGTGTAAGTGCAGCTATTTTGACAGAGCTGGACTGTATGGGATGTACATACATGTATGGGACTGTACACATATGAACACATATTTTCATGAAATCTGACAAATGCCATTTTAAAAGTCATTGAATGTACCCTACAACAAAGCAGGCAGAATTACAGAGCAGAATGCCTTTTGTGAATGCTATTGTAAATGTGTCACAGTCACTCTGGCTTTTGCATGTGGGCTTATCTTCAAATAGCATCCTGCTGTTATGATTAGTGATTGCTATCGTGAGTAAAATCTCTGGTTTCAGCAGCAAAATAAACCACTTTATATATAGAACCCACTGTTGAATAGGACCTTAAATATTTATTTTCCCACTCTTCTTGCCAAATAATCTTCAAGTTGAAGCCTGTCTTCTAATGAAACAATGTCAGCAGTAAAACCAGATCTTGAGGCAGTCATGGTTTTAGAAAGGGCAGTCAGCAGCAGAAAGCAAGAAATTAATCTTACTGTCTAAATGAAACATCCTTGGAACCCTGTGAGCTTGGAATTAGGCGACTGTGTTTTACAGGGATGAGCTTTGTGGTGATCCCAGGGTACACCACCATCACCCCCTGTTCCAGGTAATTGGTAACCCCATTGGAAGTGTCCTGACTCCATGTGTCACCTGCTGTGTTTCCACAGAACTTTCAGTCTTACCACTCTTAAAATTATTAGTGTCAACTTGGAGATTTTTGAATTGGTAGAGCACTCACAAAAATGTTTCTTCATATGATTTGGCAAATGGTTACGTGATACGAGCCATTATATTGTATTACATTCTATTATTATATATTATATGCTATGTGACAGGGATTTGGATTAAATGACCTTTAAAGGTCCTTTTCAACCCAAACTCTTCTCTGGTTCTGTGATTCTGTAAAATATGAATAATCTAGTTGTACAGCTCACATTTTTCCAAATTGAATTCTACCAGAGAAAGCAAAGCTTTTTGCCTCTAAGGCTCACTAGATGAAGACTTTTAGGCTTGTGGAGGATTGGAATAGTTCCAGTTAAGACTAACAAGCCAAAATTTAGAAATAGTTGGAGCTAACCTTTGATGAGAGAGGAAAGAAAGGGTCTCCTAAAGTGAGTTCCTAAAGAACACTCATTTAGGTGAAAGGATGTAAGAAGGCAAAAATCTCTGAAGTAAAATAAATTCATGGCTTCTGAGAAGCCCCAGAAGCACAGCACTGAAGGTGTTGGGCAATGCATGAAAATGAGATACAGAGGAGTAGAAGACAGCTTTTACTACATCAGTAGGTTTGCATAACACAGTGAGACTGGGAGAGGAAATGATGTCTTCATTTCCCAGTTTTATGAGAGCCTGGATGTGTGGAATAAAGCTCTGGGAGAAGACAGCAAGGAGGGAGAGGAAGGTTTCTTGTGAGTAATCTAACTCAAAAATTGGAAGTTGTCTTAAATTTTGCATCATCTTTCAGGTTAAATGGTGATTCTTTGTGTGAGTCAGTTTGTTTTGCCACTGGAATCTGACCATAAAGTTCTTAGACATTGGGTCTCTAGTACTGTGTGTTCAGTTGTGCTTCAGGAGTTCTCTTATCATTATAAATGTCTCTCATTCCATCTGCCTGAACAGATAGGGCTGTGCTAAGTCTGTTATTAATTTTTTAGGTTGTTTCTTTCCAGATAAATAAAATATTTAAAGTGAATATTTTCCCAGCACCTGCAGCTGCTCAAAACCCCAGCACATTATGCAGCTGAATTCAAGCAATAAAGACTACTAACTTAGAATACTTCCAGTACCAATGAGCTTTCAGAATGTTGTCCCTGAGAACAGGTAATTGCTAAGTGACTGTTCTTTGAATACTTCAGATCCACAGATATATTGGTGTGCTTGTATCTGTTGTGAGTGACTACATGATCTGTTTATATGAATTTATCATCTTGATTAGCCTGTTGTTCAGGCTTCTAACTCAACAGACTTTCCACTGGTTTAGTGTCTGCATCCTCACATCAGCTCTTTTTTGCTCAGTCACTGCTGCTGTCCACAGCCAGGCTGCACATGGTTTGGAGCAACCTGGGCCAGGGGAAGGGGTCCCTGCCCAAGGAAAAGGATTTTTGAGAGCTTTGGGGTCCCTTCCAACCCAAACCATTCTGGGATTCCGAGATTCCATGATTCCACTTGCTGATTGAAAACTTTTGAGGCAGGAATTCAAGTGTTACACTCCCAAGCTAACAAAGCCCATGTAGAAAGTTGTATTTGCTTTCCAGGGATGGATTTATGGGAGAGAGCAGCTTTAGTCTTGTGGCTCCAGGAGGAGAAGAGTGCCCTCCCTCTGAGCCTGCACCCAGAGTCTGCAACTTTACAACTGCTCATACACAAACTCGCCTGAATAAAGTTTTTAGTCCGTCTTTGTTTGTTTTTTTTAATCAGCATATCTTGATTAGTGTGACTGTGTAAATCTGTGGGTACATTTGGTGACTCAGTGTCATTATATGGATTTACATGTGCAAGAAGACAAGTTTGCTGCTGGCATTGTGGTGCCTTGATTGCCTGCAGCTGTGGAATTTGCATGTGCTTGGGATCCTGGTCACTGGTAAAAATGCAGAAGCATTTATTCAAGGTTCATAAATAGCTTCTAATTTTTAATTTAATGGAAATTTAAACATGAAACCAGGAGAATTCATTTCACAAGTGTCCAAAGAGAGCTAAGAGCCTTGTCTCAGGCATAAAAGCAGGTTTTGTTTGCTCCTGATATCCTTTCACTTGGCTTACCAAGCTTGTAACACAGTTTATCTTTCACTGCTGCATTTGATTAATTTTGCAGAAATGTATCCCCAGGAACAATTAGATTTAACTCATGATCCCTCCTGGAAGTGGTTCTCTCTCCCTCCTTTTTCTCTATGTTTTACTTTACAGACCATCATCTCCCATCTGTTTTATACTATTATTTGTCCTCCTCATAAAGTAAACATTACCATTTTCATATTCTGTAAGTTACATTTTATGAAATATCAAAACCTATAAAACTTACCAGCTGAGGACCTACTTGTTTGGATTTTTGTGTGGAGCAGAAAGTAGGAGAAAGGAGGGAAGGAGAGGTTGTTTTGGAGCCCACAGCACTATTTCAGTGCTTGATATAGAACAGTAAAACATTTTGAACTCTATTGTTAAGAATCCACGTGTGATATAAATCAGAATTATTATCCTTATCTCATCACTGGGAAGGTTGCAGCACACAGGGAGATTATTTGTCCAAGGCTCCCATCAGAGCAGAGGCAGGGCTGAAAATAGAACCAATGTTTGAGCAGAGTTCAGTGCCAGATCTGTGACACCATCACACCGAGGAGGGCGAATGGAAAATGCTGGCAGAGGTGGGAGTCACACAGGGACACCCTGGGACACTGCTCTGAGGGTACTTTGCTGGCTTTCCATGGAAAATAATTCACCTGCAATGCTGAAAAGCCAGAGCCACTGAGGAAACTCGTTACCAGTCAGTGGTCAATAAACCACTGCCAAACTTAAAACAAAAAACAAAACCAAAAAAACCCACCAAAAACCAAAACCAAAAAGCAAACAAATCCTCCCAAAAAACAAACAAACCCCCAAACAAAAAGCAAAAGAATTCCCCCCAAAATACCACGAATAATAATAATAGTAATAGTAATAATGATAATAATAATGAGCCAGGTGAAATTCCCCTTTCCAAATGGTGAGTTGTGCAGGAGAAGAGCAATGCAGGGCTCAGGAAGAGGAGGAACCTGCTGGGTTCTGGCACAGCCCTGCTGAGGCCCTGGCAGACCAGGGGTGTTTTATTCTCTGCACTCAGCCAGGCACAGCAGGGCCAGGGCTCCAGTGCTGCTGCTCCTGAGGCTGAACTTGGGGACCTCCATGTGGAAGTTTTATCTGTTCCAATTTGTGTTACACTAACAAGTGTGTCACTGTTAACCCAGCAGAGCTCATTTCCCATGGAAGTGGGAATCTGATTCCCCTGGGTACCCTGCAGCAGCAGCATTATGTATTTCAAGGGAAAATGTGTTTCTGAATCTGATGTTTGACAGCTTTTCACAATGATATTTAAGTATTGAGCCATTTAAGCATCAAAACTTGTTATCTGGGATAAACTGGTATATGTGTTTACTTTCTGCTGGCTTCTTCCCCATTTATTTAGATTTAGAAACCAAGAATGTTGTGCCTGATTCATCTAAGAACTTAAATATATATCTAAAATTATCCCTAGTTAATTAGTTCCATTTGAAGTTTTTGTGCTTGAATGCATAAGACTTTCAGCATGCTGCTGTTATGCACTAGATCAGGGCTTTGGGAAGAAGAGATCCATTAAAAAATTATTTAATTGCCTGAAATTTTAGTCTGTAATTCAAAAGCCTCCTGCTAAGTTTAAAGCCCAAACAACAAATCTTTTTTTCTAATAATTAGTTGATATGTACATATTCCTGAAGGACATTGAGATGCTTAATCCAGCAGAAAATTGCTATCTGGTGGACTACAGGGAAAAAGGAAGACAAAATTTTGTTGTTATTATTATTTTTTAAAATGTAGACAATTATAATTAGACAAGAATGAAGAAATATAGTTAAATAATGAGAGGAGCAGAGCTACACAAACCTTAGTGTGTAGCTGGTTCTGAAGCCATCATTGAAACCAAAGCATTTCTCCTGTTGCCAGTAAAACAATTTATGGAAATGGCAGAGTTTATGATTTAAGTAGTGGAAAGAGGCATTGCTTGGCTGTGGGGTGGTGCACAGGTTGGCATTGACCTGCACAGGGAATTCCTGGGCAGTGGAGGTGGGATGGAAGGAGATGAGCCCAGAGCAGAGGGGGCTCCATGCCCTGAGCCCCTGCCAGGGGCTGCTCCCGCAGGGCAGGAGCAGCAGAGCAGGGAGGGCTGCAGAGCCTCTCCCTGCCAGGGGCAGTCTCTGTTCACAGCCCTGGGCTCAGGTCTGGGAGTGTCTGTGCAAAGGCACAGGGGCAGCAGGAGGTGCCTTCCAGATGGAGATCACTGCGGGCCATGGCATGGCCCAGAAAATCACAACAGCACCACTTACATAACAGCTCTGTGACCCAGCATCATCTCACTGCTGCAGTCAGCTCCCGAGGACCAGGGGGTGGGGTGGGTGTTCTGTCTGTGCACTCTTTGTCCCCATTTGGATGAGAAGACAACACTAGAGCAGTAAAAAAACCAAAACAAACCAACCAACAAAAAACAAAACAAAACAAATCAAAAAAACCCAACCAAAACCAACCACAGAAAAGTCCTGGAGTGGTAACAATGGACGGGTTTCAGTAGCCTTGTCTGCAGTGTAAAGTGTCTGCCCAGAGGGAAGAGAAGGAATTTAAAAGGATCCCAGTGTGTGGTGGACTAGGGTTCATGTTAGTACATTTAATTTAATTACTAACTAATAAATTTAATGAGGATGTAATTGGTGTGTTTTCCCCAATTTGGTTTATTTTAAGAAGGAGATTCAGGTAAACTCTTCCCTGCTGTTTGGGGTTTAGTGCCCAGGATCACTGTGTTTCCAGCCTGTGTCACATGCTGAGGGCACAGGCTGGTGCTGTCAGCCCTCCCAAAGAACGAGGGTTATGGTGGCGAGGAGGAGGAGGAGGAGGAGGAAGCTGGGCTCTGATTTCACTGCTGAGAACAGCAGAGTTTCCTATCAGATAACAAGCCCACATTAGCTTTGGTAAAATTCTTGTGGAGGTTAATCTTTCCAGAACAGGGCAAAGGTGTTTGCATTATTCAGGGTTGGTTACTGATGTCCCACACGAGCCTCCTGCCAAAAGGAGCGAGAGCTGCTGCCCCTCTCAGAGAGAGCAGTGTCCCCTGTGCTGCTCTCATGGCTGTGATGCTGATTCTGCTCTGGGCCTTGGGAATTCCTCAGCTTGGATGCCAGCTCAGGTACCTGGGTCTCTGTGGGACACCTGATTCTGACCCCACATGACACAAAATCCCATGCTTGGAATTCCTGTAATTCTTGCTGATAAACCCCAGCAGAAATGTGGGTGTCTGATGGTGCAGACACAGTGTGACCCAGCAGACTTCTTATCATCTTTACATATAAATCTGTGTCACACAGAGCAACCTGCAGGCAGCAGGAGAGATGGTGCAAACACACGAGCAAAAACGAGCTCTAAAGCCTGACTTTGCTCTGCAGACACTGCCAGCAGTTCTAGCCTGGGTTGTTATTGGTAGATTGTGAGTTGTTATCTCTGCTAACCTTGGAAATAATTCCAGCACTGGGTAGAACTGCTGAAAAGGACCCTGACAGAAAATATTTGCTTCCCACATGGATGTTGTAAATACACACGCAGAGATAAAGTAACCTTAAACGAAGGGTAAAAGTCTGGCTCATTGTAAGTCAGTGATAAAACCTCCAGGTTGCAATCTCACAAAATAAGTTTTAGAGCACTGCATAGAAATGATAATACGAAGACAAAATAAATTTTAAAAAATACATTAAATTCTGGAGCAGTTGATGAAAAGTGTTTCAAACTAAATGCTGTGACCTTGAGACACAAAACAGTTAAACAACCCATTTCCAGAAATGCTCTTAGAGGTCATTCTCAGGCTGCAGGGATATAGGCCATGTCCTCTCGTCTAGAGGGCATGGCATAACTGTATATTGAATTTGGCAAACTTGAGGACGAGCAAATTGCTCCCCAGCAACAAAAGAGCTGCATTCATGTGGACGTAGGAATTGCTGCCCAGTCTCTGATGAGCCTGTCCCGTTCCCCTTGTGGAGAGAAGGCAGCTGGGATCCTCCTTGGAAAGAGGGAAGGGCTGATGTTACCCAACTTTATTCACAGGCAGCATCTGAATGCCTGGAGAGAACATTTGTTCAGGAGGCACAGCCTTGTGTGATCTAGAGGGAGATCTCCTTTGGTGCCCCCCACAGCTGGGCTCAGCCAGACAAGACACAAATGACTGGTTTGAAAACACAAACACCTGCAGGATGTTGAACTCTAGTTTAATTTTGGTTTTTTTTTTCTCTGTTGGTGAATGTACAAGGCCCTGGGGAGAACTTGCTTTAGCTTTCTGGGAGGTGATTTGCACTGAGGACATTTCCCTGCATGCCACTTGAGCCAACAGTGATAGTCCCACTGTCAAGAATGTTCATTATTGCTGTGGTGTGCCCTGTGCCAGTAAAAACCTGGTGCTGTGTTAACCAGCCCTGAACATTACAGGGGAAATATCCTGGAAATAGCCTCGTCCTGATCACTGCTCAGAGCTGCTCCATATGCACACGAGGAACAAATAATCTTAATTACAAGGTACTTAGAATGCTAGTAGGATGAACTGGTATTTGTTGTTCTTTGAACTTTAGAATTATTCTGCTAATAAGTGCATTGAATCTTTTTTAAGGTTGGAGAAAGTTCACACTGTGCAGATGCATCTGGAGTGCCAATATCCAGCCCACAGAGTGCCAGCACCCTCAGTGAGACTTTGTGTACTCTGCTGAATGCTTCAGACCTGGGGATGAGCACTGCAAAGCAGCCAGGTGGTGTTTATTGCATGAGGGCTCTGTATGAAAGCTTTCCATTGCAGGGGAGGAAGGGCTTGTGTCCTCTTCAGGATGTTAAAGCCAAAGGATGTCAGCACTCTCTGATCTCCAGGGTGCTGCTACATCAAGTTCTTCTTTGAATGGCCTTTTCTCTACTTGTTCAGGGTTAATGTAATATAACCTTCATTAGTTTTTCTGTTTTATTTGCATTTATCTTCCTTTTCATCAATGATGAATTTCTGCTAGGGGTTCCATAATAATGCTTTTGGTTAATCCAGGCTGGACTGTATCTGGAGCTGGAAGTGCTGGGTTAAGGGTTAGAGTTGATGATCTTCCAACCTTAATGGTTCCATGATTCTAAAAAGACTGGAATTGTAGAGACCATGAATGATCATTTAGTTGTTCTTGCCATGCAGAGGAGGATAAGGTGAAGCTAGACTGCTCTGGATAGATGCTTTATTTAAGCTCCCTCTTAAAAGCTGTGGACAAGAAGTGTCCTGGGTCACCCATTTGCTGGAGCACTCCCAGGCAGCAGCATGTGTGATGGGTGTCCCAGATTTCCTGGAACCTTGAAGTACCCCTGGCTCTGCTTAGCTCATGGTTAGACAGGTGGGGAAGAGAGGTGGATTTTCTGGTTTTGGAGGGGATGGGGTTGACCTAGAACCCACTGATGCCTTGAGAGGCTCCCTGGAGCAGAGGCTGGACAGTGTTAAAGGAATGAAGTTGGGATTCATTAAAAGGCCTTCAAGGGATACACCTTGGGCAGTACCAGAGCCTGGCCATGGCTCCACTCAGGATGGACCCTGAGTCACGAGTTTTCACACTTTTATAAGTTTTGGGGTTCATTGTCCAGTCACAGCTCCAGGTGATGCAGTCCCATCCTCCCAGGTTGCTCTCCTCAATTTGCTGCTGTTTGCACTTTTTGGGCCTGAAGCTGCAGCAGTGTCCGTGGTTCTGGGGCTGGCAAAGGATTGTTCTGTGTGACTGAGCTGTGAGGAGAGCTGGCTGACTCTGTATGAAGTTCAGAGTTACACACTAATGCAGTACAGAGTCTGGAAAATATGAAAGCTCAAACTTGAGGCATCACCACCTTGTAGTTTCTTCCATGATATAGAACTGTCATTTAGAACAATCAGTATTGTAATTACTGAAGTGCTTGGAAAACTTGACTTTCGTGTTCTTTGCCCTTCCAGCATAACCCAAGCCCTTTCCTCTGGTTAAAATCCCAAGCAGTGAAAGGTTTTTGCCACAGCCAAACCCGAGATGTAGCACTCCAAACGATGCCCTACCTCCACAAAGTAAACATGGAATAATTGCTTCCTATTTCATGTGTACAGATCTCCTCTTAACACAGTCTGCCATCAGAGGCTTTACTCTGAACTACCAGAAATTCCAGATCTATTTTTCCCCCAGTGTTCTGTGAACACTTACTCATAATTTGGTATTTCCCGTTAGCAATTTTTTTTTTTTTTTTTTTTTTTTGTGGAAAGTTTTATTTTAGTAACATTAAAACATCTATATACATAAAGTAAAATGTAGTTTTCTCATTAGTATCTCAGACAAAATGTGTAGAAAGAAAAGCAGTGAGGCTAGTTGACTGGAAATCAAGGTGTTTCTCAGACAGAGCTTATTTATTCTGGGAATCAGTAAGGGAATTCCTCAACAGTGTGGAACTGCCAATCCATGAGCTTTGTCCCTCTGCTCCTGTCCTACCACTGTGCCCACACAGAGCCTGAAAAGAGCTGGGGTTTTGTTTAGTGGAGCACCCTCATTCATAGAATCCCAGAATGGTTTGGGTGGGAGGGGACCTTAGAGCCCAGCCAGAGCCCCCCCTGCCATGGCCAGGGACACCTCCCACTGTTCCAGGGTGCTCCCAGCCCCATCCAGCCTGGCCTTGGACAGAAAATTCCCTTCACATTTTCATTTTGTTGTAGCTAACAGCAATGTCTGCCCCTGTCACATAAAACCCCAGTGCTGTGGGAAGACCCTGGATGTCTCCTTCCTTCAGGTATGATGTGCATAAACACTGCTCAGGCACTGAAACATTTCCTATAAATTATTAACCTTTCCTGGCTCTTCCCTTTCTGCTCTTAGAGCAGAGTGTTTCTGAGCTTTGGAACCAAGAGCCTGGAATTTGTTTTTGCAGTTGAGATTTGGGAAATGAAAGAGACACACTCTCCTGCCTACTGTGAAGGAGTGAACAGAACAGAATAAACAGATTTTATGAGGTAGAAGTAGATTTCATTCTCTGATCTGCACCCTGACACTGATAATGTCATTATATATAATAATATATATTTCACATGCATATAATAATAATTATTATATATTTGTAACACTTAATTCTACATGGATCAGCAGACAATATCAACCTCTTGGCCTTAGTTAGCTGTAGTCCTGTCCAAAGCTGCTGGAATTTGAATTCATTTCTCACTGAAATCAATGGAAATGTTTTCATTGATTCTGGTTGAACTGTTTCAAGTGAAAGCATCATCCTGTCCATGCTCATTTGCAGATGTTTACCCAGACATTTCCTTAACGTAGTTTTCTGGGATCTTATATTTCCTATGTTTTGATTTTGGGTGTAAATGTTGTGTGCTTTGGTTTTGATTAATTTTTTGGTCTGTGTCAAAATTATGGAAGTTTCTTCCTAACCTCACTTTCCTAATGATAAACATTGGAAGAAGATCAAACCAGCCCTGTATCTTCAGAAATGTATGGTCTGCCTTGATAGCAGCCTATCAGAGAATGTCAAGAACATAAAAAATTACAGCACTGCTCTCCTGCACATCAAGCAGCTTACTGGGAAGTAAAGAGCCAAGAGGAATTGAAACACAATCCCTCACTGCAGCAGCTGAGACAGAGAGTGTTGGGAGGGAGGGGAATCTATCCTGGCTGGGACAATCCTCCTTGTTGAAAGTTGCTGATTCACATGCAGTGAGCAGGCAGCTGCCAGGGTGTGAGGCACTAAATCCACCCAGCTGTGAATCCCTCCCCAGCTGGCACTCGCCAGTGGGTTTACTGGAGCTGGCAGAGTGCAGTGGGAGCCTGGGCTGCAGGCACTGCTGGCATTTCCAGCACAGCCCCCACTGCTGAAGGTTCAGCACCCACACCAGCCTGTCTGGAACTCTGCTGGGAGAAATCAGCAGGGCCTGGGAGCATCTGACAGTGCTGCAGCAACACCCGTGAAAATTCATTGCTGTGCTCTTGTATTGGGGTTTTCTAGATAAATGTGGCTGCCTCTAAACTGGGACATCAGGGGCTGCAGTCCAGGGATCAGTAGTGTTCTCCTGCCATCCCCATTTTAATGTAGTC
Organism: Polioptila caerulea; assembly: GCA_013397295.1. Lineage (NCBI taxonomy): Eukaryota > Metazoa > Chordata > Aves > Passeriformes > Certhiidae > Polioptila > Polioptila caerulea. Next base: position 116,203 of record VYXF01005267.1, on the reverse strand, counting down.
CTACAGTATGGAAAAGCAAAAGAGACCCTTCCCAAGAGCAGGACCTCAAGCCAAAGGTCAGTTTTTTTCAAATGATGGACTCATACCAAAAATATTCCATCCCAAATGCATCAGTGAGTGTAGGGTCATGACAGTGGCATCCAGGTGACAAGCAGGATTCTTTCAGATGAACTAGAATAACAAAGAAAGGTATTGTTCTGGCTTCAGATAGTTTTGGTAGAAGTTTTAATAAAACAAGTTTGCCATGAGGCACTCAAGCTCTTCTTTAGGCATCAAGTCTGAAGCAGCAAATTGAAGAAAAGTTTCCTGTCACAAAGGAGAATGTCTGGAGGAGGCTGAATGCCAGGGAAGAAGGGCATCCAGCCTTTGTGACCTGCTCTGTAGCCCTGCTAACATCAGAAGGGCTGGGGACACTTGGAAATGATGGTACAAGCTATAAATACTCCACCTGCTTCCCCGAGTCTTCTAAAACTGTAATTCCTGCCTTGGGATGCTCATCTGCTTCAGAAAATAGGAGTCAGTAGTAAACACCAGCCACTTGCCAAAAGGCATCTTGACTGTGGGAGGAACAAATGAGACTTAGATTTTAGCAGCTATTGTCCCTGGGTTTTTGTGTCTGCCACTGTGACACTTGATTTGCAGTTTGGGAACTTTGCTGTGGTGACAAAAGTCTGCCTGTAATGAGGAGGAGTTGGGAGTTTTTCATCAGTTATTCTCTGCTGAGAGCTGGCAGCTGGTCATGCTGCTCCCTTGCTGTGCAGAGCCAAGGCAGATCTGACACGGTGCCAGTTCCTGGCTTTGTTTTGTGGTGCCTTTTTTCCCCCTGCAGGTACTGTGCTGAGCTCATTTTAAGCCATCTTTTGTATTATATTCAAAATAAGCTGGAGTTGTGGAGATTCTTCCAAACATCATCTCCTGAGTGCCAGATTTCAATATAGTTGTGTTTTATGTAGAAAAGATCCAAAGCCAACTCAGAAACAAGCTGGGAAGTTGTTCCCAAATCCTCAATCCCATGAACATTCCATGCTGCTCTCCCTTCCCTGGGATCCTTGGTGGGGCTGAGGTTTTTGTTTGTCTTGACTGAGAACAAACACATGTTCATGCAGGATGTGCCTGTGCCCTATGACAAAATTAATTTGTATTTAAAATGTTTTTGCTGCTTGGCTTGCCTCAAAGGGAGGTTTTCAGCTGTTCAATGAGGCAGCACCTTCCAGCTATTGTGGGCCAAGTAGAAAACTCCCAGGTTTCGAGGGTTTGCACATGGATTTTTGGTTTTGTCTCTCTGAAAATAACAATCCTCTGCTTTCAAAGAGCTGCATGGGTGACACCAGATCAGAAGACTGAGAGGAACCCTCAGCCCTGGGTGTCCCTTTCTGCAGGGTGGGCTCTGAGCAGGGCCCAGGCAGTGGAGGCAGAATTAGGAGCAAATGTTACAGTCAAATAGCAAAGAACAGTGGTCTGGGTGGGAGAATGTTTGAGGGTGTATTCTTGGAATGTTGCATTTAAATTAAGCCTCAATTCTCCTTTTTTGGGGATCTAGACCAGAGTTAACTCCAGAAGCTGTGATCCCCTTGGACTTTCCTGGGGATGGGAAAAGGAGGAAACTTAGCAAGAAATCAGGGAGAGGCACCTGGATGTGCAGGAGCTGTGGAATTGCAGTCAGCCATGCAAAACCCAAGGAAGGAAAAGGTGTATAAAGAGAAAAGAGGCAAAAACTCTGTTGTCCTGTGTTTTCCCTCATTATGGGGAAAGAAAAATGGCAGGATGGAAATGAGAGACCACAAAAATCTTTATTTTAATATGAGTATAGGAATCTGTGTTCAGGATGTATAAGGATAAATTCATTTAGTGTCAGTGATTATGCAGGAAATGGAGGATCACTAAACTATTTTAAAGTTCAGGATGTTGTTAAAGAGAGGAAAAGGAAAGTTCTCTCTTTGGAGTTTTTATTTTGTGAGGTGGGAGGACAATAGTGTAAATACAGATTTGATTTGAGACAGACTCTTTAGTCAGGTGCTTTATGATAAACTGAATTGCATTTAGGAACTTCAGGCCTATAAAGGAATATAAAATTTAAATGAAACATTAATATAACTGGTGGCTTTTGCCACCAGAGGCTTTGCACCATAAAAAGTGCAAACATTAATGGCATGAGAAACAAAGGGCTTCACATCCTGATTGAACCAAACCCTCTCCAGTCTGTTTCCTGTTCTCCATGGGGCACCAGCACTTGGGATCTGCCAAGTTTATGGCCTTTGTTCTTTATTACTCTTTGTGATAAAAATATTCCACTGTTCTGTGGGTGCCAAGCTCCTGGTGAAGGCTCTGGAGCTGTTTGGCACACAAGGAATGGAGAATTCAGGTTTTGGCCTTTAAGCTGCAGAGAGTGCAGCTGGTGTTGGTACCAGAGCAGTGCTGGGATGTGCTGCAGGATGGGCCACGTGTGCTGATGGTGCCACCCATCATCAGAGGCTTTGGGAAGAGGTGGATTCAACATTTTACAGCTCAGAACACGAGGCCTTGCTCTGCTCTTCCCAGTCCCAGCGTGAGTGGGAGGATTTTCTTTTGAGGACAAACTGTAGCCAGTATAAAATAACAGCAGGTTCTGCACCACACTCTCCTCAATGCATTGCTGTACATTGATTCACCCACTTCTTCCACTGTTGCTTATTTTCAAGTCCTAATGTAGTTGTTCACTCTATTATATTGGAATTAAAATACAAAATATCTGAAGCAAACTACAGTGGACTCCTAACACAAGTGGTCAGGAACCATGAAAAATAACCCAAATGGTAACTGTAAACTGAGCACTCTGGGTGATTTGTTTTAAAAAATCAGGTTCTGTTTGCCAAAGCAGGGAGATTAACCTTCATGGCACAACGAGAGTTTAGTTGGCTGTATGAATTTCTTTGGCAATTCTACATGAATAACATAAGTCACTGGTGGTAAAAATATATTCTGAGTCCACTACTTTTTTGTTTTCTGCTATAATTTATTGGATAATGCCATAAATTAGTGTGAAAAATCTGAAGGTATCTGATTTATATTTAAAGAACGAGAAGTTTCCAAGCCCTATTCAGAAAGTGGTGGAAACTAAGGGTACTTGAGTGAAGTAATAGTTAGCTTTTGTCAAGCACTTTCTGTCAAAAGATTTACAATTTTCCAGAAGAAATGGAGTCAGGAAAATGAAGTGTGCCAGATGTCTCAGTCATTGAGTGACAAAATTAGATATTTAATATTACATGCTCTCCTAGCATGTAATACCTGAGAGTAGGCCTGCAGATGATTATAAATATATTGATAAGTTGTCAAAATTATCTTTTAACTACTACACTTGACTATTCAAGCATATTCTATTAATTCTCTATAAACCAGTAATTAAAATGATTCTTCTTCAAGGTATTTCAGTTCTTTAAAGCACCCTTGGCTTCCTGAGGTGCCTGTGGGTAACCCTTGGATCTGCCCAGCAGAAATCTGAATGCTGACAAGTGTTCATGTTTTGAGGGAGAGCTCAGGCACAGGGGGTATGGCTGTGCCCTGCAAACCTTTCCAGAGGAGTTTGTGCTGCAGTGAGGAATGAACACGTTCTCAGAGTTCCTCTGCACAAAAGCAATCAGTTGTCAGCCTGTCCTGATCTCCTGTGTGAAGCACACAGAGACAGGTACAAAACACAGCACCTTAAGAGCTTCCATGAGGTGACAGTGAGGACAAGAGGAAGAGGAGTTACTGATGCAAAGCATCCTCAGTGTCTGCAGCTTCTTGGCCCAAAAGAAGGGATTTGAGGTTATTTTCCTGCCCCCTTCCCCTCTGAGGTTTGCATACTCTTAAACTGTGGGGCATTTGATGCTTCAATAACATTCTCTGTCAGATTTCTTTCTGGAGGGCATCACTCTGTCTCTTCAGTTTTCTCTGAGCTTATTGCACCTCTCCATGACAGAAACTCTTCCTTTTGTACTGTCCGGTCTGCAAGGAAGATTTCAGGCATGTGGCTCTGTGGATAGGGAAAAAGAACTGCAGGGAAGCTGGGCTGAATAAAGATCCAGTCACTGCCCACTTGCTGGTGCCTTTTCTGGCATCCTGGGATAAGGGCTGTGGGCTCCTGCTCAGCACACAGGGCACGCCAGGCAGGAGACTCCACTCCTCAAAGGCAGGACACACTGGGAAGGTGTCTGTAAATGCTGCTCTTAATTCAATCAGACCTTTGAAAGGTTCTTTCCAGCCTTCCAGAAGAGGAAGGAGATCCACTGGGGGGACAGGTGGAACAGATGCTGGGTGCAGGTAAAACTGAGCAGGTCCTGAAGGCTCCACCAGCATAAATCAGTTCCCACCCAACCTCTGCATCCCTCCACCTTCTTTGCGCTGGTCTGTCCCTTCACAAAAATATTATTGCATTGAGAGCAGGACAGAATTACCTTGGCTCCAGCATGGAGAATTCAGATTTGCTCTACAAGCTCTGTCACCTGGAAAAATTTGCAGTTTTCTTTGATAACAAATAACACAAGGAGCAACAGGAAAGCTGCCAAGCATGGCAGAGGCTGTAAGTCACCGCTAACAGGGGCACTTTGTCAGTGACAAATCATGAAGAGAAGGAAACACAACCACTGTGGCCTCACTGCATGAGAACCCAAAGCTTGAGAGATGTCTGGAACCCACATAATTCATAAAGATTGAAAGCAACGTCTTAAAGGCAGCAGCAACTGAAGTGTTTAACTCCAGCCTTATTCTAATGCAGGGCACTAGAGAACCTGAACAAACCACTCAGGTTTCATGGCCTGTTTTGGAGTAATACTTCCCAGTGTTTGTCAATCCATCATTTATGCCACCAGAGCTGGGCTTTCTTTGCAGAGAATGAGGAGTTTTGGACAGCAGATTAGTGGGAAGGAAGCTTATGAGATGGAGGAGCCAAAGGCAATCCAGCACTGGCAACCTGGAATTTCCTGACTCTGCCTTGCAGACAGAAGTGTTGAGTGATTGCTGGGGCTTAGAACAGCATGGATATCAGGATGGAGTTTCTGCATTAAACCCATTTAGAGAGAGTCACCAGACAGTTCTTTAAGTTGGAAAGAACTGGAAATTCATAATTACTTTGGCTTTATCCAGAAGTGTAATGTATTTAATTCTTTCCCAGTGCTGGACCAGGCAGTCAGTAATTACACTAATAGTGTTATCTCCCTTATTAAAGAATGCCTTATCTGAGTAATATTGCTAATTCATATGCATCTGGTATAATTTGAGCTTTCAGGACTTTTTATGATCATATATATGGTTTTGTCTTTCTTTTGATTCTTCCTGACTCCTTAGACATAACGTTTTTCTTGGTTGACAAAATGCCATTTTTATCTCCAGGCTTGAAGTGGTTTTTAGTAACAAGAGTAAATCTCAATTCTAAGCAAGAGTGTGAGTCTGACCCAAGAGTTCTGGCCCTCCCCTCATCTCTGCTAGCAAGGGTGAGGCTGCTCCAGTTGTAAAATATCCTCATGCATCACATGGTGCTCCCAATATTCCACTTCAGGTATGCAAACAGTGGTTTTCATATGAGCTGTTCCAAGTTTGCTGGGAATCTCCATATTTCTTAGATTATTTTTTGAACAAAGGAACTGTTGTGACAGCTTGTACTAAGCTATCTGCAAAAAGCTGTTTCTCTTTCACTTGAGTTTGCACTTGGATTTTCTTGTTGTGCTGCTTTGTGACACGTTTGGGTTTAATTATGATACTTACCATGATCTTGTCACCTTTATCCAAGAGTTTTTCCTTTGTAGCTTTTTGAGTACATTTGCTGAACTGTGAGATTGAAATTTAAAATACTTCAATGCCTTTTATAACCCTTGTAAGTATGAATTATATTTCTTAATTATCTTTTCCAGTATTTAGGCATTTCACAGATTGGGAAATAGATTTTTCAAAAAGATAGTCTTGATTGTACAATACACTTGGTGTTTCTTTCTCTGTAGGACTTTAATTTTTATTGAAGTCATTAAAACTTTTGATTTTTGATTGAAAAAGCTACACTTGGACCTGTCAGAAATTCAAGACCCCCATCTCCTGGGAATTATGGATCACATCTCTCATTTGCCTGTTTTCCCACGGACTCTGGCCTCCTTTTGGGTGCCAGGGGACATTGGCACACCCTAATCCCAACACTTTTCTTTGAAGTTATTACTGCAAACAATGATTGTATCCATTGAAAACTCTTCCTAATCTCCCTGATTCTCTCCAGGGGTGAAGCTGTGAAGTCAAAATGCTGTAACACATCCCCATTCCCATGGCAGCCTGCTTGCTCTGGCTTGATTATTATTTACATACAGCTTTTAGAGAAATGTGTTACTCCAGTGAGTATCTCCAGTTCTCAAGTGAGAGCTCTCTTTTACTGTGAGAATTTAGATAAACATCCACTGTGTAATGAAATACCCACAATTTTCACTGGAGCAAAAGGACTGCATTTAGTCATAATTATGCTGTACTTTGGGCCATGTGCAAGATCCTGATTCAATTCAGAGTGTGAATTAAAGTGGAATCTTTTTGCTTTAAAAAGAATTGACCCAAATTCCAGAGCATTCCTTGGGAATGCCCCCATTCCTTCCCACCCCATTCACCATGAAAAATATTCAAGTCAGAGTTTCATCCTGCTGAAGGGAGGAAGTAGGGAAATGTTTAGGATCAGAGGAAAAGGAATGAATTTGTAGCCAGAGAAGGGGGATATTTCCCATCAATTCAACAGAAAATTCTGATAGAAATTGCTGAGGTAAAAAGTGTAAGGGACCCTTGGGGCAAGCCAAGACCAGAAATCAGAGAAAGGGCAGCAAATGCAGCACCACAGAGCTGAGGGTGTTCCAGAATTTCTAAACCCTTCTGGCAGGACCCAGCCTGGCACTGCCACAACCACGGGACATCCTGGAGAGCTGGCCCTGCCTGGGGATCCCTGCTGGGCTCCATCAGCTCCAGTGCCCCTCTCCAGAAGGGAAATAACATTTGCTGCATTTGCTCCCTGCTCAGGAAACTCCAGGGACTTGACCCCAGCACCCTGAGCCTCAGAACATCCTTCCTCTGCAGATACTGGGCTTCAAACGTGGTGCCAGAGACAGGGAAGAAAGCAACATTCCATCTTCCTTAAAAAAACAGGAAAAGTGGGCTTCCCTGTGCTGTACCCAAGGTTTCTTGTCCTGAGGGGAGAGATTAGCTTTTCTGTGTCTGACTTTGCCTCTTATACAACTGCAAATCCTGGGAAGGCTGAGTTACATCTGGAGAGAAAGGACTGTACCTTTTTTAACAAAAATGTGGGTTTACTTTTAACAGATAGCAGTAGTTTCACTTTTCCTGGGATGCTGATAGCCTGTCAGTGGAAAATGTAGGCTTGGACAGTGTGGGTATGATTTATCTTCCTATGAAACCTGGCATGAATTTCCCGAACACTTCTAGTTCCTGATAATGTATTTTTTTATTTCATTTCCTTCCATTGTTAGACAGAAAACATCACCTGATGAGTGGACACAAAACACAGCATGAAAAGGTCTCCAACCCAACTTTTACTATGTACAAGTGAAAACAACAGAAAGTTTTATGAGTTGGCCCATGTTGGAAATATTAATTTTACATGTGTTCCTCAAATAAATGGCACTGAAGCCACCACCTTCAGCCATGAAATGTACCCTTCTTAGTGCTCTTCAGGATCAGCAACCACCAGGTGTTCTTTCAGCTCTGACAGCTAAAAAGTTTTGAACAAGAGAATAATAAACACTGGGGAATTAATAATTCTGGTTTAATTAATTAATTGAGAACTACTGTATTTTAAAAAAATACAAAAAAACACCAACAACCAAGTATCTGAATTCACAGCATTTTAATTGCCACAGAGATGATTATAATGACTAAGATGCTAAATTTTTGAGGACAGAGCAGTAGGGTATTGTTAAAAAGCAGTTTCCATCTGCTGTGTGGTGGTAGTTGCTACAGACTGCACAAAAAGGCCTCAAACACCAACTCACTAACCAACAAAAGAATATAAATTAATCTGAAAAAATGAAAATAAATTCAGTGATCCCTTATCCATCCCAAGTTCTTGAGTATAACAAAAGTTTCCCCACATTTGCAGAGCTCAAACCAGTTTTATTTATCTTACTTTCGTTCAGCCAAGCGTAAAAGCTGGGATGACACAAGAAAATAAAATACACAAGTGATGTGAAGACAGGCATTCCCTGAGCTAACAGTTTGGGGATTCTGACTGAAGTGGGCTGCAGGACCAGGGTATGTCACTATCTTAGCAAAGGAAGTTGGTTTTGGCAGCAGCTGTTTGACTCTGAGGAGGCTCATGATGATTTTCTGCTCTTGAATAGTAAAAACATACAGAACCAGCAGGTCAAATGAGCCAATTTCTGTAAAAAGGAAGGTTATAGAAATATTCCTGTCACAGCATTTCCAGTGGCCATGTCTGCAGGGAGGGAGTAAAGCTGGTTTGGAGTGCATGGAAAGAGGAGCTGAGAAACCCGGAGCAGCTCCAGAGCCTGACTGGGATTCCTTGACAGAAACGTGAGTCCAGTCACTGAGTGCCCTCAGGCAAAGCTCTGCCTGCAGCCACAGGCATTGGAACTTGGTAAAAATGGGTAATTGTAATTCCAGGTCTAATAGTGCTTGTTATATTATCTGTTACATTAAATCCCTGACAAATATTTAATGGGATTAAATTTGTCTTCTGCTCTAGATTTATACAGCACTGCCAGTGCTATATAAACTTCATTAAAGCTCTGTGTAACAGATATTTGGATCCTAACTAGAAAGTCCCATTTTCCAACATCACATCAGTTTTAGTTTCTCTCTTTTATCCCTATTCAGTCATCACTTCCCATTAATTGATGTTTTTAGTCACTTCCCACAGCTTTAGCTACTTCTCAGGTCCTCACTTCAGCAGCTCTGTACTTGGGTTCCAGCCCCATGCTTTGTGCACAGGGCTCACCCTGTGCCTACCAAGGAGCTTTATTTCCTCAGTAACTGTTAAAATCAATGAGACTTGACAGATTCAGTGCAAAAGGGAACTGGGTTTCTCACAGGATTATATTCACAGAACACAGAACTCTGTGTATGAGTTTATGGGTAAGTGCAGACAGATTTTCCTGTGAAGTTCAGAAATAAGAAGGAAAATTATCTCCACTAACTTTCTGCTTTAGTCAGCAACATCCAGCACTAATTCCTGAAAAGACACATATTTCCCTTCTCTCTGTTTTGTTCTACTGCATTAGTACATGCACCTATTATAATTCTTGCCTAATTGCAAACAGACAAGGTGCCTTCCCTCCCTCGGGCCATGCTGGAGCCCAGCATTCTCTGCAGGTACCTGGTGATTGTGTGGCTTTTTGCAAACAGCTGTTCCCTTCTCTGCCCGTGGTGCCTCGAGCCAAAAAGGAGCCACTGAGCTTGTGTTCAGGAGCTGGATGTAAATATTCAACAGATGCTTCAGCACTCCGGAGCCAAACTCACAGTTGTGCGCTACTGGAACAAACATGCCTGGGAAAATCGATGCATAATTAATTGATTTGCTCACTCAAACCTTCAGTGCTGATTGCAACAGCCCCCAGTTATGTAGATTTTTGCTACCAGCTGTGGCTTAAATGAAATTAGTTTGGCCCATGTGAATATGTATTTTTTACAGTCAGGTCAGGTGCTGTGCTGTGGATTCATCTGCAAACCCCTCATTCATCATCTGTGCATCGTTTGCACTCTGAACTGAAGGAAAGTTTTTCCTTCTTACAGTAAATTTTTCTTTCTTTCACCCAGCCCTCTCTCAGCTCCTTTTAGCTTCCAATTTCGTCCTTACCTTTAGATGAATTTTTGCTGTTGCTCCTTCAGTGGCTGGAACTTACTGGAGATGTAAAAGCACAGCAGAAACTCAGTGATGACCCTGAGATGTGGCCATATAGGAACCCACTCTGTAACCACTGAATAATTACAATAACTACGTACATCAACACATGGCAATAGAAATGGGACATTGCCATCTTTTTCCACGGTTCATAGCATCTTCTTTTTCCTAATTTAAGTGCAGAGCATAAGCTTCAAACACACTAGGCTTCACAACATTTGTACTAATGCTGCCAAGCCACCCTCTAAAATATTTTATGAACCATGAGAACATTTTAATCTGTTGGCATTTCCTTAATTAAGACAGTTTTACTGCTGCCTGAAACAGAGGTGTTACATTAGCTGAGGATCTCTGCACTGTGTAAATTATGGCATCTGTCTTCTAAATAGAAGCTTGCATTATGCATTGAGGAATGAACTGGTGTGCATTTAATTTAAATGGATGATCAGAGTTTTTTGAAAATTAACATCTACCTTTCTAGGAGATTTCCATTATGTTAAATTTTGTTTTAAAAAGCACATTGCATGAGTAATGTTAGTGCACATCGATTCATAACATTAGCATTTCCTGCCACAATGGAGCCCTTGAAAACATCCACTGAAAAACATGAATTGTTTAAGATTTACTGCTTTGTTGAAATTCTAAGAAATGCTGCTCAGGTGGAAATATTTTTTTACCTTACTGTGTCAAACTGCACAATACAACAAATTCATTTGCTGTGATTGTACATAGCAGTGGTGAGTTAGGTCAAATTATTCATACATATTTTACATATAAAATGTAATGATTTTCAGAGTCTTGCATTTTGCCCGAATAAAACACATAAATATTACAGTAGTAAAGGTACTATTCTGCAGAAAGCCACAGTTTCATGTTTTAAAAAAGGTGTAAAAGCTCTTTAATGGATGATTTTTAAAATAAGAATTAAGAAATGATTTCCAGTCCTTTGGAATTGCTATGGATATAGCAGCGTGTCCATACAGCAGATATTGGGGCTGAGGAAGGGTCAGCTTTGGAATTATTTATAGCAGAACGGAGGTCTCTGAGCTGAAAGACAGCTTTTCAAGCCAAATAATTTATTGTTTCAGCCCTGCTCGAAGCGTGTGTGTGTCCTGAAGCAGCTCCTGCAGGACAGGACCAGGGACTCTTCCTGGGATCAGCAGGGACACGGCCAAAACGCCACATTAAAAACCAGCAGCTTCATCACAGAAAAGGTCAGCGCTGTTCTGGGAGGGCTTGGAGATTTTCAGGTGCTGAGGACAAGGAGAGGCAGCAGAAGGGAGAGTCCTGAGCCTTTAATCAGTGCTGGGGAGGTACAGGAACAGCTGGGGCCACTAAACTCTGTACCAACAGCTCTGCTGCCGCTCCAAGCATGGCTGGGGAGCCACTTCCAAGGAAATGGAAAAATCTGGAAATGTGTCCCTGCCAACAGCACAGGAGAGCTGGGGAGTAACTGCACACGTGGGCTCTTCACTCAGGGCTGCAAGGAAAGGGCTCCTTGCTCCCCTGCTCTCAGCCATCAGGAATTGCAGATGAAGGTGGTGCAGCCAGGGAATCCTCTCTCCACAGGAATAGTTTAATGTCTCAGGGATCTGGTTGGATGTCAGGCCTGAAGCTCTGGATTCTCACTTAGGAAAATCTTTCAAAACTTTCTAGTTTTCAAAAACTTTCAAGAGAAAGCCTCAGTGGCATATGCTGGAATTTCCTTGTGTTGTTCTAATCCTTCCACCTTGCTCTTTTCTCTGGCATGGGGATTTCACCCTTCCTGCTCTATCCCTCAGTATTAGTGCTGGTGCTCATTGTCCATAGGCATTCTCATCAGTTCTGTGCAAATCCTGAATTTCCTGCAGCATTATGACTTTCTCAACTTTCTCAGCTCAGAAAATCAGTACAAGATGGCACATAAATTATGGTTTTACCTCATCATGGGAACGGACCAAACCCACAAACAAGTGGATGTGGCACTTCATGGTGGGATTTAGTGGGCATGGAGATACCTAGTCAAAGGCTGGATGTGATGATCCTGGAGGTCCTTTCCAGCCTTCCTGACTCAGTGATTCCATGATTGGGATTTGAGTGAGGGAAGCTGTAGCCAGGCACCAAGGAAGCCAAGGCTGGGTTGGGTGCAGGAGCAGGACTGGGGTGGATTCCAGCACCACGTCCCCACTCCCTCCCTGCCCCAGGAGCATTTCCAGAAGTGGGATGTTGCCCTTGGAGCAGCCAGTTGGCTCTGCCAGGGTGCCCAGGGATGGGAAGTTGAGCCAAGAGGGCTCAGGATATTTTCTGTACAGGGTACCCAAGCAGACCCTCCCCAGCTCCAGCCCTGCTGTGGGGTTGTTGACTCACGTTCTCCACACTTGGCAGTACCTGTTGGCACTTACGTCTGTGAGTGATTCAACTCCGTGTGCTCTCCTCCCTCTCACTTATCACTGCATTGAAATGGGACATTCTGCATGTGGAAATTACAGGTTTCTGCACTCTGGGGTGATTCACAGAACAACACAACAGGCACTTGTTGAGGCATCGAGGGATGACTTAATCCCTTGCTGTTGTTTCAGCAACTGAAAGAGGCTTTATCTAGGATGGGTTTCTGATCTTCATGGATGATTTTTTTCCTTTACAGCACACTTGTCCATGATCATCCTTCTTTGGTTGTTTTGGATCCAGAAAAGCATGAGACTGAGACGTAGTTTGCACCTTCAATTTTCCACCAAATACTGGAGATCCCTTCTATTTCCTTTGATGTTCTTGGGCCAGACACAAGAGCCACTTTGCTTTGTACCATGGCGTGGAAAGCTGGAAGTTAATATCACCTAGGGGTGGAGATCAGGCACACAGCTGACAGACTGGGATACAACTGCACATTGTCTTGAGCAGTCAGGAACAGAATCCTAGGATGGGCATGGCTGGAAGGGGTCCCCTGGTCCCTCCAGGGACGAACTGGTGAGGTGGGGTGAATCCCTGGTGTGGCACAGAAACTGCACGTGTTGAGTCAGCCCTGGGAACTCAGGTGGCTCCAGAGGACCCTGAGCACAGGCTGTCACCCCTGTGCAGTGTGGGGACAGACACTGGGCAGGTGACACAGCTTGGTGTGACATCAGCAGCCACTCTGCCCGAGGAAAAGCTGCTTGGTGAAATGCGCTGAGTGCTGGCTCTGAGGACTGGAATGTTTCCAGCTGGAATAGGACATTTTCAATTCAAAATGAGGTTCTCTGTAGTGGGGCGTTATTTAGTGACCCAAAGTGCTTTGCTGGGATGGCTTTAGGGGTGTTTGTGTACCAACAGAGCTTCCACAGACACTGAGGCAGCTCCTTTGGAGTGCTGTAACCCAGCACCAAACGCTGCTCCTTAGTCAGCAACTCTGCCTCGAGAACTGACATCCAGAGACAAGGGGAGAAAGCAAATCCGCCTGATTATCCAGGGCCCTCCTCCTGAAAGGATTTCATAACAGATGAAAGGCTGCCACACAGCATCTGTCTGCCCCAGCCTGAGCTCTCCTCCCGTGCCAAGAAAAGAACGTGGACCTTGTGTCTGAGATCCATCTCAGTGATACCACCCCAAATTTGCATTGCTGCAGGAAAGTTTAGTGCCAGATACGCATAGACACAGGCCAAAGTCCCCCAGGAAAACATTCCTGGGGGGAAAAAGTCTTCCATTTACCTTGAGAGGCTGAATCTTAAATAGTTCTCCCCAAAGGATTTTTCACCTTTTCATAATTGTAATAGTAATGATGGTTCAAGTGTGAAATTTATTAAAGTTTTGGCTCTAAAACCTGCAGGTTTGGAGTATCTGTAATAGGCTATGGGTACCAAATGAGCCTCTCTACAGCACTGACAAGTGCAATGCAGTCCTGGGTGTTTTCCCTCTAGTAAGGAAACAAAGTTCCTCCCTACAAGAAGGCACTGAGGAGTCCATTAGCAAAAATCCCTGAATGGGGACAGCTCAGGGACAGGAAGGGAAACCATTTTAATTTTTAATATGAGAGAGAAAATTATTACATTCTATTATCTGTACTGACATTTATCTTGGGATGACAACCATGAAAGAAGTTATATTTTCCCTCCAAGTTTGTGGGAATTTTTCCAACCCAGAGTGTGTTATAGCACACATCTCCTTAAGAGAAATGCAGGGTTAGATCCCTTTGCATTCTGCTGGAAATTTACCCCCTGATCATTCCCTAACAGGTTTTGTGCAGATTCAATGTGCTGCTGCCACCAGATGGCCCTTGTGGTGGATTCTGTTAGGAAAATCAGTGCAGGAGCTCTCCAAGGCAAAGCATTAAAATCAATTTAAAGGCAGAACACTGTTTACAAACAGTGATTTTGCATAACAAGGGCCTGCTTTCTTTGCCAGTTGGATTTTGTGAGGGCTGATATGCAGTGTTTCACCAAGCAGCACATTCCCTGTCATCAGCTGAGAAGGAATGCTGTGCATGTGCAGACCTTGTCAAGAATTCTTCCTAATTTTGCACCAAACAGAGCAAGATGAGGAGCAGAGTGTCTGAATTATAGTTTTACTGGCCTTGAGTTCACAAGACTCTGTACCTGCTCTGAAGTGCAATCTTTATGAATAATGTCATCAGCATTTTTCTGATGCAAAATAAAAGGGAAAATTAAAAATAAAAAAAGGGGGAAGAGGAAAGGGGAGAATGGAAAGAAGAAGGAAGGGAAGAGGGATGAGGAAAGGGGAGGAAAGGAAGGAAAAAGAAAAGAAAAAAAATCTCTTGTCAGGTTACAGCTGTGATTGCAGCAAGCAGAACGAGGGCGTTGTCTGCTTCACTTCTGAGTTTGAATATGACAGAGACACATCCCTTTTTGTCAGGAGCTCTCTGAAATGGGAACGAACACCCAGGCAAAGGCCTGTGTGATTTCCTGAGCTCAGCTTTTGCTCTGGAGCCTGTTTGTTTTGGGTAAACACTCCATGCTTGCCCTTGTAGCAAGTGTGGCAAAGGCAGTGGCAGAAATTCTGCGAGATTAAAGAGGAGAAAAAACAACAGACAATAACAGAAGCCAAAAAGGAATTAGTTGAAACCTGCTCGCAGTCGTAGCTGCACCTTTTTGAAAGCACTTTTTGTTCCCAAGGATGCGTTTATTTCATTCTACATCAGAAATTCCTCGAGATCTATTTCAACTGTCAACTTATAGCCAGCATCAAACACAGAAATGACACAGGGATGACTTTTTGACAGCCAGTTTTTGAGAAAACGTAGCTGCAAAGTGAATCTTTTGCAATGTGGAAGAGTCTTTCCAGGCCACACATTGAAGTAATGGCAGAACTCTGTTCCTCAACAGATTCTGAGCAATACAAAGAGATCTTCTCTTTACATTCTTTTTTGGAAAGTATCTTTTTCAGGTGAAAGGCAGAGCCAAACACATTAATAATGTATATTTTTCCTGTAGTAATTCAGCAAGTAAGTGCAGTGAGAGACTTTTAAATGTGGGATCACTGACAGGCAAAACCAAGTTCCCAGTTCCCAGCCCTGTCACAGAATTCCTCAAAGACAGGTTTCAAGATCACTCACCCCAAAGTATTTGATTAGTGCCACTTGTGTGCTTCAGTAAAGAGCTATTCACATGAATTAATTCAAGATACAGAGGATACTTCTTGATTACATGAAGCAATGAAATGCAGAGCTCAGTACAATAAAAGGCTTTATATGGGGTTCAGGATTAGCTTTTCCATGTGGGAATGGATCAGGTTGATCACATAATTTAAACTGCACTTTCTCTGCTAAGAAGGCATTTCTGAAGATAGAAACTCACTTTGTTGTCAATATAGAGAAAAGAAAGTGTCCTGAACAGGTTGAGGATCAAAACTCTCATGAAGAAAACTGAATCCATGCCCATTCAGAAGAGTGGGGCAGAAGTTTTAAAAGCTAAGACTCTTCTTCCATCCAAGTCCTCCCTTTGGGGTTGAGTCCTGGAGTGTCACAAACACGGAGGGCCCCACACATGAAGGGAGGGATCTCCCACAGGTCAGATCCTGCAGATTTTGCTGGGGTTTGGTCTAGGCTGAAAACACAGATGGACACCATTTCCTTCCTCCCTGATATCTGGGTCCTTATAAACTTTTGCTGACCTGGATTTTGCAAGCAGACATTTCCACAGCTTCTGCCTGACTTGGATGGAGGACAATCCCAGGGAGCCTCAGTGACACCCAGGCCCTGCATTTCTGTGCACTCCTTCCCACCATGTGTGGCCTCTCAGGATCCTCTCCAAGGTTGCCAGAGCAGCACAGACCTCACAGAACCCAGCAGCTGAGGACCCCAAGCATGGCAGTTTATCTTTGTGGGATTGCTGTTCCTTGGGAAATCTCCTGGATTAAGTTCCCTCCGAGAGCTGGGGTTCAGGGGAACCCTCAGCAGTTTGTCACCAGCTCCCAGTTTGCCCATTCTGTGTTTTTAGCAAGTCTAAAACCTCGGTCCCTGCCAAGGGACTGGGAATAAACTACATTTGTCACTTGTACTAAGGACTTGTTTGATAAGGAGTTTCTCCTTGTGTTCTAAGAGCCTGCCCAAGGGGAAACCTCTAAACAACTGATTAACACTTTGATGCTCTCAGGGCTGGTTCAGATCATTATTCTCCTCTGGACAAACGACCTGGATTAATTTTGACAAAGTAACATGCACTTATGAAAAATGTAGCTCCTTCTTTCTGTACTGCATTTCCAGAACTTACATCTCTATCTCTTCTTTGTAGCAGCAGCACTTTCCCTTTTTACTTCTTGAGTAGAATTCCAATTCATCTTTAGAGTGAATCAAGTTGCTTTTGCCTGCAGCTACTCATTGACAGGGTCACTTTTGGAAGATCCTTTGTCTTAGAAAAGCTGTTCCCTCTGCCAGTCTGTAATCCCCCACAAAAGTGTTCACTGAGCACTTTGCTGCCACAGTGCTTTGTCATTCCCTGTGACAAATTTTCAGGCTGTGATAGAGCCTCCTCTTGAGAGAACCCCAAAGCTTCCAAAAGCAAGTACATTATTTTCCTTTTTCCTTTTTTTTTTTTTCTTTTTTTCCTGTTTTAGGTAAAATTTGAGAAAGATTNTTTTTTTTTTTTTTTAGCATTTCAACTGGAAAAGCTTGCAGAAGTTACTGCATTTCTCTCAGGTCTCTAAAGAGAATGGGATCAATGCTTTTTAGGAGTCCTGATCCGAGTGAAACCTCGACTCACAGCAAGGGCTCTGTTTGCACGACCAGCCACCAAGAGGCTGGGGCTGCACCATGTCCATGTGAGCATTTTAATTGTGGCTTTGTAATAGCAACAGGAAACGTGCAGCAAAAGCCACCTTCTCCCAAAGGACAGCATCCCCTTGGGCTGGATTCCCCCACTGTTCACAGAGTTTTGCAGCCCTTGCTGATGCAAGACCAGAAAAAAGGCAATATTTGGCAATCATGAAGGGGAAATACATTTTTTCACTTAAGCTTGGACAGAAATAACTGTGTTACCTTTCAACCTTCCCAGATTGAGCAGAGCTTAACTCCATGGCTCTGGGGCTTCCCAGGGCAGCTGCAGCACAGGGGAGGGAGGCTGGAGTTGCATCCCCCAGGTCAGCCCTAAAGGACTTGCTGAGGCTCCCAGGCTGAAATTGTAAACACAGACTCTTCCTAATGATCCAGCCCAGCAGCAGCACCTCTCATCCCCTCCATGTGCTTGCCAGCAGCATGAAAGAGAAGGGATAAAAAAAGGGATAAGGAAAGGTTGAGCCTGCCTGACCTCAGCATTTTCTTGTTCAGCTTTTCATTTCCTGATTTGGAATCTTTGCTTAAGACACCTTGAGGTTTAGTGCTGTTTCTTTGGGCAAGAAGCAATTGGAATTGATTTGTCCACTTTCTGATGTGCTTTTCTCTTTTGGAAAAGGATAGAAGAGTTTCCAGTCTGAATTTGCAGATCTATTTTTAAGTCTCGCTGCAAATAAAATGAAAGAACTTAAATTTCCCTCAGCTGTTGTCAGCGATAAAGCTGGGGGGTGATTTTTCCTCTTTTTGTACAAATAAAATGTTATTTCTCCTTCTCTTCACACGTGTATATTTATAGAGAGAGTGATATATTACCAGTTTTTCTCAAGAAGAAAAGGATATGGTGGAAATCTGAACAACTGCAGACTGATGAAACACAGTGAGTCAGAGCAAACCTGGGCTCCTTTCATTGCACTGGAACAAATATACCTTAATGACCACAGGAACAAAAATATACCCCTTTAATCACAGCACAACTTTATTTGCTCATGCCCTGTTTTAGTTAATGACTGCCTGAATTAACACTGCTCTTTCCTACCTGCTATGATGCATTAAAATGTTATATTTTGGTATGCTGATCTTGTCAGCAGAGAGTGCAGCTGTCCTGGGGGTGCTGCACAATTGGAAAAAGCAGGTGAAATGCTCCACATCACCATGAAAACCATAGGAATATATCCAATCAAAGGTGGTCTGGGTGCAGGAAAGGTGGGGAACCTAAGCCTGCAGGATTTATAGGCTGCTGCAATTCATGTGAAATGAGTAAAATAGGATATTTTTCCTTCAAGTTTTGTTGATGACAAAGACATACACAATGATGTGCCCTGATTTCAAACTGTGATTTTATCTGTTGGATTCAGATGGAATGAACAGGATACATACTGGAATTATGATTAGGTACTGATTTTTCAGGATATCTCACTCTTTTTTTTTTTTTAATTTTTTTATTTAAACTTCTCGTGGAAGGCAGAACTATTTTCATAATGTAAAAAATATTACTGTGCCATCCAAGTGACTTTCTGTTCCTGGCATTCTTGGAAGCAACATGCCAGTTCCAGATGTGAAAAGAGAACAAGAAATTATTGATAAAAACCCTTGGTTTTCACCAGTAGAGGTATCCAACTTAAAATGCCAGTGGCAAGAGAACTTGGACAATGCTCTCAGGGATGCACAGGTGGGATTGTTGGACAGCCTGTGCAGAGGCAGGACTAGATGACCCTTGTGGATCCCTCCCAGCTCAGGATATTCTCTGAAATATCCTAGGATTCTATGAAAATAAATCCATATTTCTGAAGACTTTGTACTTTACCACAGTTGCTTAGTCTGACCTTTCTCTAATTTCTGTTCCCAAGGATGTTTTAAAAAGAACAGAATATGATCTGATTTTCATGTTTCCTCATAATCTTATTCTGAAAAGCAGTGTTTGCTGAAATTTGCCAAGATAATTCAGTCTAAGCATGGACATGGTAAGCATGGAAAAACTGACTCTAACCAATTAAAGCACAGAAAAATATTAGAATGGAAATATATAGAATCAAAATGGAATAAAGCATATTAAAATGGAAAATAGTGGGAGAATTTGACTCTGCCAGCTTAGGTGATGTTTTAAAACAAAACCCAACAAACCACACACAAAAACATCTGAAAGTTTTCCATGAGCAAGTTTGCTCATTATGTTTTTGTTCAGAAAGGGCCTGATGAAAACTTTGGTTTGAGTTTTTATTTTCTACTGAAATGCTGCTATTTGATATTTTATTGCTTTATAAGCTCACAAAAGCAGCACAATGCAATGAAATCATGGAACCACAAGGAGTGGTGACGAGACACGGAATCAGCTATTTTAGAATTGCTACTTCTCCTTGCTTTCAGGGAATTTCTGAAGCTGTAATTTTGGGAGGAGTTTATCTGTTTCCCTTCCTTTTTCAGTATTCAGCTTCCTACCCTGATGCCAAGGTTGTGGGTTTTGTCCCTGTGCTTTTCATCTTTATGAGATGAGAAGTGTTTTCTTCTGCCATTTTTCTGCTCTTGCCCCAGGTACTTGGTACTGCAGCATGAATTCTTCTCCTCCAGTCACAATTTATCCCACGACTTAAAATATGATGTGTTAATAAAAGCTGTCCTTGATTCCAGCTCTGGTTTGGCTTCAGTCTCAGCCTAAACACACACACAAAAAATATTCTGCACCATTTATAAAATAACTTCTTTAATTAACACCCTACTCCAAATTTCATTATATTTATTGCTAAATTAGAGTCATAAGTTCCATTTAGTCCCTTCTATAAAATTACTTCCCACTTTCACAGCAAAATTCATTCTGTTCTTATTTGATTTCTCTCTGGAGAGCCCCAGAGCATCAGCACTGTGTGAGCCCTGCCCTCGGTGTCACTGCCACTTCCCACTCCCCAAGGACAGCTGGGAGCCACCCATTCCTTTAAAACCCAGCACCGAATTTTCCTCTTTCCCCAAAGAAACAAAGTATTCCTTGCTAATTTGTCCCTTTTATATTAGGGATATACTGATATGGTTATTATTTATCCCTGTTAAATTATCATGTTTATGTTTGAGTTGCTTGATACCTTCCATTAACAGTGCTTTGTATTTTCTGGGACACAAGGACACAAGTCCTTTCCCGAGGACTCTGCACAAGAGGACACATTTGGTTTTTGCCTGCTAACATTCCCTGATATCACTTACCAAAACAAGATATAGAAGCAGAAATCAGAGAACCAACAAAAGCGCAGAGGAAATCTTTTATGAAAGGCCCATTAGAATGAAGGCTTGGTTAAAGCTGCAGACTTGGATGGATTATTTCTGGAGCACACTTTGCAGGCAATCCTCCAGATTCAGCTACAGAACCTGGAGGAGCCAATTTATCATTTCTTTCATAAATCAAAAGGCAATTCCTACAAACAGTAATGATCAGTCCAGTCCAGATCAGACTAAGAAAATTAAAACTGAACTTTCTATTGCCTTGTGGAGATACCTTATAATTAGGGCCTGTAATTTTACCATGCTTAGCTTGGGGTATTTCAAATACTTTGGGAGCTGGTCAGGGTAAGAACAGCCTAATTCTGCAAGTACCATCCAAGCCACTCAGGCACTGTGGGGTGGAGCAAACCAGGAGGCTTTGGAGAGTGGGTCAGGTATTCTCCCTTTTTAGAGGAGGGGTTGATATACATAGATCAAGTCTAAATACATTCCATTTAACTAAGAAAAAGGTGTAATATGATCACATTTTACAAGAGATTATCACGAAAAAAAGGTTTATGGTAGGAAAAGGCATGAGGAAGTTTCATGCCTTTAAGTAGAAATCAAATAAACTGTTAAGAGAAATAAGATGTCAGGTCTTAAAAGTGGGTTATGTTTCACCAGGAGAGGGGAAAAAACCAAAAAACATCACAGTTCCTAAAAGATTTCAGGTCTTTATGGCTGTGGTTTCTCCTTTGTCTATCTTAATACCTCAGAGTCAGGTTTCATCTCACTGGCATTATTGGCTCATGGGGGCCATGGCCCCAGTCAGCAGTGGGATTCCTACTTCCTTCCTTCCCCCAGGACTCTCCAAAGAGCGCAGCAAGTGGGCCCCCCCAAAATGCAGGTTTTCCTGGTATTACCCAGCTGAACCACTGGAGAGGAGCAGGCACTGCTGGGTGTGTGGTGAGCACATGGAATGAAAGCAGAACATTGGTCCTGCCTTAGGACACAGGAGGGAACACACAGGTTAAACACAGGGTGTGAAAGGGGCTCAGACCCAAAAGTGAAAAAGGAGACATTGAGATGAGATGTTAGGAGAGAATTCCTGGCTAGGAGGGCTGGGCAGGGCTGGCACAGGGTGCCCAGAGCAGCTGTGGCTGCCCCTGGATCCCTGGCAGTGCCCCAGGCCAGGTTGGACATTGGGGCTGGAGCAGCCTGGGACAGTGGGAGGGGTCCCTGCCCATGGCAGGGGTGGCACTGGATGAGCTCTAAGGTCCCTCCAACCCAAACCATTTGTGAGTTCTGTGACCTACATATAAATTGTAACAACAAGATAAACTTGAACAGCAGGATAAAATTCCTTCGTGTCTAAGCACAGCAGCAGAACCAAGAAGTGAGGCAGAGATTTAAGGGGGCTGGGGGGAAACTAAGAGAGAAATGCAACCAAGAAAGAAGTGGTTTCGAAGAGAATTTTAAAAGAGAAATGGAGTGTAGAGTTAGGATTGAGCACAAATCACTGCATGACTTCTGGATTCTTGTTTTTTTATATTACACTGACCTAATTAATTTTACATAGAAAAATATGTATCACAGGCTTTTCCCTAGTCTTATCTTCCTTTGAAAAAAATTATTTCAGCTGTTTGCTCACCCATGGCATTATTAGCCACACCAAACCATTTCTGAAACAGTGACATTACATGCTTAGCCTCTACACAGAACTGCAAATTTAACTCTGACAAATCACCCAAGTTAGGCAGCAAGAGCAAGAGCCAGGCTCTCAGAACAGGACAGGCAAACACAGAACAGGGAGGGACCCTCAGGAATCATCCAGAGCAACCCCGGGCCTGCACAGACGCACAAACAATCCCACCCTTTGCATCTCAGAGAGCCTTGTCCAAACCCTCCAGCTCTGGCAGGCTCACGGACCAGGATTGTGCCTGTTCTCTGGTGGGCATCAAGCAGCACATGAGCCTGTGAGCACCAGGGATGTGACTCTGAGTCTGGACCAGACTCTGAACACTCAAAAAAGGTCCTCTGCAGGGGAGGATTTATTGATTTGCCAGAGAACACCAAAACTCGAGACACTTTAAGGTTTTTCCAGTGGGTAATGGGGTATTTTAGCAGGAAAGTTGGACTGGACGACCTCCAGAGGTCCCTTCCAGCCCAAACCTCTCTATGATTTATCTCTTGCCAATAATAAATGAGTAAGAGAATCCTACTTACTGAATGAGCAACATTCCCTTTCATATTTAAATCTTCCCTGGCACTTTCCCAGGGAAGAATTAGCCATGTGCTGCATAGCTTATGGAAAGGGACAGTGTGAGGTAGGATGTTAGCAAGCAATAAGAATGCTATTTGGATGATTTTCATATTTTAAAAGGTTAGGCTTGATGTCACTTAATTTTCTAACTGAGCAAATCTGAACAAGCTGCGTCTCCTTTTACAATCTGTGTCTTCACAGATACAGATTGGATATATTATTGAATCTATGAATATGCTTATCTTCTAAGTTTACCTCTCCTTGTTAATTCACTGAGCCTGGTGGAGCATACAGGCTTTTGGAGGGGCAGAGACGATCCCTGAGACAGAGTCCTCCTTCTTCTTTCAGTGCTGAGCAGCAGCAACATCCAGAACACATCCGGAACACGGTGCAGGCTCCAGGTGCCAACTCCAGGGCACGTCTGAGGGTTTAATGTCTTTTCCAGGCTGATTTTTGGATTCCTGTGGAGAGGGATCCCAGTAGGTTTGATTTCCTCCGTGCCCTCTGTGGGAAAGCACAAGCAGCCGGACAGGTCAGGTTGGTGATTTCGTTGCTGGGACCCTCTGAGAAAACCCTCCCAAGTGAGGCAGAGAACCCGGAGCAGACAGTCCCTGCCGGAGCTGTCCCTCCCAGCTCAGCGCGCCCACCGCTGCTGGGAGCTGAGCGACACACAGCTCTCCGTGGGGGAACGAAGGCAATCCCTGCAGTCGGGAAAAGAAAGCAGGAAACCCCCACCCTTAGCGCGGCTCCTGCCTTCCCCAGCAGGGCTCATGGCTCCCGTGAACTCGGGTATTTCTGCCTAAAAATGGGTGCTTCCAACAGATCCTCACTGCAGGAGCTGTGCTGCTCCACTTCCCCTGGGCTTGCTGTGAAACGCTTAATGAGCTTTTATTGTCTGTACATACTTCAATGAGTTTTGAGTGTCTTATTGCATATTGTCTTATTTTGCATATAAGAAGCCGGCTCGCTTGCTTTATTTATTGATTTAAGCCCTGGCAAATACTATGGCTGCCTGCTACTGTGCAGGTTGCCTTAGTGAGATATCGTGATAAGCATTTATTTCCACACACACCAGAGTAAACTGCTCTTTAGCAAATACATTCTGAATGAATTTTATTCGGGAAAAAATATTTTCAAGAATTCTAATGAAAAATACTAATCAAGTTCCTGAGAAGGAGGCTTGGTCTCTCCAGAGAGCAGCTAAAGACGTGCCTGTGAAGTCAGAATCCCCACTAGGACTGGAAATTAGTCTTTCATGCTTCAGTCACCTCGACAGTCACAACAGCCCCTCACTGCACTAGTGTCAGAGCAAAAGTAACAGTTTTGCCAGTAACTTATTTCTGCCTAAAGCCAGAATGCCCCTGGAAACTGCCAGACGGGTCTGGCTGTGGCGGCACCCTCCCCTCACGCCCCTTTTCTCCCTGGTGACTGCGAGAGGCAGGGAGAAAGAAGCTGGGACAGACAGTGTGTGCTTGGGAGCTCCGTTCCCAAACCTGCCGGGCACAGATGGGGACAACACGGAGCTCGCAGCCTCCCCGGGAGCGGGGCCCCCTCGTCCGGCGGCACCGGCCGCGCTCCTGAGCCAAAGGCGCACCCTGGCAAAGGTGAGAAAGAGTTGATTCCACCACGAAGGGTCGGGGCGTCAGTGACAGCAGAACAACCCCTCTCAGAAAATTTTATTCATTATAAACTTGAAAAGTGGAAAGGTGGAGAGAAGAGGTAGAAAAAAATAATTAAGGAGACCTAAAGAGGAAGGAAGGAGAAAAGCACGTCTTCAGCTTCCTATCTTCTTCCTGCAGTATCTCACTGTTTCCCTTTCCTACTCCCGGTTCTCACAAGCATTCCCAACACACACTTGGGATGATACAGGACCCAAAACCTCAGCAACTTTTCTTGGCGTGATGCAGCCTTAGCGGGAAGCAGCGTTTCACCAAGAGAGGTTTTAATGCTAGGGATGCTGACGGGAGAGGCGGAGGGCTCTGCTACCTGACTTGGGGCGCGCTGCTGGGGCGCCCAGCTCGGGGGGTCATCCCCGCTGCCACCCCCGCGACGGGAGCCCCGCTCCCCAGATACGGCAGGGACAGCTCTGGTCCCGCAGGCCGGGTCCCCGCCCGCCTCCGCGCACAGCGCGCTGCTCCCCGCGCCGCCCCGGGGCCCCGCTCCCGAGAGCGCTCCCGCACCTCTCCCGGGGCTCTCTCCGCCGCGGGGAACGGGGCCGGAGCCGCGGGGATGGGGCGCGGGGATGGGATGCTGGCATGGGATGCTGGGATGGGATGCGGGGATGGGATGCTGGCATGGGATGCGGGGATGGGATGCGAGGATGGGGCGCGGGGATGGGATGCGGGGATGGGAAGCGGGGATGGGATGCTGGCATGGGATGCGGGGAT